>CM075815.1:29708279-30154084 GCA_037975025.1 Excoecaria agallocha
CTTACCTATAGCTCTCTCCAAGTCATATTCGCAAAAGTGCTTATTCCATGGGAGTAATAATAATAACAATAACAATGATAACAAAAATAATAATGAAAAGAGAATATATATATATATATATATATACCTAATTTAAGTTAAAAAAAATATGAAAAGGATAAGGATCCAGTGCGTATGTTGAAAAGTGCATGAGGGTGTGATCAATGACATAATATATATATAACTAATTTAAGTTAAAAAAATATGAAAAGGATATGGATCTAGTGCGTATGTCGAAAAGTGCATGAGGGTGTGATCAATGACATATTATGGGCTCTTCTACCTTAAAAAGAGCAGGAAAATATATTTTAGGTCATCCATCATTTAACATGCGGGTGCGCATCAAACAATACATGACCATATTGGCCTGATAATTGTGAGTTTTCTTCCCCTTTATAAATAGAGTCCTTGTCAACAGTAGATCCAAAAGGGAGCAAAAAAGACAAGCTAAATACAAAGATTTGGTTTTAAACCAAGTTTTATTTTCATAAAAAATGATTTCAAAATGGGAAAAATATAATTTAAAATAGATAGCCTAATAATTTCTATCACACAGTAATATATCCCTTTAAAGGGTTTCACAACCTAAATCTAGCAGAAATTAATATATAATAAAGATTAACAGATGAAAAAGAATGACTAAATTTATGTTAATGATGAAAATGCTGAGAAAGGCTTTTTATATTACCTTCAGTGTACTTACTCGATTAAACTATTGAATGCTAGATTTGTAACCCTTTATGGTGTTGAAATAGTCAAGAAATAGTTGAAGAATTAAAAGCTAAGAGCCAAAATCCCCTTTTGATTTAGAAAACTTCTAAAGCTTTTTGGACTTTCCAAAGACTCCTTTTGGCAACAATATTAACTCTTTTGCTATCAATTCCCTAAAACTTGGCTAGCCAACCCTTGAAGAGAATTTGAAGAAAGCTTATAAAGGAGGGAGTGTATGGCTGTAAATTAGCTATACACGGCTGTACACTCAAGTGGTGCCCCTACTTGACCACTTGCCTCATAGGGAAGTTCACCAACTTTTGAGTGTACGGTCGTACCATAGGGATGCACAACTATACACTAAAAAAAGAGGTCAACTTGCCCAAAAAGGTATGATTCCCACAGTGGTTACCCTCTGTGGTTCTTTCCTCTATGGGAGCAGTAGGTTACTATAGCCTCTCAACTTTTAGAAGTTTCACACAGGTCTTTCGGCTCCTCCTCAGCCTTGACTAAGCCCTTTTCACTGTCTGTATCCCAAATATCCACAAGCTGAACTGATTTCCTCATTTTTTGACCCTTTTGCACTTGTGTCTGGACCGTTAATGCTTCCCTAGGCCTTACACATGATAGCCAAATACTCATTTCCATACAAATCCTTTAGAACATACCATTCTGGCAACCCAAACCCAACCATGAATATTGATGGCTACATAGCATTATAAGCTTCTTTCTTCTTGGCTCTCTTCTCTGGATTAGAAACCTATCGGGAGTTAATCAAATCCTAGATACAATCCCTCAAGGTACGACAGTAATCAGTCTCATGCCCGTATGCTGGTGAAAGGCACAACACCAATCAAATCTATGTCTAGGCTGGCCCTGACTCCTTCAAGCTTGGAGGGCATCGATTGTAACTTTCCTTCTTTCATTAATTGAATAAGATACTAGGATAGTGACTTGCCTAATTTCGAGTAAAGACACTGATTGACTCCTGTCACGGATACCTTAGCATTACTTCCGTTTTTACCTCCATTACCACTATTACTTCTAGTATTCTTACCGAATCCCAAGTTTTTAAAACCTCTCTTGTTGTTGTTATATCCTCCACTATTTGAACCTATAGCACTAGCCTTCTTTGCCAAATATTCCCCCTCAACTTCAATTGCTATGTCTTTCAAAGACTCATAATCCTTCAACCCCTTTATTTTGAGACCTTCCTTTAGATAAGGGCTGGAATTCTAAATGAATAGGCGAATCTAATCCTGTGTGTCGGGTTTTCTTTTCATCTTTATTACTCTATTCCTCCATCGAGTGAGATACCTGTGGAAGGACTCCCCAGGTTTCTATTGTAACAACTCCAAATCCTTCAGGGTAACTTCCATGCATGTGCTATAGTCATACTGCTTAAAGAATTCCTTTGTCAACCTCTTGCAATCTCTTTTTTTCTTTCTATCCAAACTATGATACCAGTCAACAGCGAGGCCTGCCAGGTTGAGGCTAAAGAGATCCACCTTTTATTTCTTAGTAAGGCGGTCCTTTTCATGACTAGGACGTACTGTTTTATAAGGGCTAGGGGATTAGATATGCCATCAAACTTCATCAAATCAGGCATTTTAAATTGACTAGGTAAAGCATCCTTGCCATCCAAATCAATATCCCCGAGACTGACTCTTTTCCCAATAGACAACATCCTAGCCAGAGCCTTCAAATTTTTTTCCATCTTCTTTACAACGGGGCTTTCCTCCTTAGGGATGAGGTTCTTCAGCACCTGATGGGCCTGTAACTCATCCTCTTCATTAATTATAAAATCACATTCAGGACCAACTCCAGCAACATCCTTTTTGGCTCTTCACAAAGTAACATTACTAACATCTATTGCAGGTGGGGTATCACAACAGGAGCTACTGGGGTCTCCCCGATAGGATTATATTCAACTCGAGTAGCAGCTATCATAATAGGTTGAGCAGCTAAGATGGAGGCCAAAATAGTTGTGAGACTCGCAAAAATTGACATCATTTTTCTCTCAAGATCATCCATCCTTACA
This sequence comes from Excoecaria agallocha, assembly GCA_037975025.1. Lineage (NCBI taxonomy): Eukaryota > Viridiplantae > Streptophyta > Magnoliopsida > Malpighiales > Euphorbiaceae > Excoecaria > Excoecaria agallocha. The sequence goes on from CM075815.1 coordinate 29,711,071, forward strand.
TCAGCATCTTGGAAACTAAAGGAACCAACTGGAGGAGTGAGCTCGGCCATAACTTCCCTTTCTGATTATTCTAAAAATTCTTTTGAAATGCTGTCTATTCTCGACTCAGACCCCAATTCTAAACTCTGCCCTGATACCAATTCCTTAATCTGTTAAGCAAACCACTTTTTAACCAAATGACTGTTCGAACCCTAAAACCACCTGGGAAATGATGACTCTATTATGGCTGCCAAAATTAGGTTGTCAGTATGATGTATGAGTAGATGTAGATGCATGATCATGGGATGCAACATCGACAAGCACATGTAGGGGTCCTCTTCACCTTATTCCTCCCACATACATGGCCAAAGTCCTCTTTCCTACATGAGCTTAATTCATGGGTCAACAGGGGACCCTAGTGAAGTGTATAGTACATAGTAAAAATTCGGCAGCATAACATCTCTTGTAAAAGGCACACAAAAAGGTGTTGATCGATGCATATTCGGGAGACCTAAGCAAATTAGAATGGGCTTACTGGGGTATGGCAGCCTTTGATAAGTAGACATCCAAATTTATCTAGGCATGCCTAATACACAAGGATCCATATCACAAGCAATGCAAAATTATTACGAACGTCCTAATGGAGATTTCTATATCATTATATGGACTTTTGGTCTAGGTACTCAATTACATGGCTACCCAAGCATGGTCTCTTCCGTTGGGTCTAGCTCATTACAAGCATAACGATCGATCGGGTCACTATTTAATATACCATCAGGTACTAAATTTGGGCTGGTGATTATCCCTAACACTACCTGTAACATCCCAAAATTTGCATCTGACATGTTTGGCATGTTTACAACATAGATAGTAACCTTAGGACAATTTTTGAAATAATCAGAGTTGAGTAGAATGAGAAAATTTAAAGGTGTACAAGGGTTAAACGTGCCTAGACCGGGAAAATCTGAGGATGGATGACCTGGTAGGTAGTTTAGGTTAACATCGGATTATGAAAACACATATTAAACGGAGTTCATTGGTATGATTTGGGATAAAATTGAGTTCAAATAGGGCCCCGAATCAAGTAGAGAAGAGTTTTCTTGGTCATTATAAAAGGGTTGATCGAAAGTTTGACTGAGCTCAGAAAAATTCTATAGAGATCAAAAAGTTATTCTGATCATATATACCCATTATAAATATCATAAATAAGCTATTGGAAGTAAAAAAAAAATTTGATAGTTTTGGAATTTTGGGTTTCGGATTAGGTGATTATGCCTCCGAAGCCAGAAGTATACTGAAACATTCTTGGAATGACTTGAAATTTTAAAAATAATCATCTGCATATGCAGCGCACATAGGGCAAAGTTTCAAGGCATTCTGACAATTAAAACATTAGTTTCAAAAAAAGGGTAAAAAATCGAGGTTAAATTAATTAATAGGCTTAATTATTATATTTTAAATATCTAAGGGCATGAAAGTCATTAAAAATAATCCATAATCACCTGTATGTAGTAGCATAGCCAAAGGATGTGTAAGAATCAATAAAATGATGACAAGTGGCTTAAAAATAAGCCACTGGATTAAATAATAAATGGTTGAATATTAGCCTTAGGTTTGGTGGACTTTAGGGAAGCCTAGAGAGCTCTAGAATCCTCTACAAATATGCCTAGATTTCTCCAATTTTTCCCCTTTTTCTCTAAGAAATCTGAACCTAGTATAAAAAGGGTTTCTCCACCATTTTTTCTTGATTTTTCTCTCCTCCCACCAAATTAAAAGCACTAATTTCACTCAAATACATTAAAAATTATTCTTTATAAGATGAGAATTAAAGTATAGCACAAGGAAGCTTGAAATTGGAGGATTTTTAGTGAGAGAAAATAACCCTAACAAGGTAATTTCTTGAACTCTTGATGAAATTAATTAGGGAAATTATTATAGATTTATAGAATATCATTATTATAGTTATTTAGTAGCAATTAGATGCTTTAATTCTTTGCATAAGTTCATTAATTTTCCTTTCATAAATTCGGCCTAATGAGGAATGCTAAGGAAAAGAGAAAAGAAAGGAAGAAGAAAGAGAATAAAAGGAAGGATAGATGATTTCTAAGACAAATTAAGGTTAGTATACATGATTTACATTAAATATTATTTATTTTCTTGGAATTTACTTGAAATTTGCATTATGTAACTATAAGAGCTTGGGTAGTAATGTGAAATAATTTAATATACCATGGTAGAATGATGAATTATGGTGCTATAAATATGAATTGATAAAGAAAACAATGTGGAAATGAGAGTTTTAGTGATGGCCGAATAGTACATCATTGTTGTGTAATATGCTTATGTAATGCTATTTAACATTTTAAGCATAAAATGTGTAATATTAAGTCGGATAAACATGATTTGAATAATTGGAGCTTGAGATAATGTGTGGATATAATGTTTACTATGTGTACATAATGATATACTACAATGTAACTATGTGAATCAAAAGGGAAAAGGTGGAATAGTTTGAGATAATTTGATAAAATGATGAATTGACATGATGTGAATGCAAATGAGTGAAGAACGCAACTTAAGAGTGGTACATCTTGTGTTGGCCAAATTATGTACTTTAGTACAATAAGGGAGAATTTGATGATTAATGGTGTATTTAGTAAGAATTAGGCAATATGATGGGTAGAGAATACAATAGAATTTAGTAAGAGATAAAATAGTAAGAGTACATAATTAAACACAAGTAGACATAATGATGGAGGTAAAGGGAATTTAAGGATTTTAAGGTAAATATGGGTATGTATCACCATAGGGTTAATTAAAATAGATAAGGAAGTCTACGCGGCATGTCAATAAAGAATAAAACATGAGGTATATGTGGGAACACTAAAAGGCCGAATACTATACCTTATGATAATGTATGTTTTTACCATGTTTAGATGTTATTTATTTGATATGTGATGATTTCATGTGTTGTATGGATAAATGCATGAAGAATAAGAATGTATGATATGATATATAAAGGTAATAACGTGAAGAATAATGTAAAAATACAATCTAATGTGAAATAACAAAAACGGGTGTAGTTAACAATTTCACTATGGAAAAAATTATAATTACATAGGAAAATAAGGACCTAATGGTAAATTATGCAAATAAAGTATCATAAGGGGGATAAAATAAGCAACAATATAAAAAGGTAGTTAATAGACTCAAAAGGGGTAAAACTATAATTATGTGATAAACTAAGGGCAAAATGGTAATTATGTATGAAAACATACGTTAAAGGGTAACTTATGCTTAGTAGATGTCAAAAGGTGCGAATAAAGGCAAAATAGCACAATAAACATAATTAGTAGATTTAATAAGGGTAAAAACGTAACTAAGGGATAAATTCGAGGCAAAATCGTAATTAGCCATGGAAAATGTAATTAAAGAAATTTAAATGGCCAAATAAGTAAAGTAGGGCATAATCGTAATTAAGGAGAAGTTTTAGGGACTAAAATGCAATTTACCATTTTAAGGGGCAAATAAAAAGACTAAAATGTAGATTTACCATTTAGGGTGAAATAAATGGTAAAACAAGCAAATGGAATAATATTAGGGCTAAATAAGTTAAGATAGGATAAGAAGAAAAATATAAGGATCAAAATGTAATTTACCACTTCTAAGCCATGCATAGGAATCAACGTATAGATTTACCATTCAAGGTGAAATAGTAGGAAAAAGGAACAAAGAGAGGTAATATTGGAGCTTATTAAGTTAAATTATAGTAAGAAGAAAATATAAGGACTTAACTGTAAATTTTCACTTTTCAAAATAGCATAAGGACTAAAAGGTAAAATTCTACAATTAAAAAGAGAATAAAAGTCAATAGGGTCAAATTGAAGGCCAAATATGTCAAACTTAATAAACGAATATTTGAGGGACTAAATTGCAAATTTTGCATTTTAGTAAGAATTCCATGTGAATTAATCAGAAAAAGGAATATAAAAAAGGGTCAATGGCCAAGCAACCAATAAATAGGGTAATTAATGCAAATTTGGGGATGTAACTTGAGAAGGGTAAAATCGTAAATTAAAGAAAATTCCATATATTAAATAGTAATTCACCATAGTGATAGAAAAATAGAAATATTAAGATGTAAATTTTTGTATTTAAAGTAATCGGTCATAAACTGAGATAATAAGGTAAGGAAGTCAAATTGGACTGAATTATTGCAATGCAATATACAAAGAGAAAATAATAATTTTAATTAAAGTAGTAGCATCGGCTAAACACTTACGCAAATGCATTCGTCACCAAGTAATAATACCACGTAACACGTGGTTGTTGAAACACATATAGGGTTAGGTACTGAAGACATCCAAACGAAGAACAAATGACATGCACGTGTAATGCTTTAATCAATATAGAAATGGGTATAGGAATTTGCCATGTTATGTAATGGATTCTTGAAAATTTATCTCATAAAATAATACGTGGAGAATGTGTGGTTAATAATGACAAACATATTATATGACATGTATGTAAATAATGAAATCATGTCAAAAACCAATTGAACAATAGTGAACAATTGAATCATGGCATCTATATTTGATAATCGAAAACGAAACGTAAGAAATAATTATTAATAAACCAATCATCAACCTCCAAGATTGAGAGGAAATTAATTTGAGTAACTACGAAATGTCATCAACAACAATTCATAATATATAGATTTAAGAATAAACATAGGGTGTTACGCTACCCTCATTTGAGTGAACAACAAGGGAGTTCTTCGAGAATTAATCGGGGTCAGAAAACTAGGATACCTAACTTATTCTAAGGCTCTAGTATGATTTTAATGCAATTTCAAAAATAGATAAAATTTCTTAACCAAAAGCCTTTTATGTCACATAAGTCAAAAGTGGTTTCAGAGTGAAATATCAAAATTTCCTTAGTGGAGTCACCACTGTGACGAGCGCTCTTTCTGTCCCCGATGGGAGTCCTTCCCTTTCGGGTCACCGACACCCAATTTCACCTCCGAAACTAAGGGATCATCGAGTTCGAATGAGAAAATCTCTAACCTTTAGCAATTTGATCCCACTTTTAGGGTCAGAACCAAGTTGAGATTCCCAGCCCAGGCCGATGGTTGCTTCATAATAGAAAAGAGACTCAACTCGACTTGCCAAGTCATAAACCTCAAAAGGCATAATGTAGCACATCTAGGTGTCCATATCTTATCACTAACGCTAACGATCGATAATCGAGAGGCTTCTAGTTGTCACCATAAGGCTGAATAGTAAAAAGTTACCACCCAATAGAACATTGGGAAAGAAAGGTGTTCCGGCCTTCTGAGGCCAAAAACCCAAAAAGTGTTCAAAATTTCACTATTATTTTTACCCTTGACAAATGTGATATAACAACTTTCAGATTCATCATGTTATCCCTTTTCTTTCATGGAAGATTAAAGCAAATATAAAAATTAAAGGCGCACCCAATCACATAGGAAAGCAGTAAATCATGACATAAAATAAGTGATAAAGACATCCATATGTCGAAAAGTGAACGAGGGTGCAATCGACAACATACGATTGATTCTTCTACCTTAAAAAAAGCAAGAAAACATATTTTAGGCCTTGCATCGTTTAACACGTGGGTGCACATCAAACAATACATACTCATATTGGCCTGATAACGGTGAGTTTTCTTTCCCTTTTTAAATAGAGTCCTTGTCAACAGCAGATCCAAAATGGAGCAAAAAGGACAGGCTAAACACAAAGATGAGTTTTTAAACTAGGTTTCATTTTGATAAAAAAACAATTTTAAAATGGGGAAAATATAATTTAAAACATATCGCCTAATAATTTCTATCATATGACAATATACCCCTTTAAAGGGTTTCACAACCTAAATCTAGCAGAAATTAATATATAATAAAGACTAACAGATGAAAAGAATGACTAAATTTATATTAATTACAAAAATACTGAGAAAGGCTTTTTATATTACCTTCAATGTACTTACTCGATTAAACTGTCGAATGTTGGATTTGTAGACCCTTTGTGGTGTTGAAATAGTCAAGAAATAATTGAAGAATTAAGAGCTAAGAGTAAAAAATCCCCTTTTAACTTAGAAAACTTCTAAACTTTTTGGACTTTTCGAAGACTCCTCTTAAAAACAATATTAACTCTTTTGCTATCAATTCCCTAAAACTTAGCCAGCCAATCCTTGAAGAGAATTCAAAGAAAGCTTATAAAGGAGGGAGTGTACAACTGTCCATTAGCTATACACTGTTGTACACTCAAGCGGTGCCCCCACTTGCCCACTTGCCTCATAGGAAAGTCCACCAATTTTTGAGTGTACGATAGTACCATAGGGATGCACAGCTGTACAATCAAAAAGGAGGTCAATTTGCCCGAAAGGCAAGATTCCTTAAAATGCATGATTGTACACTCCTTGTGCAAAAGCCATGCATTTCCAAAAATAGGCAAAACCCTAGCTTTGCCCAAATAATGAACATTTTTTTAATGTACGGACGTATAAGTTATAAATGCATAGTGTGCAAAGCTTATAAACACACGTAATTCAATTTCAAGTTCCCGACTAAGGGTATTTTTCATCGTTTGCCCCTCTGTGCCAATCAGTTGCTGGGGTCAAGCTCAAAAATGTTTTAAAAAGCATTTCAGAAAATAATTTCAACACAACAAAGGGTTCACCATCCTCAATTCACTATTTTTGAAGGAGCATTTTTCCTCATTAGGTAACCCTGATAAAAGCTTCCTCAGGACCCAATGCTTACAGCTATGGACAAATTTATGTGCTTTATCTTAAAACATATATTGTATCTTTTGTCATACCAAAACTATTATTGAATTGTGGAATGCATTAGAACATATATATGGGGCACTTAAAAAAAGGATTGAAAAAACGTACTATTGAAAAATTTCTTGATTTTCATATGATTGATAAAAAATTATATTTGATCAAATTCAAAATTTTGAGAATATTAATTTTTATTTAAAAATTAAAGGTATTAGATTTCATTATATTGTTCTTATCTTTTCTTTTATTAAAAAGTTGTCTCCTTCTTAGTCTGATTTTATAGAGGTTTAAAACAAAAATCAATAAATTTTTCTTTTGATAATTTGTCGGTTTCTTTGAAAATTGAGGAGAGACATTGTATTTCACTAAAATAAAATTTAAAATTTCATGCAAAATATTATTGAAAATTTCATAAGCCTAAACCAAGAATTTTAAGAAAAGGTTCATCTTTATCGCCATTAATTTCCACCATAGTTATTAGGGACCATAAGATCTAGAGATATGGAGATCTCTATCGCAAGTGATTTAAAGAGAATTAGCAGTGGCAAGAAGTGAGTTTCTTCCTATATTGGCTCAGTGTTTGAGTCAATTTACAAAATATGAACTCAGGAATGGAGAGGACATTGTACTTAAAAGGCTCTTACAGGAGATGGATGAGGGAATTGGTATTTCGGTTTGGGTTCAAATTTGGATCATCTGTTAAAGTCAATTTGCTTGTATAGATCATTGCGAGGAAAATTTTGCAAATTTTGAAGAAAAGTGAGCTTTTGGCTTTTGAAGAGAAAAATGAAAGGAAGAGTTACAAATCTTTTAGAGAAAATGATGAATAGCATTTTGAGAGAGAAGAAGAAGAGTAAGTGTCAGTCATCAATCACAATAACTGCGATGTTAGTAGTGAATGATTTTCATGCAATTGTCTTCCTAGCATTAAGACATTTTAGTGTATATAGATACTCAAATTAACTAGTATAAGGATTTAATTGGTTATATATGGAGTATAAGTGTCAAAATGAATATCAAAGACAAGTTGGAGTGTTTACCCTAAATAATACATTGGCAATTTAGTTGAGAGTTAAAATCAGCTATTATTTATTTAAAATATTTGGAAAAATCTATTCTTAGGTCCCTAAACTTATTGATTTTTTTATATTGAGTTCCTAAATAAAAAAATACACATTAGATTCCCAAATTGTTCGATTATGTTACATTAGGTCCAAGATGGACAGCTTTGACAATAGTGATATACATGTGCCATTATACTAGCGTGAGATCAAGTTAAATGACATGTGGGGCCCACATTTATATGTAAAAACTATATTTTAATACCATGGTTATTAAACTCGGGTTGAATCAAATGATCGGACCTGTTGGACTGCGACTCAGCTAGCAATCCGGGTCGATCCAACATGAAAATTGGAAGGAGTATAAACTCAGTTTGGCTCAGAAACTTCAACTCAAATCAAATTCGGTTCAACATAAAAATGTTGAGTTTAGAGCAAAAAATACCTAAATCCCTAAATTTCCCTTCCCTACATCCAGCCATCCATTTCATTTTAGATAGCCACCTCCTCTTCTCTCTTCTTCTTCATTTCTTCTTCACTTGGAGCGGGGCTTTTTGTTTTTTTAGGTGCGGTTTCTTCACCTCGAAGACTTTATCTTTTTCTTCACTTTCTTCATATTGTTTACACATCTTCAACCATTAAAATCTCAAAGTCAAGCCCTTCCGATCAAAGTAAGTTTCTTCCTTTATCTTGTAATTTTTAACTTGTTGTCTTTGTTAGTTTGTTTAGGCCTTCAATCACTGGTTTTTTTGTTTTTCTTTTAGGGAAAGTGTTTAATAGGTAGGTTAAGGCAAAGAAGGATTAGTTTTTTTAGGCCTTTAATCGTTGGTTGTGTATTTTCGACAGAGTGGATTAGGTTGGTTCCTTTTGGATTTTAGGGAAGGAAGGGTGGCTGCAGGGTATTGTTTTTGGGTCTTCTGCATTTTAGTTCTCGATTGCTGTGGAGTCTGCTGTGAATTTGAACCCAAAAAAACAAAGCAATAAATGTCAAATAAGTCTATGTACAATTTACTACCATATTTACGAATCATGTTTTATCAAACATGATTAGTCTATAAATTTATTCTTGAACTTAATATCTAAGAAAACTTAATTCAGTCTTTGATAAAACAACTAATTTGATGTAATAAAATAGACATTATATATATATATATATATATATATATATATATATATATATATATATATAAATTTTATTACTAAACTGGTTCGTGAAAAGTTTATGAAATAGACTTAAGACAAATATTCATTTTCATGGACCAAGTTAATCATAAATGCTAAATAGTTATTGTGAAATATTATAGCTAGATTATTAATAGCATGTTGTAAGACACTACTTAGCTTATCCCATGTAGCAATGGGCATTATTATTAATAGCCATGTAATTTTACATAAAGTAATAGCAATATATATATATATATATAAACACAGAGCATGCGTAGTGGGCCTTTTAATATAGAAGATCACTGAACTGCATATTCGAAATCAAAAACAACCATCAATTGACACTGAAACCACATGCACTCACTATTTGTTTACACTCTATGCTTCTCTATCACTACTTTACATTGGCCCATTTTTTGGGATATATATCAATAATCGGGCAGCTCATCTATATGCCTCCTATTTATTATTATATATGTTATGTTTTAACAAAACTAACTAGGTAAAAGCTTTAAACTTTTATGTTAGTGATAATGGTGGTTTATGGGCTAAAACATGTTACTTGATGTTATTTCGTACATTTTATTATAGTATTGCCCTTGTTGCACTACTTGTGTGTTATATATTGCCTGCATTATTTTCACAATTACAATATTATTATTAGATGTTATGGATCATAATTTAATTCAAGGAGTTGATGAAAATTGAGATAAAGATGGAGATGGAGATGAAGATTGATGATTAATGATTAATGATAATTGTTCATCACCATGTTAAATGAATTTATTTAAATATTATGTGGACTTATTTGGATATTTATTATTTGTGTTTGAACAATTTTTTTTATTTTTATGTTTAGAAACTTTGTTGGAGTTAATATTTTTATATTGATATTTGGTAACTAATAGATTTTTTAATGTATTTTAACATATCATATTTTTAATTTTTTTATAAATAATCATATTTAAAAAGAAATAAAAACTCCGAGTCGATCTGGTCCAACCAATTGACTATTGACTCGGTTGGCAAGCCGAGTCAATCTCCGAATCATTTCTGAAAACATTATTTAACACACCAAAATTGTGGAGAATAGAACTCATATTATTTGTTAAAATAAAGTTTTTTAATATAAATGTTGGCCCGACATCTCATTTAACTTGATCTCACGTGAGTATAAAGGATGTGTTTCTCACTCTCGTCAAGTCTGTCCATTTTGCACCTAATATAGCCTAATCGAAAAGTTTTAGAATTTAAAATATAATTTTTTTTGGGACTTTCACAAAAATACCCAAAAATAGGAAGCCCCTTTTAAAAATGCCACTTCTTTTTTTTCCTTTCAAATTTACCTTTTTTAAAATTTTCATTTTTAAAAATACCCCTTTCTCCTATTTCATTCCTTCTTTTTTGTCAGATTTTCCATCGTTTTCTTCCCTTCTTCTGCGTTTTTTTTCATCTAATTTTCTTCATTTGAGAGATTTTTTTGGTTTCTTCTGTTTCATTTTCTTCATTTAACGACTAAGGGGTGCGCTGGTAGAGGGAGTTGGCCATTGATAGTATAGAGTACCATATAAGTACCACAAATTTTTTGATCGATTAGTTGGTTGGGTGTGTGGGCTATTGCTTCAGCTTTGCATCCAACCTGATTGAGTGAAGAGAATAAGAGGTACCTTCACAATGAAACTTCTTCTAATGATGTGAAGTGATTGTAGAGTGACTTTCATGCTTTTTATTTATTTTTTTTTATCATCAATTTTAAACTATTATTTATTTCTGTTAGTTATTGCTAATTTGCGCCGAACCATTATTGTATCTACTCGATTTTTTTAAGTTTTGCTGGAAGAAATTAGGTGAGTGAAGGTTTAGGGTGAATTGTAGTGAATAATGTGCTTTAATCTGATGAAATTTATACTCTGTATAATTTGGTTTCATCCACCTTATTTCCTACCGTGTTGGAGTGCCTAAAACCTGCAAAACCAGTGCAATTTAGCTTTACTGGAAGAATATATCAATAATTAAAATTATGCTATTGATCTAGTTTACTGACATTCAACAATTCTCGATGATAAAACTTATATTTTAATTGTTGCATACCAAATGTTTGACAAAATGCCAATATGAACTTTTTGATATGATAAAATTTACTACAATATAATTAATTTCTCAATATCATTTTATTGATCATATGATTATGTGCAACTTGTAATTAGTCTATTGATTGTGCCACTAGCAAATGAAGATCATTTTTAATTCTTGTAGCATTAAAACTCATCGTAGGTGAATGATTTGTAGTGTTTTGAGTTCTCAATCTCTAAACATCCATTGAAAGCCTAACTCAACACACCTAACTTATGGAATGATTAGTAGTGTTGTAACGGTTCATTATTGGTTAATAATGTTTGCCAGCTGCTAATTAATCTTTAATGGATGAAAGTTTTAGCCAGATGCTCTGAACTAAATATTGCGGTTATGAATTAGGAGAACATGTATAATAAGATTATTTATGATAACATAATCCTTTTGTTACGAATGATTTAAGTATTGGTGGATATAGGGTTGGCAATAATGGGAAAAAGAGGGAGCAACTGGGTTAAGTGCACCATGGAAAAGAAGGCAGAAGCAAGAAGTGAGGAGAAGAATAGCAGCATGGTGGCATCAGCAGCAGCAATGGGAATAGCAGTAGGGCCAACCATGGCATTGGTGGATGAGAGAATGAGCACAAAAGGGACTGGACTTCCATTTGGATTAAGCAGCAACATTCTGGGTTGGATCCTTCTTGGTGTCTTTGCTTTGATTTGGTCTCTCTACACTTCTTCTCTTGATGAAGATGATGACTCTGCTCTCTTTTCCCCAGAATTGTAGAAAAAAATAACTTCTATTCAATATTAAAAACAGTATGAATGCTTTTACACTTTCACTATTAATTAATTTCTATGATTGTTATCATTCTTAGCCAACTATATGTATTATTGAGTGCTACTGAAGTTTCAACTATATGCCTACTGAAGTTGATAAAGAATTGGTGTTACCACCCGTTAGAGTTTAACGGTTACATGCATCACATACATGAGCGGAATTTTAAAATTTTTAACCATTAGATTTGATCTTGCCATGAATACACAATATAACTATATGAGAATAAGAAAAATCACCTTTGATTTTTGTTGAACAGTTGATTTTACTTCGCACCAGGTTGTCACAAACCACAGTATCCAAAATCAAACACCTCCAAGGAGTAATCCACACTAGAGAGGGATAAATTGAACCAAAAAATTGGTGTTTAACTAGGGTTGGCCGAAATTCCAAGAAGCTAGCTTGGAGTTGGCGCAAAAAGGAGAGATAGATTAGAGAAAAAGACTTTCTTTTTGTTTTAATCACTTAACCCTAATTCCTTATTAGTTGGCCTTTTATAATTAGGTTAAAATTCCAACTTCTAATGAGATTGGGCTCTTTAAAATTGCTGGAGAATTATTAATTGGGCCTCTGGAATTAATTATAATCATTTGGGCTTAATTAAATCCAATTTAAACCTTTTCATAAAAGACTATGCACAAAACCCAAAAACTAGGCCCTTTGTGCAACTAATTAGATTTAAATATCCAAATGGATTTCAAATCCAACCAAATTAAATATTTGAGTTCCATAACACTTATGTAACATATGTAAATTAATTTGGTGCATGAAATAGGCCATTAAGGCCTTCTGTTCTGGACTTGACGTGTGGCCCTTATAGAAGGGCTTCCGCCAACTGCTTCATTCCTCTGGCCCTTAATAATTCTTCTAATGGACTTATTAATTATTATACCATCCCTATAACACTTATAGTAGTCCTATAACACTTATAAGACAAGAATAATTAATCATGAAATACATTACTTCAATTAGGTCCAATTTACATAACATTTCTCAAAAGTTTCGCGGACAATTTTATTTGATCATAATTAATCAAACTCTTTAATTAATTGTTATCATATTCATTTCTCTACCTTCAAAATAATATCAAATATTATTATCCTTGTCATTTTACCATTTTACCCTTTTCTCTATTTGTGTGTGACCTATTGGGTTCCTGTCTATGTTGGCAGTATAATATGTAATTGTGAGTTCTATTCAAAACTCACATGATTTAAACTCCTTTAAATCATTTTATCAATCTCTATTGATATTTTGATACATCATTATACAAGTCATGATTGGCCTTTAGCTAGGCATCATGACAATCCAAATGTTAGGAAAGTCATGTGGTTTGACTATACCCTTCCATAGAAACAGTTACCGTGCAATTACTCCTTTCACCACTCTTATCTCAATTAGATTCTGAGTATGGATTTCTGTCAACTCATATAAATCTAATTATGTATGTTCTATTAATTTAACCATTGTTCCCAAAATGCCCTTCATGGATCTCTATCCATTTTGGCATATTACTCTAGCCAGAGATTCTCTGAACATGGCAATCATAGAAACATGCGAGATAACTTCCCTTGTTAAATCTGAGATGATGAATCCATTGTCAATCACTCAACTATCTTTAAGTAGGTCATGATATACCCAATCTCCTAACTATGTTCACTCTCAGTTGGAAGTTATCAGTTGTGGAGTCAAAGTATACCACTTGCTACTTAAGATAACTTTGATGATCTCAAGTCTAAGGATACTTGCACAATCGCTATGAAGAGATTCCTTATTGACATAGATTTAATATCCATGTGAGGATTCTCTTTGCAGGTCTCCAATGAACTTGTTCTTCTAACAAGCATCCACATGTTAGCTTTGATTATCTTCCATAATCACAATTATGAGAACCACTACTTGAACCATTCAAGAAGAATAACATGTGCTAGTCTGTCCGAATTAACAATGTCCTATCTTGTTAATTCTATGACTAGGGATATTTAGATATTAACACATTTGCATGCAATAGACATCTCACATCATGAACACCTTCATGATTTCCTTTGCACTGTGTTTATAATATCTAGGACTTCATTTAATAATTTAAGATTTACAAACTCATGTATTTAACATAGCATTAATAAATGAATGATGCCTTTTATTAAGAATATAAATTTCATACATATGAAAACATCCCTATTACATGGGCTCTAGGACATACTCTCTAACAATCTCCCACTTGCACTAGAGCCAATCACTCATATGTCTCATACCCATGCTATTTATATGGTGATCATGCTTAATATGGGATAGTGCTTTAGTGAGGGGATCTGCCACATTATCATCTGTGGGAACCCTTTCTATTTTCACATCATTTATAGCAACTATTTCCCTTATGAGATTGTAGCGTCTGAGAACATACTTGGATCGCTGATGAGACCGTGGTTCCTTTGCTTGTGCAATGGCTCCATTGTTGTCACAATATAAAGGAATCAGATCAACAATGCTAGGTACCACTCCTAGTTCAGTTATGAACTTTTTGATCCAGACTACTTCTTTGGCTGCTTCTGAAGCAGCAATGTACTCAGCTTCTGTACTGGAATCAGTAGTTGTTTCTTTTTTGGAACTTTTCAAACTAACTGCTCCTCCTTCCATTATGAACACATAACCAGACTGTGATTTACAATCATCTTTGTCAGATTGAAAGCTGGCATCTGTATACCCATTTACTTCCAAACTGCCCTTTCCATATACCAAGAATATATCCTTAGTCCTTCTCAAGTACTTAAGGATATTCTTGACAGCTGCCCAGTGTTCCTCTCCAAAATTGGATTGGAATCTGCTTGTGACACTCAAAGCAAATGCTACATCTGGACATGTACATAACATAGCATACATGATAGAACCAATTATAGATGTATATGGTATTCTATTCATGCTCTCTCTATCCTCTAGTGTCTGCGGACACATAGACTTAGAAAGGTGTTTCTCGTGGACCATGGGTATAAACCCTTTCTTAGAGAGATCCATATTGAACCTCTTCAATACTTTATCTATATATGTACTCTGAGAAAGACCTAGCAACCTATTGGATCTATCTATATAGATCCTTACTCCCAGAATATAGGATGCTTCTCCAAAGTCTTTCATGGAGAATTGCTTGGATAACCATATTTTAACAGATTGGAGAAGAGAAATGTCATTTCCCATGATCAATATGTCTTCCACATATAGAACTAGGAAGACAATTGCACTCCCACTGACCCTTTTATATACACAAGGCTCATCTTCATTCTGTGAGAAACCAAACCCTTTGATTGTCTCATTGAATCATATGTTTCAGCTCCTAGATGCTTGCTTCAATCCATAAATGGATCTTTGAAGCTTGCATACCTTTTCGCCAAATCTCATAATCATAATGAGCTGCAATGGCTAAAAGTATTCTTATATACTTAAGCATTACTACAGGAGAAAAAGTTTCGTCATAGTCAATACCTTCTTTTTGACGATAACCTTTTGCTACTAAGCAAGCTTTATAGGTAACTACATTACCTTCCTTGTTGGTTTTCTTTTTAAAGACCCATTTGCACCCTATGAGTTTTATCCCTTCAGGTGGTTGAGTTAAAGTCCATACTTTATTCTTATACATGGAGTCCATTTCAGACTGCATAGCCTTAAGCCACAAATCATGTTCTGAACTGTTCAAAACTTCTTGATAGCTTGTAGGCTCATTATCCTCTATTATAGTGATGCCTCTATCCGAATCAATGTGAAATCCATATCTCACTGGGATAGAATGCATCCTAGTAGATCTTCTAGGATTTTGTGTATAATCAAGTTCAACTGTGATCTCATCATTATGAAATTTAGTTTCAGGTTCAATCGTTTGATCTTCTTCTATTTGTGGGTCTTGAACTTCACCAAGTTCAATTTTACTCCCACTGTCCTCTCGTAGGAGAAATTCTCTTTTCGAAAAGACAGCATGCCTTGAAACAAACAACTTTTGTTCTAAGGGATGATAGAAATAATATCCAAATGTTTCTTTTGGATATTCCACAAATAAACATTTGTCAGACTTAACATCCAGTTTGTCTGACATTGTCCTCTTCACATAAGCAGGACAACCCCATACTTTTATATGAGAAAGCATGGGTTTCTTGTTATTCCACATCTCATATGGAGTAACATCAACCAATTTACTAGGAACTCTGTTTAACATATAAACAGCAGTTTCTAGTGCATATCTCCAAAAGGACTTAGGCACGTCTGCTCGGTTCATCAAAGATCGAACCATATCTAATAGTGTTCGATTTCTCCTTTTAGATACACCATTGTGTTGTGGTGTATATGGAGGAGTCCATTGAGATAAAATCTCATTATCTCTAATATAATCCTGAAACTCTTGACCTAAGTATTCTCCACCTCGATCTGATCTAAGTGTTTTAATACTTTTGCCAAGTTGTTTCTCTACTTCATTTCTGAACTCTTTGAACTTTTCAAATGCTTCAGACTTATATTTCATTAGATAGATGTATCCAAACCTGGAATAATCATCTATGAAAGTAATGAAGTAGGAGTAACCTCCTCTGGCATGTGTAGTCATTGGACCACATACATCTGAATGTATTAAGTCCAAAACCATTTTAGCTCGTTCTCCTTTACCAATAAAGGGAGCTTTTGTCATTTTTTCCAATAAACAAGATTCACATGTATCAAATGATTCATAATTAAATGATCCTAAATCACCTGACTTGTGTAATTTGGTCATGCGTTTTTCATTTATATGACCTCAACGACAATGCCATAAGTATAAGGTATTTAGATTATCATGTTTCATTCTCTTGGTATCCACAATATGTACTTCTTTAATTAAATCAAGAACAAATATACCATTCTCAATGATAGCTTTTGCATAAAATATATTGTTCTTAAAAATGGAACAACATTTATCTTTTAAAGAAATATCATAATCGTTCATCAAATGACTGAAAGAAATAATACTTTTGGATAAAGCTGGAACATAATGACAATTATTTAATTCCAATACTAATCCACTAGGAAGAGGCAAATAGTAAGTCCCCACAACTATTGTAGAGATGTTATGTCCAGTAGCTGACTGCAAACATATCTCTGCCTTTCCAACTCTTCTAAAGCTTCTAAGCCCCTATAGATCATTACATAAATGAGATCCACATCCGGTATCTAATACCCAAGATTGTTTTGAAGCAATAGAGTAAGTATTAATTTCAATCATATGAATACCTGAAGTAGAAGCATCAGCTTGCTTCTTCTCCTTGAGAGAATCTAGATAGGCCTTGCAGTTACGCTTCCAATGACCATCCTTTCCACAATGGAAGCAAGTTCCTTTGGGATTCTCTTTCTTGGAAACCTTTTTCTTGGAGATCCCACCATTCTTTGGCTGTGCCTTGGTTATCTTCTTCTTCTTCTGCTTCTTGCCTTTAGGAGAAGTGACAACCATGACACTTTTTGGATCCTTCTTAAATGATCCATCAACTGTCTTGAGCATATTGATTAACTCAGGAATGGATACTTGGATCTTGTTCATGTTGAAGTTAAGCACAAAAGGTGCATAACTTGGAGCCAATGAGTACAAGATTAAATCTATGTATAGATCATTATCCATAATATAGACAAGTCTACTCAAATGCTCAATATACCCATACATCTTCAATGCATGAGCAGCAGCTGAAGTTCCTTCCACCATTTTCCAGCTAAATAGAGCTCGAGCAATCTCATATTGCTCAGTTCTAGCCTGAGAAGAATAAAGCTACTCTAGATGCAAAATGATTATTCTAGCATCCATCATCTCATGTTGCTTCTGAAGCTCCGAGGATATAGCACCCAGCATCAGACATGCTGCTGCTTCATTATCCTCCATGTATTTTCGATAAATTCCTTTGATCTCATCAACGACATCATCTGATGGAAGTGGTGGTGGATCTTTATCCAAGACATAGTGGATCTTTTTAGCTCTGAGAACAATTCTCACTTGCCTGATCCAGTCAGAATAGTTATTGCCAACCAGCTTGTTATCCAAGATTGATCGTATATTAATGTTTGATGTGCTCATGATGATGACCTAGATGTGAAAAAGAAAAGATATGAGAGTATGTTCATATATATGTATGCATTAATAATGTCTTTAATTAATCCATTTACTCCCACTATTTTATTGCGAATTAATAGCCCTCATTATACAATCCGAGAAAACCCGATGGTTTTCTTAGTGGGCCAATATCCAATCCTTGATATGTAATTTGACCTTGACTGTGGTCAACAAGCCAAATTCCATATCCTTGAAAGGTAGGTATCTATATACCAATTGTGTCTCTACACAACTATTGGATCATTAGGTTATCAACTCTTGATGCATGCATATCGTATATGCATTCCTTAATCTTGCCTCTAGAACCATTAGCCTTGATTATGGTCAACAAGCTAATGGGCTAGCTAAGATGACCCATTTAATTAGATTTGAACATATTCGATATAATGTGAGCTTGACTGTGGTCAACAACCCACACTATAAAGAACTCTAGTTCTCCTCAAATTAATGGAAGGCTTATATACCTTAGTATTTGTTTGAGGATTTTAGTTAATTAAGTCTCATCATACATGGTTGGCATACATTGGTATGCATCCTATATCTATCACATAAATATAAGCATACAAATATGGTATAGTTATGGACTTTACTACATTGATTTCCCCGAGCCAAGAGGGAAATCAAAAGGTCACACCTAGGTAGTATGCATGTTTCAAACAAGAAAAATAATTACATTATCTTCAAGCTTGTTGGATCTCCATCCGGCCCATCTTGCTCCTTGATAGTGGTCTCCATCTCTATTTCTAATTCTAATGTAAGTAATTTAATTACATATTACAACTTGAAAAGAAATACAAACCAAAAACAAGTGGCCGGGACATGAAAGTCCTCATTGGGCCAAAACATGCATAATGCTCAATCACATTGGGCTTTGGCCATAACTATCCATCATGCCAATCATACAACCTTATATGCCTTTCTAATGCATAAAGAAATTGATTACTAAACCTTGTTTCAACTTTTGAAACAATATTTTGAGTTATTTTGATGATGTGATCAAATTAGGAAACTTTTTCCATTTTGGAAACTTCATTTTAGGAAACCTTTTTGAATGCATGTGTTCTTGCCTTAATAATCAATCCAATTGATTATTAATTAAATATAAATTGATTATTTAATTAATTAATCATATTAAATAATTAAAAGAATTAATTTTGAGCTTAAAACCAAGGGTGGGCCGAAACCCACAAAAGTAAACCCTAAATGTGTTCACACACAAACTAGTTTTGTGTCTTTTGGACCATTTGGGCCTTTTGGAATGAGCCAAGCCCACTCCAGCCCTTAAAAACCATTAATAAACTTAATTAATGTTTATAATGTTTAATTTAAATCAGCTCCTTGGATCCACCAAGTCATTCACTAATTTAAACCAAGTCCGTAAACATAATTAAGCCCATTAAGTGGTTTTAACAAATTAAAATTAATCAAATTAATTTAAGGCCCATTTCAATTAATCCAATTAATTAAAAATACTTTAATATATCATATATATCAGATTTAGAAGATTAAAAATTGTTCTAACTAAGAACACATCAAGAACATATGAAGAACATCAATTTATCGAACTTTTCGACTAAACTGGTTTTCATGCAAAACTTGTTCGATTTTAATTTCGTTTGATCTTACGGCTTAATATCCCATATTAAACACATAAAATATCATCTAAATAATGTTTTAATGGATCCATAAGAAATTAAATTAGAACAGCCCCTTAAACCACCTAGGGTTTCATGCCAAACCCTAATGGGTTTCACGCCAAACCCTAATCACAATCCTTTAAAAGTTTCGTTTTTGTTTCCACCAAATTTATTTGATCACACATACAACCAAAAATCAATATTTCTCATTCATAAACAATCAAATCTAATATTTTAAAGTTCATGAAATAAATATCTCAAAAAAAAAACAAAACTTATTCCGCAGAAAAATATAGAATTGTATATCCATTGCAAAACCAAGGCTCTAATACTATGTTAGAGTTTAACGGTTACATGCATCACATACATGAGCGGAATTTTAAAATTTTTAATCATTAGGTCTAATCTTGCCATGAATACACAATATAACTATATGAGAATAAGAAAAATTACCTTTGATTTTTGTTGAACAGTTGATTTTACTTCTCACCGGGTTGTCACAAACCACAGTGTCCAAAATCGAACACCTCCAATGAGTAATCCACACTAAAGAGGGATAAATTGAACCAAAAAATTGGTGTTTAACTAGGACTGGCCGAAATTCCAAGAAGATAGCTTGGAGTTGGAGCAGAAAAGAGAGATAGATTAGAGAAAAAGACTTTCTTTTTGTTTTAATCACTTAACCCTAATTCCTCATTAGTTGGCCTTTTATAATTAGGTTAAAATTCCAACTTCTAATGAGATTGGACTTTTTAAAATCGCTAGAGAATTATTAATTGGGCCTTTGGAATTAATTATAATCATTTGGGCTTAATTAAATCCAATTTAAACCTTTTCATAAAAGACTATGCACAAAACCCACAAACTAGGCCCTTTGTGCAACTAATTGGATTTAAATATCCAAATGGATTCCAAATCCAACCAAATTAAATATGTGAGTTCCATAACACTTATGTAATATATATAAATTAATTTGGTGCATGAAATAGGCCATTAAGGCCTTCTGTTCTGGACTTGGCGTGTGGCCCCTATAAAAGGGCTTTCGCCAACTGCTTCATTCCTCTGGCCCTTAATAATTCTTCCAATTGACTTATTAATTATTATACCAGTCCTATAACACTTATAGTAGTCCTATAACACTTATAAGACAATAATATTTAATCATGAAATACATTACTTCAATTAGGTCCAATTTACATAACATTTCTCAAAAGTTCAGCGGACAATTTTATTTGATCATAATTAATCAAACTCTTTAATTAATTATTATCATATTCATTTCTCTACCTTCATAATAATATCAAATATTATTATCCTTGTCATTTTATCATTTTACCCTTTTCTCTATATGTGTGTGACCTATTGGGTTCCTGTCCATGTTGGCAGTATAATATGTAATTGTGAGTTCTATTCAAAACTCACATGATTTAAACTCCTTTAAATCATTTTATCAATCTCTATTGATATTTTGATACATCATTATACAATTCATGATTGGCCTCTAGCTAGGCATAATGACTATCCAAATGTCAGGAAAGTCATGTGGTTTGACTATACCCTTCCATAGAAACAGTTACCGTGCAATTACTCCTTTCACCACTCTTATCTCAATTAGATTCTGAGTATGGATTTCTGTCAACTCATATAAATCTAATTATGTATGTTCTATTAATTTAACCATTGTTTCTAAAATGCCCTTCATGGATCTCTATCCATCTTGGCATATTACTCTGGCCAGAGATTCTCTGAACAAGGCAATCATAGAAACATGCGAGATAACTTCCCTTGTTAAATCTGGGATGGTGAATCCTTTATCAATCACTCAACTATCTTCAAGTAGGTCATGATATACCCAATCTCCTAATTATGTTCACTCCCAGTTGAAAGTTATCAGTTATGGAGTCAAAGTATACCACTTGCTACTTAAGATAACTTTGATGATCTCAAGTCTAAGGATATTTGCACAACCGCTATGAAGAGATTCCTCACTGACATAGATTTAATATCCATGTGAGGATTCTCTTTGCAGGTCTCCAATGAACTTGTTCTTCTAACAAGCATCCACATATTAGCTTTGATTATCTTCCATAATCACAGTTATGAGAACCACTACTTGAACCATTCAAGAAGAATAACATGTGCTAGTCTTTTCGAATTACTAATGTCCTATCTTATTAATTCTATGACTAGGGATATTTAGATATTAACACATTTGCATGCAATAGACATCTCACATCATGAACACCTTCATGATTGCCTTTGCACTGTGTTTATAATATCTATGACTTCATTTATTAATTTAAGATTTACAAACTCATGTATTTAAACATAGTATTAATAAATGAATGATGCCTTTTATTAAGAATATAAATTTCATACATATGAAAAACATCCCTATTACATGGGCTCTAGGGCATACTCTCTAACACCACTAATTGAAAGAGTTAAAGTAAGAAGACCTAAAAAATGAAGAATGAAATTAGGTTGGGAATATAAAGGGAAAGTTAGGTGTGGAAAATGTAGAGAGTTTGAACATAATCGGAAGACGTGTAGAAATGCTGCAAAATAGACAGTATTTTTTTTAAATACATAACTAGTATTCTAGGCATACCATCAATTAGACAATATTGTTATTTTATACAAAAAGTGAAAAAACTCAATTGAAATATATACAATTAAAAAAATTCCTTTTTTATTCATTTATCATAAAATTGTATTCCCTTTTTTTTGTTTTAATTAATAGTTAAAAGATGTCTATTAATATTCCATTTAATATTTTCAAATGTCAAATATAATTTTAATTTATTTAAATTGATATACCCAATGGTATACCTGGCATACCTTCTAGTATACTAGGTATACCGGGCTGTATGCCTGGTATACCAGGTGGTATATCAAGAAAAACATAAGAGTTTTAAGTCTGGATTTTGGTATACCGGGCGATATACCTGGTATACCACCGAGTATGCCAAAATTCAGATTTAAAATTGTCTTCTGGATTTTGGTATATCGAACAGTATACCTAGTGTACCCCGGTATACCAAAATCCAAATTTAAAATTATCTTCTAGATTTTGGTATACCAAGTGGTATACCTAGTATACTGCTAGGTATACCAAAATCTAGATTTAAAATTGTCTTCTAGATTTTGGTATACTGGGCGTACCGTCGAGTATACCAAAATCCAGAATTGAAATTGTCTCCTAAATTTTGGTATACCACCTGGTCTTAGTCATAGCAATCTTGATCTTCTTTGCCTATCAACCTTCTACAATAAGACTTTATTATTGTTCATGTATTCAGTAAAACAATCACTAAACTTTAACTTTTTAACATTTGATAAAATATTTACAAATGTTGTTTCATATACACAAACTATCAAGTTACAATAGCTTTTCCTTTATAATATTTTGAAACTTTTTTTTCAATTTAAGTCTTCTATCAGGTACTTCAGACTCACTCTTAACATCTTGCTCCTGCTTTGTCAATCCATGATGATATAAAGATATTACCAATCTAGCTCATTGGACTTCCATATTAAATTCTTGCACTGGAATCTCCTTGTTCTCTATGAAATACTCAACAAATTCTATAAGATAATTTTTATTCGAAAACATGGTATACCAGTTATACATGCTTGTATTGAAATTTCAGATTAGATTTTACAAAAGATTTAACAATTTTATACCATTAAAACAAAAGTATTTCAATAAATTTTTGCTCAAAAATCTTGAATAACAAAAAAAAATCAAAATAAAAAATAAAAAAATAAGTTCTAAATGTACCTTTAAATCTTTATTCTCCTTGGATACAATCTTCAATTTCTTAGAACTTCTCTCTAAATTTTCATCTTGTAAAATTTTTCTTTTTTTATTAGGTGAAGTCCCATTCTTCAACTGTTTACTGGATTTTCCTCTGTCATTATCTATTTTCCTCTTTCTCTTATTTGATGAATCTTTAGAATTTGACTCCATAATCTTCTTGTCTTCAGGCTTCTTCAACTTACCCAAAATTTCAGAAGTACGTCCCATTTACAATAAGTCTAGACAAAATAAATATGTTGAGATCTAAGCTCAGTCCCATAAAATAGTCAAGCTGAAGGCAGTCAAGAAAGAATCACGGAAGAAGAGCCCCTATAAACCATTGGAATATTGAGACAAGCAGAAACTAAAAGAACATATACATATCACCTCTGTACATAATATCACTGGTTTTGACTGGTTTTGTTCTTAAGAAAACTGGAAGAACAAAATCAGTTGCAAAAAAACTATAATGAAAACTGTGCTGATGCAAATAAAAAATGGAATTAAAATTCAAAGATATAACCGGATAGGAAAAGCAATTTGCAATTCAGCTGATGCAAGTAAGCAAAATAGTAAGCATTATAAAAATCCTACATAAGCAAAAGTTGTCTATAGATCTGTGTAAGATTATCTATGCTTCAAAAGTATAAATATAGATAAATCAGGACAATAACATCTAATGAGTAATGCAGTATTTCTACAAATTTCTAAAATTGGAAATATGTTATAGGCACTACAAATGTACAGCATAATAGTCACAATTATACAATGAAGCAATAAGTTTATAGAAGAGTGTCTTAGAACTAATGAATCAAAATAACAAAATTTCATATCTAACCTCCAGAGACCTTATCCCTTGGACATGAATCACATGATTATATTAGTTTTTGGAAATGAGAAGGCCAGAAAGACCATAATATAAGACCTTAGCTTAATTCAATAAGAAATTCTGCTACATGGTCATTGAGTACATTTCACATAATAGCTATTCATATAATTTTTATTCGTGTTCTTCATACAATCAACTAATAAAACACCAGTCCCTCAGTACCAGTAAATAAACGGTAAGGAATAAAAACTTAACAAAGCAATCAACTAACAAAATACTAACTTGAATAGTTCATGTGACTAGTTAAAAACACACATACACATGTAAGTGTTTCACCAAAAAAATACAAGAATTAGAATCCCACCTACTAGTCATAAAGATTTGATTTCACATGAACCGGTGGCCATAAAAACACACCGCTCCAGTTTACCACTCTAATTCAACAAAAACTGAAACATTGCTCATTAACATATTAATAAAAAAAGCCCATATAAGCAAAAACGTGAACCTTACCTTGAGCAAGAAAAAGAAAGTTTCAGATGTTAGGGCTGAGAGAAAGCTCCAAAGCGGAAAATGAAAAAAGTAGAAACATGAATCGTCTTCCTGTAACACTAATTGCCAAATGATTGATAATCCAAAATAAAACAACATAGGAAAGAATATAAACAAATTTACTAGACACAGAAAAGCAGCGGATTCACCTAATAAAAAAACACACTCATTCGAACCATATTTTACCAAACAATTGGAATGTAACAATTTTATGGCCAAACAAAACTTGTTCGATAACCGAATAGAGGATGCCATTAGATCATTTCAAAAGATGAAAAATTAGAAATCAACAAAACCAATAAACAGAAAGAATATAAAATACAAAAACCAGAAATGATACTTTTTCAATCAAAGAAATGCATCAAATAAAGTCGCAACATACATTAATCTCAAAATCCAAAATGATTCCAACATACACACCATTAATCTCTCACAAATAACGCAAAATTTAAGTCACAAAATACAACTTAGATCAAAATAATCAATCGAAAAATGAAAACACAAAGAAACTAATAAATCACCAATAAGAAATCGGCGAAGCAGCAAAAAGTGGCGATAAGCAGCAAGAAGCAGCGAGAAGATGGTGATTGTAATAATAGTCAGGAATCGAGTGAATCGATAAAGAAAAGAAGGAGAACATAAACTAAGAAAGTGATAAAGGTCGTAATATTGAGTGAGAATAACAAGAAATGAAGAAATGGATATCCATCATTTTAAGGCTTAAAATAAGAAAAGGGACATTTTTAAAAATGAAAAATTAAAAAAGGTATTTTTAAACATGTTTAATAGATGGTTGTATTTTTAAAATTTAGGGTTAAAAAAGTGAGGATGCAATTTCCTTTTTTTTTTTTTAATTTAATGACTCTAACGGAAAAAGTTGATAAATTAAAAGACCTGAGAATGAGTTTTTTCAAAAGATTTACTCTTTGTATTTTGGATGCTTATCCAAGCCCATTAGGGCTTTTTATAATTGGAATGGGTTGGACTATGCATCCTAGCTTGGTTGAATTTACTCAACAAATATAGCCCAACTTTGCGAATGTGCTTTACATACAAACATTACAATACTAGTTTCTCACCGTATATTATACGAGTTGATTAGGTTCCCAAATAATCCATGAATAAGCCCACCTAGAAAAGAAAAGACTAAACCACGTGTGTGAGAGAAATAAAGTTGGAAGGAGAATTTTATGTGCTTGTGTGGCACATATATATCACAGTTGAATCATAAATTTGTATACATACATCATGTATTGAACCATATGTCATAAACATCATGTATGTATCTTCATGCCATCCCATATGTACACATACATCATGTAAATGCTACCTTATCATGCAATTGCATCATATAGTCCTAAGTTTCGCACCATGTTTCATAATGCATCATAAAGATGTCACGGCACCATGCACACAGTATTGCATCAATACACCATTGGCTTTGCATCATAATTTCTACACATTTCCCCTCACACATTCGCATCTCTCTTTTTTCTTATACAACTCTGTACGCACCACAAACATACTATTGCAACGGCCAAAAAAGCACATTCATATTACCGAAAATGTGCTAATGGATGTAGATAAAACGCAGATGTGCACACACACTTGTCTTTTATCTCCTATACTCCTTTATCTTTCTCTCTGTGTGAAATGAAAAAATAAATTAATTAATTAATTACTTTGTGCACACTCTCTCTCCGTTAACTCTGCCATTCTCTGTTTCCAAACATGCTATGTTGATTTATCTGAAAATCTTATAGTAAATTACATAAGAATTTCGCAATCCCTTTTCAGGGACTCATTGACATTGATACCGCAACTAATTCAACATTTTTCTTTTTCTTTTTTTTTTTTTGGCTAATCATGTTCAATGCAAACTTTTGTACAAGTAAAGCTTGAAGAAATACATTTCCTAGTCATAGATGTTGAATTACAATACAAATTATGTCTTGGTATATATGCATTTGAGATTTGAATTGGCAATTAAAAAAAAAAAGAAGATGAACCCATGTCCGAGCAAAGAGAGATAGGGGGCAGCTATAATTGTAGCAGGAGAAGGAAGCTTTTAGTTGGATAGACGGTTTCATTTATTCCACAAGAAAAAAGGACGGTTTCATCGAGTCCAAAAACATAATCATACAAGAAAAGGGGACTGATATTTTGATGGTACAACTAATAAATTATTGTCAATTTTTCTCCCCTGAAAACGGAGTAAATCTTAAAGGTCATGATCGGTGAGAGTGGCTACCGGCTGGATGTACTACCTATCCTCTATGCTAGACATACCAAAAGATGAGATGCTGTACACACACACACACAAAAAGGGTGGGTGTGGGGTGGGCGAGAGACCAAAAGATGACCGAAAAAGATGAGATGCTGTACACACACACACACAAAAAGGGTGGGTGTGGGGTGGGCGAGAGTGGGTGGCTGAAGAAGAAGAAATTTGGGAGGGCTCCGCTGACTGCCCAATACGTCTTAGTATCTGAATAATCGGCAACCATTAGGTCTTGGAAATAATCAAATAAGAGAAACCCTATTTTGTCTTCCCACCTATTCAAGATATAAGATAAAACCTGGTCATCAAGAACAAATACAGCAAACTGGAGCAATTAGCCAACTGAGCACACAATTTCCATACAGGACATTTAATGCAAATTTCCCACAAACAAAAATGCCGATCTTCACTGCCCTTGATGATTGTTCTATTACGGCCTTAATTCCTATTCAAAAAGAGAAAACACTGAATGATCTTTAGACTGAACAAAACACTTTAGGCAGGTTTTTCAACTATCACTGCATTCAAAAATAATCGGAGAATCATGACCTACAAAAGGATCAGAGTATAACTCTAGCCTATATTCTAACCGCAACACTCTGATTTTAAACACGATTTTGTGAACCTCTTTGGCCACAAAATCCAATTCCCCATTTTCATATGATCCAAAACCAGCCCTCAGGCAGATGTGTTCACATAATGTCCTGTTTTTCTCCTATGCCGGCTAAAGTCTGATACAAACCTGAAGGAAAGGCCACATCCCTTGATCTTGCATTTGTATGGCTTCTCTCCAGTATGCACCCGTATATGCTCAGTTCTAGCCCATGCCCACTTGAATGACATGGAGCAACCCTTCCACGGGCACTTCAGGGGTCGATCATCTTCATGAACACGTTGATGAATTATTGCATATTTGTGAGAGTTAAATCTCTTCCCACACCCTTCATATGGGCAGCGGTTGCGTTTGTGTAACTGTAGCTCTGCCTTGGTCTCAAAACTCATGGGGCAACCTTCTAGGTCACACTTGTGAGATCTCTTCACAGTATCTTTCTTTTTTGTGCAAACTGAAGCATCAGAGAGTTGCCTTGCTTTCTTTATCCCCGAGTTCTCCTGAATTATTGTATTAATATCAACTTCACTTCTATGTGTAGCATCTTTCCCAGCCCTTGGCCTTAATCCTTCACATGGGCCTCTAATAAAGATATCAATATTTAATTTATTGTCTATTAACTGCTCCAATTCATTATTTCTTTTTCTGCCTTTTCCAGCAATTGATCTTGAATTTACAACAGTAGATTCAGTACTTTCCAGCTCATGTGACAAACAAACTTCTTGATCATTGAGGATATTGCCGGCAGAGCAGGATTCTTCTTCAGAACAATTTTTAAACATATTTCCCTTCTCATTAGTAGCAGTTGTAGCCTGGCATATTTCATGAGCTTCATCATATGTAGGCAGCCCACCATCTGAGTGAATTTCTTTCTGCACCTCAGTGTCTAAATTCTTTAAGCCAGCAGAGAAGACTTCTTTGGATGAAATCCCTTCAAGAACTTCAGGAAATCTTTCCACTGAAGCAGTAGTTGACTGATTTACTTCCAGTTGCCTAGCAGAACAAGAAGCATGTTCTTCATTCTGTTCATTTTTCATCTCTTTTAGACATTTGCTGCTTCTACCTGAGGCAGCAAGTTGATCTATGAGCATGTCATTACATGAAATGCACTCAACGGTATCGCTTTTGCCTCCAGTTTGCTGTTTTTGCTTTGCTTCATTATCCAAAGTCAGAGAAACACAAACCTCATCATCCACACCAGTTTGTCCAGTGACTTTTTCTTCCTGTTGAAATCGAGAATCACAACAGACAGCTAAATTACATGCATTCTCTATTCTGTTTGGCTTTTCCAGAACTTGATTCTCGACCTGTCTTGCAATACGTTCAAGACCTACAGTAGGAGTGGGAAGTGAACAGGTGGTATGTAAAGGACCACAATTCAAGCTCATATCACCAGTTGCTTCAAGCACTTGAACATCATGCAGCACTCCAGAGATTCCAATGGGAGAGAAACATAATCCAGAAGAATCAGTTCCACTAATAGCAACACTAGAGGGATCAAGTTTTCCAGTATTCTTACCAAGATCTTCACAACTGGCTACAGAAACATCTTCCTCCATGTGCTTTCTAAAGCAGCCTTCACCCCAACTTGTGGAACAATCTATTTTCACCTTATACTTCCTCCTTGTATATTGAATAAGTTTTTCTTCTTTTTCAACAATGACACTATCTGACTTTTTCCCCAGTACATTGTCATTCTTTGCTTCAATAGCACTGCATGGCTTACATAGCACAGGTTTATTGAACATAATCTGTGACCTAGATCTTTTGGTTTTCCATTTAATGTTTAAGAAATCTGAAGCAGTTCCATCAGAAAATAGGTCTCCCAAAGATAAAGAATGCTGAACCTTATTAGATGGAGAGTTCTTTCTAACTTTTACACAGTACTGTAAGTTGATCCCCAGTTTTGAGGTCCAATCTTCCCCACATTCATTACGATCTTCACCATCAATTGCAAGATATATCAAGTTTAAATCTTCCTGAGATGCACTTTCTAGTGGAAACTCTTTATAATGAAAAGGAATATCAATCTCCTCCGCAATGGCAACAGCATGTGCCTTCATTTTCTGATAGTCTACAAGAATGTAGGAAAACAAAAGAAAAACATCAACAACTTGTAAAATGTACTCAATGAAGAATGAAAAATAATGGTGTGTATAAACAGTTAAAATCTCATTTTACTGAACCAAAGTACAGTCAAACTTAAACCCCATTTCACCTGAATGGCAAATTATACGCATGTTTGCTCCACCTTTAGACCTTAACAGCTCCTCAACTTGGAGACCATGCTCAAGGCAGAAAATCCGAGGTCTCAGAAATTTCCTAGAATTATTCCACCCTGTGGGCAGTGCCAGATCTGTAAGAAACAGAGAATCTAGTCAAATGAGCAAGATTGCAAAAGCAAGTATAAAGCAAACGACTGACTTTTAGCATCCAAGGAGGATAAATCTCACAAGAATTCAATTAGCCTCAACTATAATTTCAATTGCTTTTATTTTGAGAGCCATGCATATGTCTTTCTCTTTTTCCTATTGTTTGCGAAAATGTAATACACACAGTACGTAAATTAACACCCATTGCATGCCACAGATTACATGATTTTGATTGAATATGGTTCCTCTAATGTCTGTACATGAAATTCTGACATGAAACAATACAAAGAGCTGTTCAATTTTTATCTTATTTAGAAACTTATCGGAAGTAGTAGACTATCTATTGCAATTAGCTGACACATAAATATATACCATAATTGGAACTAGCAACTTTAGAAACTGCAGATAAAGAAGGATGCCCAATCTAACTGCAAGAACATCCTAATATGGTTGATGGCGACATAAAATGAAAAAAAATACTGAAAATGATTTGCCTAAGTATGGTAATGGTACAACTCTCCACTCCACATAGTAAAAATGATTTGGTATATAAAAATATTTCAGGGCTATAAAAAGTTTTAAATTTCCTTCAACAAATTTTCTCCATATTAAGTGCACAAAATAAGGGACCAGAATTCATTATTGTTATACAAAAGAAATAACAGTTTTCCTTGAACTACCACATCATGGCAGCATATGCTTGAAATTCAGTAAAGATCCTTAAAACAGAACGAATTGGGTGGGGAAAGAAATAATTGGCTTGGTAAGAACAAAGACAGGAAGCAACTGAAAATACCATAAAGAGCTTTGGAATATGGTAGAAATATTTTAACCCAAACCTGGAAAAGGGCCCTTAAAAGAGCCATCAGGGACAGGAAAGGAATGACAATTTTCAGTTTTTTCTGCTTTGGATCCTTCTTGAACCAGTGGATGATCTATGAGGAGAACTTCCATAGATGCTCTCTCAGATGGTTGGACCACAGACATAAAAGGAAAACCAAGGATTCCACAAGCCACACAAGCCAATGTCCCCGAATCAACTTGAAAATCACATGATAAATCATCATCGTCCATGTATAGATCGTTGAGAGTTTCCATACACAGGCCTATATCCTTAAACAGATCTTCCTCAGCAGTATTCTTATTATCTTCAGAATGATCATGTAAAACATTTTCTTCTGTTGCCCTGGAAAGAGTGTTGAGCAACTGAGACTCTTTACTTGCACATGGCAACAAATCGGGGTTCCATATTGCCACATTAGGAGCAGATTCTTTCCCAAGAAGAACAGATAAAATATTGTTTTCTTTCAAAATATCCTCTATAAAAGCCATCTTCACAGACAATTCCCTTTCTTCTTTCAGACGATCTCTAAGACGAGAACTCCGTGCACCTGGTAACAATGATCTTGGTACTCTGGCATTAAAAGAAATCTAGCTATAAGATATATTGAATGGCATACACCACTTA
Organism: Excoecaria agallocha; assembly: GCA_037975025.1. NCBI lineage: Eukaryota > Viridiplantae > Streptophyta > Magnoliopsida > Malpighiales > Euphorbiaceae > Excoecaria > Excoecaria agallocha. The sequence continues at coordinate 29,742,649 of CM075815.1, forward strand.
ACTTTTTGGATAATAAGCAAACAAAATAATGTAATAACATCTATCATGATGCAACAATAAGCAGATGCAGTAACAACGTCCATCACAATGCAACAATAAGTGTATGCAGTAATAACATCCACCACAATGCAACAATAATGATTAAGCCATGCATATTTCAACTCTGCAATTATAAATGCATTCCACAATCCTGTCAAATCAATGATGTTAATAGTGAAAACTTCCATTGCAAACAATAGCTGATTTCAACTGGAAATCAGAAAGTAGATAGAAAGCCAGTTGAAGTTCAAGGATAGTGCAGATGTGCAAAGTATAACTCCATCCACTTTACACATAAATGTCATCTGACACATTATGTGGTGCATTGATGATGGCATGAAATCTATAAGCCTGTCAAAGCACCAAACTAACAATTATTTAAATCACAAAATTATAATTAAAAATATCAATCAAATATCAGATAAACTTAATCATATTTCATTATCAAAAGTAAAATGAATTTAATGATCCTTCAGGTATCTGGAAATTCTTGATTGAATCCACTAAGGATATGCAAGAAACCATATTGCAGATAACTATGGAATATGGTGCTCAATTTGTTTCCAAATTATATATTGCGTATATAAGATGCCCATCAATATTTTTATTCTAATAAGCATCTTTCATCTTTCATATAAAACATTAGAAAAACATAAAATGCCAGACCAACTTTCCAATAATAAGCATCTTATCTGTGCTCCAGTAGACAAAAAGCTTTGATTTTGATAACTTTAAAAAGACATTTGAAGCAAATCATCATAAACACATAAAGGAATAGAAAGTTACATAACCTATGCAGAGGTGATAGCTATAGTAAATAAGACATGCACCTTAGAGCAAAGGACATTGTCAGCAGGTATAGCAGCTGTTGATGGGAAAGCATGGGTAAATAATTCATGGCAGCTCTACGTACTGCAGCTTCCTTAGCTACTTTAAGCCATTGTGGAGTTCCAAAATTAGCAGCTTCCCCACAGTTGAAACCTATTGCCATTACACGCAAGAACACAATGAAGAGGAGGATCAGAAGGATATAGATACACTAGGAAAGGAATTCCACGACATTAAAATTTTTACGCCACTTAAGAGTTATTTGCATACACCATTCGAACGAAACAAAGAAAATTTTACATAAGGTATTAATATGGTGCAGGATAAATTTAACTGTTTATAGTGCAGGATAAATTTAACAGTTTATCTTAGTGAAGCCTGATTTTTCATTTGTACACAGAAAATATATTCCATGATATTTATTTTTAAACACTTCTTGCATGTTGGAATAGTATGTATTTACAGGCAACCTGATGTGAACCAAAATGTCAGTGTTCTTATTGCCTAATTAGATCCCTCTAAAAGCATCCGTTCTTCTCTCTCTCTCTCTCTCTCTCTCGCTCTCTCTCCCTATATGATGCTTAAAATTAATGAATAATTTCAACATTTCAAAATATGAAAATAATATAAAGGGTGCAATGATGTAGAACAAAAATTTAGGGATTTATGTATTGGGCTGATTATGTTTATAATTTTTTGCACATAAAAGATAAGGCTTCTAGCATCATCCTAATAGAAAAATGCCTCTGAAGTCCTTTAAGAGAAATCACCATCTGCCTTTTCAATGGCATAAATATGTTTTTAAAATTAATTTTACTTAGTACTCTCAGTATTTTATATAATTTATCATGTATAAGAAGAGCTTCCAAGAAGCTTGGTGTTTGCATAATGCAACCAGGTTCCCCATAGAACAATTAATTTACAAAGACTGCAACTCACTACTGTGGGTATCATATGACAAGTTTGGGGGATTTCAAATGAAGTGGTTTCCTCTAGAACAGTACATATGCAATGCCATTACAGGCTATAATATTATAACAGCCAAAAAGAAAAGGTGCGTGAACAAGATCTTCTGTTCCTTACGTAAATGGATCAATGGCATCATGGGAACACATTCGATCTAAACTATGATATATTTCCATAACATAAGTTAGGAATTGATGGACATGTGTATGGTCTTGATACCAAATACGTTACGCATTTGACACCATAAGAGCACTGTGCTCAGCTCAGGTGCCCATATGTCATAGCAATAACATGGTTAATATAATTTGCAAATGTGCTAATAAACAGTGAAGCAATTACCATGGCTGAATCCTACATGGTAGGCCCTTGGAAAGGTCACAACAAATTCACCAGGATTCTGTACTAACCTAAAGGAAAATCAAAATAAAAATGAGAAGAATTTCAACACAATCAATCAGCAGAAACACCAAGTTGAAGCCTCAGTACTTTAAATAAATTCTAAATTTGAGTATAAAATGTAAAACCCTTTTAACAAGTATTTTTTAGGATGGAAAATTGTTTTATATCACTTTGTCCTGAAAGGCCAATTCATATCACCATAAGCCAACCCATATAGATGCCTATATAAATTACATTTCTGCCTCATTAACTTCTCTTTTTTAGCATATGCAATGTTGCATTTTTGTAGAGATATCACACTACAATAAATATATTATTAATTTTAATCAAAGAGTTACGTCCTAGAGATATTAATTACAAATAATAACAGTGATGTTAATCAAATAATATTAAAGTGACATTAAAATATTGCAACAGATAGTGTCCTGAGTCAGTAAAAAAAAAAGGAACACTTTTCGAAACTGTTCCCCTTTATAAAACATATAGCAGAAAATAAGAGAAAAGCTCTGGGGCAAATAAAAGAATAACCTACCGACAACAAGGAATGCCAGATGAAACTACCACCTGAGGTGACAAAAGGGTTGTTTTCTCACCAAGCAATGTAAGAGCAGCTGTAAACAAAACAAACCTCGGTCACAAAAATGGCACTGAAATCAAATGTTCCACAATTCCAGATTCTATTCGTACTTCTTTAAAACCAAGGAGATAAGAATAATAGACTAGCATGATGAAATAATTCCACATGGAGCACAGTATTATTCCGTTGTTAGCTAAAATCAAGTACTCAAGTGGAGTGTCAATAAGTTAAGTTACTCCCACATTACACTTGCAAAATACTCAAATTTGACTCGACATTATAGAGTTGAGCATGAAATCAAGTAGTTCAATAAGTGAGACAAGATTAACTACTCAAATGCTCGATTGCAGCAGGTTGCCAGTTTAATTGGACATTTATCCATCACCTAGTTTTATATATATTTAATATTGTATAAAAATTGACATAATAACTTATAATATTTATTATTTTATCGAAGACGCATATAATAAAATTATCAATCCAAGTTTACTTGGATTTTATTTTGGAATTAGAGAAATTTTTGTTTAAATTTATAGTAATTATTGAGTCACCTCAAGCACCATAATATATTAGAATCAAGTTTGGGTCTAGAAATATAAAATCAATAAAGTCAAGTCAATTTCAAGCCAAGAGTTTCAAGTTTCACTTAAGTCAATACAACCATACTCAAGTATCAACAATTAGAAAAGTCATAAAAAGATAAACGGGAAGCTCAGCATCTAACAGGTCAGATACTTCATAATTCATACCCAAATAAAATAAGGTAAAATTTATAACTAGAGATTTTCTTAAGATGGAAAACCTCCACTCATAAATAAATGAATAATAGAGTATCACATAGGTGAATCTTAAAGCAGCATGCTTTCTGAAAATTTTAAGGAAAATCAGTTGGCCTTTGGGTTAAGAAATGACAAGGCCAGGAACAAACAAGATAGTTCTCAATATAAGAGAAACCAAAGAAACACCAAAAAAAATTTCATTAAAGGGTAATTGCATGGAGAATCTTAGGCAATAAACAGACACCAAATTGTATGAATGTGAGCTAAAAAACTGTAATACCTAACCGATCAATACTTCCACCATAAGCTTCAGTGCGGATAACTTCCTCAAAAGCAAATGCATAATCTCCAGGGACAGAGTACCAAGTCTTTGGAGAGCCAGTATGAAGAAAGTTCATACTATGAAGTTCATGATCCTCAACATGCCAAGCAAACCAACTGAACAACATACCAATATAGACCATTGGGGAAGTAACACCTGGGATATCATCTGGCATGAAACGTGTAAGTGAACCAGGTGAGCGTGCAATTACTTGTAGATTCCAAGGGCTGTTTGAGAGTTTCCAACCTGCAGTGCCTTCCATATCATCACTCACATTTAGATTCCTCCGCTTAGAAAATCTTGAAGTCTCCTCTGAGCATGAAGTTGATGAAGTAAAAGATGATTTCTGCATCGTCTCTGAAGACATACTTGGGTCATTCTTTATAGCAGTGCTCTTAACTTCCTCAATATTTGAATTATTTACATTATCCAATTCAATTTTTTTGCAGTCAGAATTTTCTCTACTCGGCCGATAAGACCTATATGATGCCCTCTTCCTCCTCCGTCTATGAAAATATCGAAAGAGACCCTCTGGCTCCCCAAAGCCAGACCCTGGCACATCATTTGCATATTCCACAGTAATAGGTTTCTCAGAAGCTGCCATCCAGAACAATGTCTCTATAACCAAAGGATTAATTTCCTTAATCAGACCCAAACAACTCCTTGCAAAAGCCTTGGACTTCGACTCAAACTGTTCCAATGTGTAAATCTCTCCACTTTGCCATACTTGCTTATGAACACCCAATAGCGGGGTCTCCTTCATCATCCCTCTTCCTCTCTTTGTACCCTGTCCCAACTCCTGATGCCTGGTCGTAAACACAGCTTTAACCTCTCTATCATTAGCACTATCCCCCGAAACAGTTTTCAACGAGGAACAAGGACTTGACAAACCCACACCAACATTTAATTCTGGGCACTTGGATAGGGACTTATTCAAGTTACAGAAGACATATCTTTTAGAAGGTTTAGGCAAGGGTGGTATAATCTTGCATATACCAAAGGCACTGGCTTCCTTCTCAATTTTTGATATATAAGCAATTGGGTCGGAAAATTCAGTATCAGTGGGACGGAACTCAGGTGCCACTGGCAAGTCCTTAAGCCATTTGGGAATTTCCACATTACCCATTTGAAAAAAGATTCACATTAACAAGAACTACCTAATAATAGAGTAAACATACAACACATGATATTATACAGCATTTCCTTATAATTCGAGAGACAAAAAGGGCTATCTAAACCCTAGATTCAAGATTTTCTATGGGCGGAATTGTAAGTTCGGTTCTTGCTTCAATTGAACAAACTGCCCAAATAACTAGAATGCAAAGGTTAAATTGAAAAGGAAAGAAATATTGAACCTGTTAAAATTCCACGAGATTGTGGTGTTGATTTTTTTCCCTCCCCAAAAGCACAAAAATGAATAGACAAAGAAAATTAGGGCTTTTGTCTGGGTTTTGAATCACATTTCTTATCCAGCGTATGATAACAAATTAACGTGTGTTTCTGTTAGCATGCGCCCCAAGGACAAAGCGCACAGCTGGAGCCAACAGTTTCCAGGCCATGGGATTTCGGTTGGAGAATTTTTTTAAGCGCGAAAAATGAAGTGCGGTGTGCGACTTCAGCGCATTTTAGCATTGAGTCGTCTTTGCAGCATTTGGGAATCAATATTCAATGACTCGGAGTCTATTACATTACACACATGGAGCAAGGAATCCCAAACAAGGTATTTTAACGATGACGGTCCAAAAATTCCAAGCTTTTGTTGGGAGAAAGTTATTTGATACTGGCTGGAGAAAGTTACCTGTATTAGAGTTCCAACAAGATAGGCTCCGCTAGATAAGAAAAAAGAGAAATTAAGGGATTACTCAAAAAGTATACCGTAATTTTCTAACTGTTTACAGAGGCAAGTAATAGAGTTTGAGTATACTTGTTAATCCTAAATGAGAAGAAATTTGTCTTCCCTCTATTGGAAGACTAGATAAAAAAAAAATGATTATTTTCTATTCCAACAAAGTTAGAATTCATGAAGGATTCTATTGCCACTTAAAGAATGAAAGTGCCGGAGAACATGATTTCTATGTTCCGAACTCACAAGATAAGCCCTGCCCACCGAACTACTTACCCAGAGAAGACTAATTACGCAAAATAGTCTAATTTGTTGGACTGTTCATCATGATATGTTATCATTTAATATTTTATTTTTAAAATAATTTAGTATTAACCAAACTAATTGTATAACGGCGCAAAACACAATGTTTAAAGAAATTTCTAATAAGTTTCTTTGTTACAAGTAATCCATGTGCGTAAAAATTCTAAAAGCAGGGAACAATAATCTCAGGAAAATAGAGTTAATTTCATTCATAATTATTAAATTTATATTTTAATAACTATTTAGTAAAAAAAATTTATTTAAAAAAATACTTCAATTTTTAAAATATTGCTACTAAAATTATTTTGATTGAAAAAAATCATGAATTCGGTATTGTAACATAACGTGGCAAGTTATGTCAATTTCAAACTCACATGATGTGTTTTGAAAGGTTTGATGCAGTATTTTTGAATTATTCCAAATTGACACGACTTATCATATCAGCACTTTGACGCCAAATTTATGAGTCACATCAATATTTTGGTTAAATTTATGATTTTCCTATTAAAATGATTTTAGTAATAATATTTCAAAAGTTGAGATTTTTTTTAAATAAAAATATATTTTGTAAGCGAGTTGTTATTATAGGATAAGTTTAATAACCATATATCAAATTAACCCTTATAAAATGTATTGGAATACAACTTCAATTAGTATTTAATTAAAATGAACTTAATATTTTCAAAATTTTACTGCCATACTTCAAAAACAATACATAATTTATATATAGAAAGAAAATTGTTTAAATTAAAATTATTAAGTTGAACTAAAAAAATCGCTGCATTGTTTTGTAGTTTTAACATTAGATATCCATATCATTCATGTTATTTATAATAGATGACATGATTTGGCAATAACAAAATTCAAAGTTTATTGATAAAGGACTAACTAAATCACTGTAGTGACTATACTGTGGAGTGAAAGAGAAAATAATACAAATGTAGTTCTCTGTATGTTATGGTATATCATTGTCTTTAACCTAGAGGTGTGCATTGGGTGGGTTCGGATCAATCCGAACAACCTGTAACCCAAAAAATTCGATAAATCCCAACTCTATCCGATTCTAAAAATAGTTCGGGCCCCTACTCAAACAACCCGCAAAAATTCGGAGCCCACCCAAATTTATATTTTTAATTAAAAAATAATTTTTTCTCCTTCAATTTGCATGACAAAAATTAAATTAAAACTCAAATAAATAATAAAATAAAAATATCATTGTTTACTTATATAAAATATTTAAAAATTATAATAAATAAAAAATTTAAAAATTCTTCAAATATACATTATATAATAATTAACAACTAACAAAAATAATTATCCAAATGCAAAGGTAAATTCTGTCATAAAGAAATGCCACCATCTTCGATCTTTAATGTCTTCATGTACCACCTAATATATAAATTATATATAAGAAATAATAAAATATGAAATTAATAACAAATAGCAAACAAAATGAAATATAAATTGTGCTTGAAGTAAATTTACTATACTATTAATTACTTAATCATTTAGATTAATGCTTTTCAAATTTGTTGATGATGTTCTTTGGTTAACACTTGATGATGTTTCTTGGTTAGCACTTGATAATGTCTCCTAATTAGCTTTGAGTTCACTTTCATTAAATTTCTCCAACTCTATAAGTTTGATAAATAATTATAAAATCAATAAACAATAATATAATATAATATAATATATTAAATAAGAAAAAAATAAAAAATAAATATCATCCTTAAAATTTTCAATGACATCCAAATCTTCTTCAATTTTTATGTGTTTATTAGATCCTCGAAGCCAATCATGCATGCATATCAGAGTTTCAATAATTTTAAGAGTCAAATAACTCTTAAATAGATTAAGCACTCTCATACTAGTGCTAAATGCTGACTTCGAAGCTACTGTAGAAACTAGAACTGCTAGAATATCTCTAACTATGTGAAAACAGATAGGAAATTACTCTGAATTCAACTTGCACCATTTTAACAAATCAAAATCCCCCTTTTTCATCTTCATACACGGCTTCATTTAAGTACAAATCCAACTAACTTTTTCTATCTCACCACTTTCTACCCTTGCATGCTTGATTCTTTGTTTTAAAATTTTCTTTCCCTAATATCGGATCTAGTTGAAATTGAGCTTGTTCGAATTTCAACTTCTTGATTATAATCAGTTTACAGTTTTTTATATTCATCAAACAAATCATATATGGAAATTTTCACACCATCAAATAGATACTTTCCTCTATTATCACCACAAATCATAACAAAAACAACCTTTATGTACTCGAAAATTTCCTTAGGATCTAAGGATAGAAGCCATGTAAATGATTTTATTCATTTTATCATAATCTCCCCAATACTTGTTAAATTTAACTTGCATTTTCATTCCTATTTCCTTTAAATCAACATCATTGCTAGTTTTCCAATCATACAACTTAGCAAACAAATTACTGATTTTAGTCCAGTATGTGTTAGATGTGACATAAAGTGAACCAAAAATGCACTAAGTAGCCATATAAAATTGTTTCAACATATTTGTAATTCTATCTACCAACTTCCAATCAATCCAACTAGGCACACGACCCAAATTATTACCTATCCATGCATCCAATTCAATTTTAAAGTATGGATCCACAATCTCAAAAAATTCAAAAACCTTTTGATATTCAAATGCAGTGCTTAACATTAAATATGTGGAGTTCTGTCTAGTTGCCACATTTAAACACAATGATTTTGAAATCTCAACTCCCTTAACCACACAACATTCTTTAAATATCTTTAATATAGCAGGTGATGATCTAACATATTTACAAGTGTTTCACGCCCTTTTTATATAAAGGTCAACATCTGTCAATCCTTATTGGATGACAATATTAAGCATGTGAGTAATACATCTCATATGAATGTATTTACCTTCTGAAATAGCAATCCCTTTTGCTCCAAACTTATTTTTTAAAGTTTCAACCATCTTATCATTTGTTTTTGCATTATTTGTTGTAATACAAAAAACTTTATCATAAATTCCCCACTCCTTAAAACACTTTTCAAGATCTTGTGCAAGCATATCACCCTTATGACTACCGACTGGACAAAAGTTCAAGATTTTTTTTGTAGCTTCCAATCATTGTCAATGAAATGAACAGTCACACACATGTAATTGCTATTATATATGGAAGTTCATGTATTGATGGTTATACAAACAAAATAAGAATGCTCTTTAATAAATGCTCTCAAAGTTTTTTCTCATCAATATACAATTGGTTAACATCACCCGTCACAGTCCATCTAGATGACATTTTAAACTAGGGACATAAGCTAGCAATACATTTCCTAAATCCTTATCCCTCAATAAAACTAAATTGAAGTTTATCAAGTATAATCATTAGAGCAAGACACTTTCTACTATACTATTGATCAAATTTTTAATTAGTTAGTGACCCAGTAGAGCTACCATTAATAGAAAAAGTTGGTTGTAAAGAAAATTATGTTTGTCTTGTTTCTACACTATATGGATACATTTTACAATTATTGATATGGTTTTTAAGTGCAGTGGTGTTATGCTTTCTAGGATCACAATAAAATTCTTTAGCACAATGCTTACACTTGCCTTTTTTTGGCGCCATTAACATCATATATTTATATGAAATATTCCCAAACAATAGATCTTTATGGGGGTGCCTTTCTTTTCTTTGAACCTATTAGAGAAGTACTTGTCACCTCATGTGTATTGGTCTCTTACTCATGTAAAGCGAGTGTCTTAAATGGTGTTGCTAAGGCATTGTCTCCATGTGATTAAGACATCTACAAATTTAAGAAATGAAAATTTAAGTATTATCAATGGAGTATATTGAATTTAAGAAGCAATAATAATACAGTAAACTGTAACAAATAGAATATTATAAACAGCACAATCTTAGGCAATTTCCAATTTGAATTGAAGTTTTGAACACCACTTGTAAGACATAAAATGAACTAGCAGCTTATATAAAGTCTTTATTATTATAAACTGCCTTTTTTTAAAGGAGAAAATGAGATGATATAATCATAAAAATAGATATAGTTAACTTAATTTACAATTACAAGAGATAAAAAAATTAGCATAAGTTTCATCAAACATTAATTATCCCAATTGGTAAAGCTAAGAATCTAAACCAATAATGGAGGACAAAATACAATCACCATACCAAAAGTGGAGGTTTACTATAGATAACAACTACTTTTATGATACTTAATGGTTTTCTTGGCTCAACTCAAACCCCAAACAATCACCCATCATTCACAGAATCTTTGTAGAAATTAACAATGATTAGTGTTGCTTGTTTATTCTAATTTTTTTATATTATATATGCTTTATTATCATGAATTAAGACATCAACTGCTTGAGTTGAAAATTGAGTATTCATTTTGGTGCAAATAATAATAATAATAACTTTTTCCCTATTGTACTATAATGATGTTTTTCCTTTTCATTTTTGTTTTACTGAAACTACTTTAATGATGTCAGTAATTAAGTATAGATAAACCAAGTCTATCATGGTTTAATACTTTGTCAAGCTCTTTTATTATTTTCAAAAATTTACATACACTTAAAAGTTCAATAAGAAAAACAAAGACAAGTGATAATGGTGATTTATATAGTGTTTTTAGTATTTTTTAGATGTTTAATTAGGTTAATTTTGTGTTAATTAGGTTTAATTTGAGTTTAATTTGTTAATTTTATGTTTTTGGAGTTAATTATAAACTTTGGTGTTTTTCAGGCTTAATTTGCAAGAAAAAGGACTTAATTGTAAAAAGGGCAAAGATTTGGGCCAAAACTGCAAAATATGGAAAATTTATGTGAGATAATTGATCATGAGGTCCAGAAGTTTAATACATGGCCACGTGAAGTACAAAGGAGAAACATCCATGGCCACGTGTGAAAATGAACTAAGTAACACATGGCCACGTGAAAGAACAAATGAAGGAAACCAAAAGAAGGACGTGACCACGTGTTCCCAAAGCTTATTCCACACGTGACCACGTGTGAGGGAAGTCTAAGGGACACGTGACCACGTGTAGAGAAAGCAAAGAGAAGGGCGTGGCCACGTGCAAGTTCTCCCATGCGATCTTTTCCAATTCAAGAATGATTCTTTTCCTACTCCAATTTGGGAAGTTTGGAAGGCTTCTACAACATCTTTTGCCTATAAATAGACAAATCTAACACCAAAGAAAAATAATAAATGAGTAGAATCAATTAGAGAAATCTTAGAATTAGGCTTAGTTATTTTACGTTATTTTATGTTTTCATTATTTTTCTTCAACTTTGTTTTAGTTTTTAATTATGTTTAGGAAGTAGTTTTTCTTCTTTTGCTAATGGATTCTTGAAATCTTATATTTTCATTGTTATGACTTTATTTTGAGCTTAATTTTCAATATCGGTTGATTATTTCTTGGTTTTAAGCATATTCTTATCTTTGATTGTGTTGAGATTGATTGTTGGTTTATTGAATAAATAACTAAAGATTGGTTTTGACATAGTTAATGATTTGCATGTTCTTGGGTTGATTCTTAAATATTTATGCATGATTATTATCCGAAATATGAGATAATTATGTGTGAATTTTATTGGTTAATACTAAGAGAGGAAGAACTAAGAATGAATTGGAGTTGAATCACTTGAGAAAGGTTTCAATGAATATTTAGGAAGTTAAAACTAGACTTGCATGGTAAGTATTAGATTTGTCTATGAGTTTAATATTAAGAATGATATACTTGAATAAAGATATCTTGCTCCATTACTAGTTTTTCCATAATCACTGGTGTTTATATTGAATTTAAGTCATTATAATGAAAATTAAGGTTGATAGTTTCTTTAGCAAGAGAATTCCAATTATTGTTTTGTTTTAATTCATGTTTTAGCTTTTGTTTTGTTTAATTGTTTATTTTGTTTAATTTTTTCTTTTAAATCAAAAACATTTGGGAAACAATCTCGGATTAATTTAATTCATGCATAGATATTATTCTTAGTAATTCATGTTCCCTTGGGTACGATATTTGGGGTCGAAATCTATATTTCCCTATATTACTAGCCGATCTAGTACACTTGCTAGACACTGATCAAGTTTTTGGCGCCGTTGTCGGGAAACAGCGGTGTTGTTTGTTTAATATCTTTTATCAAGTTAGTCTGAGATTTTATTTTTATTTTGTTTTTAATTTGGTGATTGTTCTTTGCAGGAACAATTCTAAACATCTTTCAAGATGATGCAAGATGAAGTCCAAGATTATGAATTGTTTCTTTTAAAACAACGAATGAATGATCTAATAAGAGAAAGAGAGGAGATAGAACGATTGCGTGCACAATCACAAAATCCTTATTCATCACCATCCATGGCTGAAGATTCTTATTCTCTTTGGACTTTGAAAGAACAAATGGAAGAATTGAAAAGAGAGAATCAAGAACTGCGATACTCAAAAGAGGCCTGTATCTCCGAGAATCAACGTCTTCATAACCAGCTTATATGTAAGGACGAGCAATTTAGGGTTGAAAAAGAAAGATGGAAGGCCACGCAAGAGGCTATTATTTCCAAAACTGAAAATGTTTGTGACTTGCTTATAAGAAAGGAAATGGAATTTTATGCTGAAAAAAAAGGAGTTGGAGGCTACATTAAGGGCTCAAGTGGAAAAGTTTAGAATTCAAGAAGAGAAAATAAGGGCTCAAGAGGAGACAATTAAAAGTCAAGAACATTTATTAAGGGATAAAGAGCATGGAATTGAAAAGTTGGAATCTAAGCTAGAACTTTTGAGCACTCAAGGTGATGAAGGTAAGGAAAAGGAACAAAACCATTCATTTATGGAGGATAAGGAACAAGAGGAACAATTCATATTTAAGGATAAGTCGTGTATTTATTTAGAAGGTGTAGGATCTTTTGTAGGGAATTTATCACCAAAAGAACAAGAAGGAAAAGATTCTTAAGTGGAGTCACTGGATTCAGTCCGCTTGGAGAGTTTATTTAGGCTAGAAGAGCCGGTAGAGTTCGTGATAAATGACCCAAAGGACGAGTCATATTTTATTGAAGATATGGAGTTTCCAGCTTTGATAAACTATGATAAGTTTCTTCTACCAACGGAAGAAAATGAGGAGCAACGTCCGGAAAGACCTACATTTGGATCGCAAGCTCGACCTCTCGAGAGTAACAAGAGTCGAGCTGGAACTCAATAAACCAGAACTTCTTCTTTAACTCTTCTCTTTAAATTTTCATCAATTTTTTTTATGTTTTGCATGTTATTTTCAATAATTTGTTTTACCATTGTTTTAGTTTAAAGTTTAATGCATGTTTGTTATTAGTTCGTGTCTTTTAATTTATGAGTTTAAGATTAGGGGTTGGAAATAAGTTACTCCTAGTGACTTTGTGCTTAATTGTCATATTTAAGTAAGGGTTTTTAAGAGCTACAATAATTTTTGAAGTGAATTACAAATTAGTTGAACTTAATATGGATTTATGAGTCTTGAGTTATTTTCATTGTCTGAATGAGAATTTGATCCTAGTTGCTTGATGCTTATGAACTTAAGAGAGAATTATTCAGTTTGCTAAAAGAATGGACGTAATTTGTAATTCAACTAGTTTGAAGATTTACATATTGTTTGGCATAACTAAATTGGAGCTTAAAGAGAAAAGAAAAGGCATAATTAAGTGATTAAATAAGTATGATTAATGTTTTATTCATATGGTGAATAAAATTTAATTTTTGTGCGTGCAGAAAAATGAACCCCGAGAATGCAGTAGAAAGACCAATGCATCCCATGCGTGGCCACGCCTCCCTCAGTGTAAATATACATGTGGTCATGTGTGGTCCTCTTTGTTCTTCATGTGTGGCCACGGGTTGGAGTTCTGCCTGGCAGTAGCCTTTCACATGCCCACGCGTTTTCTCTTCATAGCTACATACGTGCCCACGCATTTACAAGATTGCCTCGGCCCTTGTCCAGGACGTGCCCATGTGCCCAGATGCCTTTTGCCCATACGTGCCCACGCATGAAGCTCCTGCCTTCACCCGTTATTGTGTCTCCTTTGCATCTCTCCCATGCGTGGTCACGTGTGGGTATGACTATACCCTTACGTGGCCATGTGAAATCCGTTGCCTCCTTAATTACAAGCCCACGATTTTTCTTATTTCATTTCATCTTCACATGTTCATTTTTTATTCCTTTCACTTACTCTCATACATCACTCACCATCCCTCACATTACTCACTCACTCACTCACTCACTTTTACACACATCTCACTCACTCAAGCACACACCTCAGAGATTAAATTCATTTTTTTATTTCCATCCTCATTGATTCAAGTAAACACACTGTCACTTGTTCAATATTGCACTTTACTTGTGTTTATTTGTTGCATTGATATTGAATAACAAGTGCTGATATGATTGCTTAGAATTTGATTTGTTTCAGGGATTTAAAATAAGGTTATATGTAGAAAATGTTTCATGAGTTCCTCGTTGCTTCAAAGCTTCGAGGGGCACTGCCCCTTGACCCTGCCCAGGGGCGCTGCCCTCAGGAACCCCGTAAGGGGCGTCGCCCCTTAACCCCACCCGCTAACCAGCTAGCGGACCGCCGTGTTATCTAATCCTAGCGCCTTAAGTTTTATTCAAGTCATTATTTGCAATTTTGATACATCAATTTTTATATACATTCAGTTGAGCATATTATGAATGAATTGATTTTTGTGATACATGGAATGGCTAGTTGGGACTCTCGTGATGAAGCATGTTACACTTCATTTCTTACCCAAGTACACACCTTTTCACTAAGGCACACACACTTAGTTTTTTATTTGCATGATGTACTTGATGATCTTAATTCAAATAAATTGGCATAGGTTTCATTAGTGTTGAATATAAGTTTGCTTAAAGATTGATTTTCAGTTATGCATTGCATTTATTCTTAGCTACTTATTGTTTGACATTGAACTTCATTATGGCTTCATATAGGTTGAGTTTGTATTTGAATTGGCTTATTTTCTTTTGTGCTTACCATGACCAATTAAAATCTTTCTCTTCCTTTTATTTAAGCCTAACCATCACCAATTATCGTTACACTTGAGATTATGCATTGTCCACCTTGTCACCTATGGATAGTATGCATTATGCACTTAAGCAAGTTTGGCCTAGTTACATTTGTTCACTTATTTACCATGTTTATTAAGTCTTGTTCATTGCACTTTATTGGTTTTAGAGGTATGTATGTTTGTTAACTCAATTCCATTGATCTCATGCCTTCTTTTGACTTGATTATGGTTCTAAGTATGGTGAGCTTACATTTTTTTTCTTGGTCACTAACTTGTTTCTCAAAAGTGATGAAGTGTGCTAAAATTTTCCATACTTTGCTGAGGACAACAAGATTTTAATGAGGGGGATAGAGCTCAGCTGAGCTAAAAATTGAAGATCCAACTAAAGGAGTTTTTCTTACCTTACTCATTTTCTTACTCATGAATTATTTTGTTTTAGTCATTTTTGTTTTTGTTTTTGTTGTTTAGTTTTGTTTGCATGTTTAGTTTTGTTTTTAGTTTGCATGTTTAGTTTTTATTTTGCATGTTAGTTTAGTTTATTCATTTATCATTTATTGTACATTTAGCTTAGTTTGCCCTAGTTATTCTCAAAAATTGAACATTTTGAACTTGAATTTAGAATGTACAATGTTTAAAATTCTTATTTAGCATTAGAACAAGCATGTTGTTTAATGAATTTCTAGCTAGTTTAACATTCAATTTGACTTATATTTGTTAGTTTCTACATTTTTGAGCACTTAAGACCAGTTTTTGAACTTAAAGAAAAAAATAATGCATGAAATAGTTAAGTGATGAATTTTAGAACACTAGAACCTTCCTCATCACCCTTCAAAGCATATAAGCAACTCAATTTAACTTGGAAAGTGATCTAGGCAATATTTTTCTTGTTGAGCCATATTTTAACTTATTTTCCCACCCTATATGCATATTTATCCTTTGTTAGCCATTTTGAGCCAATGAGGTATGCTTAATGCGTGCCATATTTATTTTTCTTGTTACACTTATTTATTTTACTATATAACCTAAAAAGCTTTTATCTTTTCTTCTAGAATTGGCCATTCTAGGATTGGATGGATTAATAGAAATTGAGTATCTTGATGAGTGTAGTAAGATAATTTTGAATCAAGGGCTATTATTGAAGTTAAGTGAATAGTGAATTGTGACTTTGTGATTACCTATGTTATTATTGTATTGTCAACATCAAAGCTAGTGAAAGAAAAGAGAAAGAAAAGAGAAAAAAAAAAGAAAAGAGAAAAAGTGAAAAAAAAAGAAGAAAGGAAATATTGAAATAAAGCTAGCATGTATGGTAAAATCTTAAGTGTGGGGTAGTTACAAGAAAAAATAATTTTGACTTCTAAAAGGGTATGAATGGTGAAATTGAGAGAATTTTAAAATTGTACTTTGAATTGTGAAGGGTTGGGAAATTTTGGCTAAGTTCTTTATTGATTAAGTTAATGGGATGAAATTTGTGAATTATTAGTCTATTTTATCTTAGAGTGGCTATTCTTATTGTTGATCTTTTATCCATTCTTTGATAACCAATACCTTAGCCCTATTACAACCTTTAAAGGACCTAAGTAATTCTATGTTTTTTTTTTTGAGTTATTTAGTGGAGATGACCTTTGGGTTCTGGCCTATGGTGTTTCTAGAGTTTCAAGCACGAAACCATTTGTATACTTATGTGTACATTCATTCTAAACTTGACTACGAATTTGCATTGGTGTTTTGATTTTTAAAATACTTAAAATATTTTGGTCTTGCACACATACAAGGAAACTAACTTATATTGTCTTGATTGAATTCTAGTTGAAAATTTTATTAATTGCTCTTGTTAATTGCTAAGCTTGGTTTTGAAATGCATAATTCTTTATTGGAGTTTGATTATTTTGAGAAGTTGGATTGTTCTAATTTGCTCGAGGGCGAGCAAAGTCTAAGTGTGGGGTATTTGATAATGGTGATTTATATAGTATTTTTAGTATTTTTTAGATATTTAATTAGGTTAATTTTGTGTTAATTAGGTTTAATCTGAGTTTAATTTGTTAATTTTATGTTTTTGGAGTTAATTATAAACTTTGGTATTTTTCAGGGTTAATTTGCAAGAAAAAGGACTTAATTGTAAAAAGGGCAAAGATTTAGGCCAAAACTGCAAAATATGGAAACTTTATGTGAGATAATTGATCATGAGGTCCAGAAGTTTAATACATGGCCACTTGAAGTACAAAGGAGAAACACCCATGGCCACGTGTGAAAATAAATTAAGTAACACATGGCCACATGAAAGAACAAATGAAGGAAACCAAAAGAAGGACATGACCACGTGTTCCCAAAGCTTATTCCACACTTGACCACGTGTGAGGGAAGTCTAAGGGACACGTGACCACGTGTAGAGAAAGCAAAGAGAAGGGCGTGGCCACGTGCAAGTTCTCCCATGCAACGAAGGATTTGCGATCTTTTCCAATTTAAGAAGGATTCTTTTCCTACTCCAATTTGGGAAGTTTGGAAGGCTTCTACAACATCTTTTGCCTATAAATAGACAAATCTAACACCAAAGAAAAATAATAAATGAGTAGAATCAATTAGAGAAATCTTAGAATTAGGCTTAATTATTTTACGTTATTTTTATGTTTTCATTATTTTTCTTCAACTTTGTTTTAGTTTTTAATTATGTTTAGGAAGTAGTTTTTCTTCTTTTGCTAATGGATTCTTGAAATCTTATATTTTCATTGTTATGACTTTATTTTGAGCTTAATTTTCAATATTGGTTGATTATTTCTTGGTTTTAAGCATATTCTTATCTTTGATTGTGTTGAGATTGGTTGTTGGTTTATTGAATAAATAACTAAAGATTGGTTTTGACATAGTTAATGATTTGCATGTTCTTGGGTTGATTCTTAAATATTTATGCATGATTATTATTCGAAATATGAGATAATTATGTGTGAATTTTATTGGTTAATACTAAGAGAGAAAGAACTAAGAATGAATTGGAGTTGAATCACTTGAGAAACGCTTCAATGAATATTTAGGAAGTTAAAACTAGACTTGCATGCTAAGTATTAGATTTGTCTATGAGTTTAATACTAAGAATGATATACTTGAATAAAGATATCTTGCTCTATTACTAGTTTTTCCATAATCACTGGTGTTTATATTGAATTTAAGTCATTACAATGAAAATTAAGGTTGATAGTTTCTTTAGCAAGAGAATTTCAGTTATTGTTTTGTTTGTAATTCATGTTTTAGCTTTTTTTTTGTTTAATTGTTTATTTTGTTTAATTTTTGCTTTTAAATCAAAAACATTTGAAAAACAATCTCGGATTAATTTAATTCATGCATAGATATTATTCTTAGTAATCCATGTTCCCTTGGGTACGATATTTGGGCTCTTAATCTATATTTTCCTGTATTACTAGCCAATCTAGTACACTTGCTAGATACCGGTCAACAAGCAAGGGATGTGGTTCTAAATGGTGAGAATATTATGTAGGAGAAAAGAAAAAACAAATTTTGTGAATCTAAAATCTCAAGCTTATAACCAAACAATATTTAAAAGAAAAAGACAAGACACAACAATTGCAACACCATTAATTCAACAAGCATAACTGTAAACACAAAATCTGTAAAACTCAACACATCAACACACATTAAGCAATTGACATGAATTTCAACTAACTACATCTACTAATTAATACATCAATAGCAAAAGAATTGAAGAAGAGGGTTCAAGTGTAAGACAAAAAACAATAAGAAATGCAATCGAAATGAGAAAGAGAAAAATCAAGATTCAACTCCACTAATTCTAATTAAATTACCATGGTTGAAGAGCAAATACCAGTGACGACATAGGTTAAATAGCAGATGTCGGTAATGACAAGGGGCAGAGGTGGCAACAAGTAGAGGTTGAAGATGAGGCAGCAATAGGCCAGGGGGAGAGGAGAATTGATTTGGGATTTTAGATCTCTAAGGGATGTGAGTGGTATAAGGGGAAAGTAGTAAGGGGAAATTGTTAAAATGCAACGTATTAGTTTAATAGCAGTGATTATATCAGATTGCTCAGGCAGGTCGATTTCATAAGAGTTTTAACCTGAACCGAACCTAAAAAACAAAAATTTCCTAACCCTACCCTGCCTAAATAACCCTACTCAAATATCTAGTTTAGATCAAGTTATTTGGGTAGGGTTGGATTTTGCACCCCCTTACTTTAACCCAAGAGCATGTCCTTTGCATACTTGTATTTTATGATGAAGTGCAGAAATAACGATAACAATTTATGCTTATTCCAAAAAAAAATAAAAAAAGAAAAGCACAAAATTAAGTATATCTTTACACCTCAAAAGCTAAAGTTACTTTATCTAGGATAAGATAAGATCTTGGTGAGGCCTAGAGCATTATTTCTTGATAAGCTCATGTGATGGTGACATGTTCATGTTTTTTGGGTTCGTGTCATATGGGGATGGATACCAGTCAAGTTCCACTTTTGCTTTTCCTTTATCGTGGAGCTTCCTTTCAATTTCTTTGTCAAAAGTAGACAGATGATCTTGAGTGTTAGGGTCATCAGGCTCTTTGAAATTATTATCAAAAAGATCTAAAGAAAGATCTAAATATGGATTTTATGAATCCTAGAACAGCGAATCAAAATAATTTTAATAGCAGGATGATTCAGCAATGTCGAGGACAGGTGGATACAGTGCCTTAGGGTTGATATTGTTGAATTCACACAAGGCATGATGAAGTACAGTGTGGACATCTAGACTAGAGATAGGATCTATAGTCTTAAATGAATTCTAATGAAAGGCTTGCTGTTGAGTCTAAAGAACCTGTTGAGTTGGATTCCAAACATATGGATGAGTGAAGAAGTAGACAACAAAATATTCTCGTGCTTGTGCTTTTGGTTTCTGCCATAGTTGGGACTCTTGAATCTTGTTAAGAAATTCTTATTGCCACCAAGAGAGAGGAGCATACCATTCTAGGAATTGCCAATGCAGAGAGGCATGGTTTTCAGGATTAGTGAGAATCTCATAGCTCTCAATGAGGGGAAACACTATTGCATGAGTGTAGAGAACAGAGAGACACCAAAGGAACCAAATTTCTTCTTCGTAAAGGGGAGAATCTTTGTAGAACTTAAATAGGATAGACCATGGTTGATCTATGTGGACAAAGTTTTCATCAGGAGGAACATTGTGGTAGTTGGAGAAAATATGCATGAAATGGAACAAATGTCTGGTAGCAAAGAGTTTTATGGTATTAAGATCTATGCAAGGACACTTAGGAGGAGAGGACTATTTTTTGGTTGTCGGGAGATACTGGATAGGGCTAACATTTTTTTTGGGATTAGGATTAGGCTTGAGGCAATCCATGGTGAAGACTACAGGAAGAGTGGAAACTGGAGTGAGTAGCTTGCGTCACTACAAAAAAAATGCAGAATAGAGACAAAAATTTGCGACAACAATAAAATTCGTTGCTAAATGCACAATATAGCGACAACATTGCGACAACAAATGACTTTCGTCGCAAATCTTGAAAGATTTGGTGGGAAAACAAATATTACGACAAATTAGCGACAACAAATATTTATTGTTGCTAATATCAGGCGCCAAAAATTTGGCGCAAATAATTGCGACAACAAAAGCAGATTTGGCAACAACATTGTTGTAGCTAATTAGCGACAATAAAGTTGTAGCTAATTGGCGACAACAATATTGTCGCTAATTTAGCAAAACATATTATTTTGTACATATGGCTCTATTGGCGACAACATTGTTGTAGCTAATTAGCGACAAAATCGTTGTAGCTAATTTGGCGACAACAATGTTGCCGCTAATTTAGCAAAATACAATTATGTTCATTTATCTGTATTGGCGACAACATTGTTGTAGCTAATTGGCGACAACAATGTTGTCGCTAATTTAGCAAAATACAATTATGTTTATATATCTGTATTGGCGACAACATTGTTGTAACTAATTGGCGACAACATTGTTGTAGCTAATTTGGCGACAACAATGTTGTCGCTAATTTAGCAAAATACAATTATGTTCACATATATATATTGGCGACAACATTGTTGTCGCTAATTTAGCAAAATACAATTATGTTCATTTATATGTATTGGCGACAACATTGTTGTAGCTAATTGGCGACAACATTGTTGTAGCTAATTTGGCGACAACAATGTTGTCGCTAATTTAGCAAAATACAATTATGTTCATATATATGTATTGGCGACAATATTGTTGTAGCTAATTGGTGACAACAATATTGTCACTAATTTAGCAAAATACAATTATGTTCACATATATATATTGGCGACAACATTGTTGTAGCTAATTGGCGACAACATTGTTGTAGCTAATTTGGCGACAACAATGTTGTCGCTAATTTAGCAAAATACAATTATGTTCATATATATGTATTGGCGACAACATTGTTGTAGCTAATTGGCGACAACATTGTTGTAGCTAATTTGGCGACAACAATGTTGTCGCTAATTTAGCAAAATCCAATTGTGTTCATATACCAATATTGGCGACAACATTGTTGTAGCTAATTGGCGACAACATTGTTGTAGCTAATTGGCGACAACATTGTTGTAGCTAATTTGGCGACAACAATATTGTAGCTAATTTGGCGACAACAATGTTGTCGCTAATTTAGTAAAATACAATTAGTAAAAAGACACCAAGTTAAATTACACTAAAACAACAAGCTATTATAGTGTAAAAAGGGAACAAGTTAAATTACACTAAAACAGCAAGCAAGCTAAATTAAACTAAAACAGCTTGCTGTTTTAGTGTAAAAAGACAGCAAGCTAAATTACACTAAAACAGCTTGCTGTTTTAGTGTAAAAAGAGAGCAAGCTAAATTACACTAAAACAGCAAGTTGTTTTAGTGTAAAAAGACAGCAAGCTAAATTTCACTAAAACAACAAGCTGTTTTAGTGTAAAAAGACAGCAAGCTAAATGAACCGCAAAAATTAATTCTCGGACTTGAAATTCCGTTTTGCCTTGCCATTATGGTTCAAAATCAACTTTTTCTTTACTGGAGTTAACATTTAATACACAGACACGTATATTTTAATTTAATGTCATTTTCTTAATTAAATGTTTGAGATGATTCTAAATTGAAAATTACATGTTAATTTAAGGGCAAAATCTATAGTGATCATGATATTTCAGGTTTTTTTGGATTATTTGCATCATTTTTTTCTATTTTATTAGGATTACATTTAGTTTGATTTTGTTATTATCAGTAATAGCTTAAATAATACTATATGGGTTCAAATATATGTAAGATATGCATAACACATGGGAGTTCTTACCAAATCATGAAGTGATGAAACATGGAAAATCTTAGGATACCTTTCATTTTTCATTTTTATTTTTTTAATTAAAAAAATAGGTATGAGGAGGCATTAGTGAATAAATAAAAAATTAAAAATCACCACAAAAGGAGCTAATCCATGGAAATTTTTTCAAACGAGGAAGGGAAGAGCTTTGGTAATTAGCAGTTCAAGTTAGTTTCATTTAATATTTCAAATATTCTATTTTTTTTATAAAAAAATCAGCATCCAATGGAAATTATCACATCGATATTTTCATTAATTTTAATTAGATAAATGGATGTATAAATCATATGAAGGAAGAAAACTATTTACAATTCAATAATAACAAAAATTATCTCACATGTTTAATAGTTAATTAAAAGATTCCCAACACTGATTACCATTTTCCATATACATATGAACTTTTTTTTATTATTTTTTAATATAAAAATGATTAATTCATTTCCAATCTAGTACTGTTATACTGATAAATTAAATATGTAATGATAATTATGTAACAAACAAACTGTCAACAAACTAAAATAGCAAGCTGTTTTAGTTATGTAACAAGCAAACTTTCAACAAACTAAAGCTGTTTTAGTTATGTAACCATTATTAACTAAAACAGCAAGTAATAAGCAAACTGTCAAAAAACGGTTTTAGTTATAAGTTGCCAATTAATTTACAATATATATATTTATATTGACTATCTATTCTTCGATATTTTAATTTTAACTTTTTAAATCAACTTTTCAAGTTCTTACATCAGCTATTATAAGTTTTTTATAATATCGTGGGTAAATTTTTATGAGTTAACGATATTTAAGTATATTTTTTCAACACTACATCAAAGTCATTATTCTTATAATGCTAAACAGTTTGCATATATCTAGTATTGCAAATTTCATGCTTTAAATTTCTTTTGACCCTAGCGATGAAGAGTTATGATAAGTATTTTATAATGATCAAGTCACATGCATATATATAAAACTGTAAACTAAATTGATTTAACTTAAATTAATTAAATTAAAATAAATTATTAGCTAACTGTAAACTAAATTGATTTAACAAAGAAACTATCTAAATTATTTATGAACAAACAACAGCTAGCTAACTAAACTAAAACAGCTAGCTGTTTTAGTGTAGAACAACCAGCTAGATAAATACACTAAAACAACAAGCTGTTTTAGTGTTATTTTTACCAGCTAGCTAAATACACTAAAACAGCAAGCTGTTTTAGTGTTATTTTTGTTATAACCAATTATTATAAAGTACAATAAAATAACTAAATTGGGAGAATATACATCTCACAAAATTAGCTTGGGAAAATGTTGTAGCCAATTTTGCTAGAGAGGCATTCTGTAGCTAATTCCCTGAATTTTTTGAGCGGGATAAAAAAGCTAATTGGCGGGTTTCATTTTTTCTAAAGCCCCATTTCCTTTTTTGAGCGGGATAAAAAAGCTAATTGTCCGGATTTTTTTCAAAACAGGGTGGTCTTGTAAACAGGGTGGGTAATTCTCCTTTCGCATTTCTCTCTCTCTCTCTCTCTAAAATTGAGAAAATGAATAGAAAATAAATGAAAGGAAAAGTTTTGATGTCATACTTAAAATTATAAGGAAGAAGTAAGATGGTTTGAGAGTTAAATATGATGATGTTTGATGAGATGGGGTTTTGTGGTGACATTGATTTCTTCTCTGCTCCAATTTTTATTTTACAATTGTTAATCTGGACATTTTCGTGATGATAACTGCAGGGATATTAGCTCAGACACTTCTTTATTTACTTTGTCGGAAGTTAATTTATCATTGGGAGGGAATGAAACTGCTTTGGTGAGTGCTTACTGGGGAAATCAATTTACTTTATTGTTTAAGGCCAGCAACTTGTAATTATTGGCTTGGTTATGGTCCTTTGTTTTAATATTAGTTGGTTATTTTAATCTTAGTTGAACCTTTGACCCTGGGTCCTTTGTATTATCATCCCAGGAAGTATTGTGCTCTTTTTGCTAACATCTACCCGTTGCAGGTCCAACTAACAGTGACTTCCAAAGTGAAAGGCAATCTAAGAATGGAGCACTTGAAATTAAAAAAATAGTAATTTTGTTATTATTAAAGTCTTTTTCTATAAAATTAAGTTATTTTAATAATTTCTTTAATTCGAGTGTGGCTGTCATTGCTTTGCCTTTATATAATTCTTTCTTTTATGAGGTAAAGGATCCATTATCTAATCATACATAAAACTATAATTTTCTCTATTACGACTAACATATTGTGTTCTCTTGTGTATGATAGTGAGCATAATGCGAATCGAATCAACGATTATGGGATTCTTATTGTCTAAAATAAGATGTTACTTTAGTTTTTATTTCTAGCGGCGATCTCATCGACGGATATCGCGATCTACGCAACTACAAAGATAAGCTTATGGCTTTTGGTAAATCCACTTTCAATTTGTATTAACTGTGTAATTCTTTTGGTATCCTTGTACCGACTATCTTTTTTTCAGCTGTTCTTTATGTTAATCTTTGGACATAATTAAGCTTCTTCTTTGCAGTGCATGACTATGAATGGGAAAATCAGAAATATGAATACTTATAATTTAATTGGTATTTTGATACTTTCCAAAAATTTTACAAATTTTCTTTTCCCGAGATATTA
Organism: Excoecaria agallocha; assembly: GCA_037975025.1. Classification (NCBI taxonomy): domain Eukaryota; kingdom Viridiplantae; phylum Streptophyta; class Magnoliopsida; order Malpighiales; family Euphorbiaceae; genus Excoecaria; species Excoecaria agallocha. The sequence continues at coordinate 29,767,724 of CM075815.1, forward strand.
TGCTGCCAAAATGCACAAAGAACATATAATTCTATGTTATATTTCTTTTTTAATTTCTGTGCAGTTTTATCTCAACATAACTTTGGCATTTTGCCTTTTATTACCAATGTATATATTTGGTCAAATAATTTGACCAAATATAAGGAGGAATTCATAACTTTTGGTTTCTAATTCCATTGCATCTGGATGGAAAAGAAAAGTAAAATATTGTTATTATTTGCATCTAATCTTTGTGTTTTGCTTGCATGATTTTTTTTTCCATTACTATATTTGATATTAAGATCATTATTTCCAGGGCTCATGTTGGTTTGGGTTCCTTGTTTAAGGATATTATGATCTACTGTTTCTAATAGAGACCTAAAATGATTTTAACCTGAACAGGAATATAATTCTGACTAATTTGTATGCAGTGATCTTTTCTATAATAATTTCACAGCTCAAAGCTTATGTCAGCATTATTTGTTTGTTTATTGTGTTTACCATGCATTGAAATTCACTTATGGCTCAATGGCTGATTTTTTTAATACTTTGTTACATTATTCTTTTTGCAGTTCAATTCAAGTTTTCATGACAGTTATCAAGTATATTCCCCAGGTCAAAATTATTTCCTATTTGATTCTAAAAGCTTCATTTGGTTCGAGAATATATGGTGGTCAAGTTATGGTAAATTCCAATTAACCCATTTGCTGGGTTTGGTATTGAAGTGTATGCATGTTACCCATTAACCGCCACTTAACACAGGTTGCATACTTTTAGCATCTTATTTAGAAATCTTAATTGATTTTGACACAATGTTGCGTATTGGACTAGACTTGCTTATCATTCTCATTCCATATCCATGCGATTATTCCTAGAAATCTCGAAAAAAATGATCCACTACTTGTGTTTTTAGTGGGTTTGCCTTATGTTAATTCCTCACACCCTTGTATTAATTTTCTATTTGTTTCTCATAACATGTACTTGTAATATTTGTCCACTATGTAGATTGAGTTTTAAGTTGAGATTTGTACTGAGCATGAATAAGAGATGGATCAGCAGGTCAGACAAATCTAGCAATAGATGGAGATGCAATAACTTTTTTCAGCAGTAGATTTAGGAGCAAATGTATTTATTTACATTATAGTTATAAGTATATAGTATGACATTTTGGGTGACGTTTGTTATTGTTATATATGCGTGTATTATTTTAGATATACAATTAACGATGATATCCACTTGTAAATAACAATCTTTTCATTAATATATATATTTTTGTATTAAATATTAAGTATATAAATATAAATTTGTCATCCGTGGCTTATCATTTAAATGATGAAATTTTTATATTAATTTAAAAAAATAATTTTAATTAAGCGAGGATTAGCATGTTTGAACAGTGCTATTTAGTGTCAACAATATCGTAGCAATATTGCGACAAAAATACTGTCATAGCAAAATTTTGCATGAACAATGTCGTAGCAATATTGCGACAAAAATACTGTCGTCACAAAATTTTGCGTGAACAATATCGTAGCAATGTTGCGACGAAATATTGTCGTCGCAAAATTTTGCGTGAACAATGTCGTAGCAATATTGCGACGAAAATACTGTCGTCGCAAAAGTTTGCGTGAATATTATTGTAGCAAAATGGCGATAAATATTTAGCGACAACGCTCTGTCGTTGCCAAAATTTGGCGACGACTTCTTGTTGTATCTAAATTCTGCTACGACTTTTGTTTCAAAATGAAAGTCGTCGCTAAATTGTCGCTAAACTGATTTAGCGACGAATAATTATCAGTTGGCGACGATTTTTGTCGTCGCTAATTTGCATTTTTTTAGTAGTGCGTGGTTTTGGTGGTCGGGAAAGGTAATCTAGAACGAGGTTCTTGTGTGCTTTTATATTTTGAACTTTAAAGTTGTATCTACTAAACCATTCTGCCCATCGAAGAAGTTGTTGATGTGGCACAATCTTGTCTTTGAAGGAAAGCATCTTAGGAAAAGATGAACAATCCATAACAACTGTAAAGTAATATCCAATCAAATCTCTTTGTACCATATTTCACAGCTAAGATTTTTTTGAAAGTTGAGTGATAATGGCATTTAGAGTCTTTGAATTGACCACTTGCATATCCATATATGTGTTTTTTGTTGTCTTTTTCTTCAAGTAGCACAGCACCCTAACATTTATCACTAGCATCAGTCTGAAGGATTGAATTGTTGACTAGGGAGGTGGATCTGTTTTCAAAAGTTGGTTGAAGGGTTTTGCCAGAAAACTGTAGTAGGGAATCAACTGTTGAACATAGTTGGCAATACCAAGAATCTGTTAAACTTGCTTTTGTGACAAGTGGCTATCAGGAAAGTTAAGAAGTTCAGAAGCTGAGGTTGATACTTGCCATTGCGAAAATGCATGACTAGAAAATCGATTTCATCTTTGGCAAGAATCATCTTCAAAGGGGATAACATGATGCCATAATCTCTGGTTAGATTGATAAACTGCTGAAGATGCTTCTGGTGGGAAGGAACATCAGGAGAGAAGATAAGAACATCATCAATATAAATGAAGGCATGATGGAGCAAAGGCTCATAAATCCGAATCATTGATTGCTGGAAGATGGAAGGAGCAACCTTGAGACCAAATGGCATGACAATCCATTGATAATGGAAATCTGGAATACAGAATGCCATTTTAGGTCTATCAATAGGGTTAATGCCAAGTTGCCAAAATCCTGCTTTGAGGTCAAACTTTGAAAAGATGCGGGCATTGTGAAGGAAGGGGAATAGTGAGGAGATTTTGGGCAAAAGGTATTTGTTGTTTTTGAGAAAAAGGTTGAGTGGAGTGTAATCAATGACAAGATGTTTTTCCATGAACTTGTTCAGCATGTTTGTTGACATGAAAGGCTTGACAGGCCCAATCTAACTTTGTGGGCTCAATCAACTTTTGGGCTAATAGCTGAGCACATTCTTCTTTGGCTAAAGCATAATCATCAGGGGATATGCCAGGATGGGTAGCTTTTGTGGGATTGACATCTTCAGATTTCTTGAAAAGAAGGGTAATGAAAATATTAGGATGGGTCTATAAAGGTTTTGGGTGTTTGGTGAGAAATTTAGAGTGGGAAGAGGCACAACAGTTTGTTTCAAGTTGGGCTTGGAGATCTAGAAATGGGTTTGGGCTTTGAAGAGTAAACAATGTGTATTGGGTAGTGTGAGGTTGAAAAAATGTTTGAAATAAAGTCCAGTGGGCTAAATGGACAATTTGGATAAGTGGTACAAAACATCAAATCCAAGAACTAAATATTTACCAGGAAGATCAGAACTAAGAGCATGAACCCATACATAACAATCTAGGAACAACTGAATCTTAATAGGCTTTTTGGTTTTGAGCTTTATGGTGAGAATACCTTGGTTAGTAGCTTAGAAATGTTGGGTGTAAGGTTTCCAATATTTAAAGGGAAGGAATTTTGGGTTGAGAATGGTATTGTGAGCACCAGTATCAATGAAAGCAACAACTCTAATTGGGTTGGCAAATTTATCAGGGAAGATGTGAGCAAAGCCTAATGGAATGGGATGTGATGATAGGATATGGTCAGGGTTAGTTTGAGGAGAAGAACTTTGTGGTATGAGGAGTGGGATCTGAGAAAGGTATGTGTTTTGTTATCGTCAGTTTCAAAAGAGAGGTATTAGGACAAGGGAAAACTGGGAAGGCATTTATGGTAGCAATATTGGAAATCTTCATCTGATTCAGAATTAGAATATTAGATGGCAAAGAGAGTGTATGGATCAGCATCGTCATCAATAAAGAAGAGAGACTCAATGTCATCAACCTGAAGATTGATTGGAGATTTTTGTTGGATAAGCTTCTATGAGCGCTTCTTGTTAGGACAAGCTTTTGTAAAATGACCTTTTTACCACAGACATAACAGCGATCACCTTTCTATTTGAACTTTTTGTGTTGGAAGAATATAATCTTGTTGCTTCGTCTAGAAGGAAAAATACGTCTATACTTCTTGAAAAACTTAGATTGCTTAGAAGACTTACAAGAGCAATATTTTTTGGGAAAACATTGAATTTCCGAATCTGGACGTTTGCAAGCAGCTTTGATTTATGGATCTTTTCCTTTCTTCAAAGTGTCTTGAATCAACTTCTGAGAAGTACAAAGACGATCAAGGGCCATGAGAACCTTTTGATAAATTTGGCCAAAAGAAAGAGAATTACGTTGAATTCCCTGTTCTCGAATCAAAAATATCGTGCTATTAGAGAGTTGTTCAGGAATAGAGGATAAAAACCTTTGCTTGAGATTAGGATCATTTGCACCATTAAGCATATAAAAGACTTTTGACATTCTTGCATAATGCTTATCAAGATTCTTTTTGAGCAGAGAACAACATTTTATTCTGAAATAATCATTATGAGTAGCTTCTTCAAAATCACCAGGATTGCCTATGAATTCAGTGTGGATATTTTAGAGAACATAAGCAATAGACTCACAACGAATAAAGTGCACCTTTGAATGTTCATCCATATAGACAAACCAATCATGAAGTCTCCCAATGAACCGAGAAGTAAATTTCATAAAGATTTGTTCAAGTAAAGGATGATCAGTACGTCTGGTTTGCAGTTCAAGCCAAGCATAAAATTCTTGAACTCTATCTCACCATTTTCTTCGAGGAATATCTTCAAATTGAAACCAAGGACCAGAAGAGGGTCTTAAAGGTTGTTGTGGTCTGTTGTCAACTTCATTATCATCATCATCATCAGGCATATTAGTGTAATAAGGCTAGGTTGGTGGTGGCTGGGTAGTGGTAGTGCTTTCTGCTAGATCAACCATAAAAACTGGGAAATGTTTAGGATCTAGCTAGCTCACCATCAGAATAATCTGATTCAGAGGAGTCAGAAGAGGAATCAACCGAAGGAATGGCAAATGAGATAGCAGGAGTAGATTGAAGAGCTTTTTATTTCAGAGTGTAAACCAAAGGATTACAAGGTTGAATCATATGGGAGGAGGGAGGAGGTTCTTCATGCTGGACACCTTTTTGTTTAACATCAAGAAGAGCTATGGTTTGAGGAGTAGTTTGTGGAGTGGTTTGTGTGGATTGGGTAGAAGGAGATATGGGGGTGGAAACAAGGGCAGTAGATCTTTTAGGTTGTTTACAAAAATGTTCTTGCATGAAAAGTTCATGAGAGTGGCCCAAACATTCAAGATCTATTTGTGAGGGTTCAGATTATGGAGGTATCTGAATGGAAGGTTGGTGTGTAAAGGCTGTAAGGGAAGGATCATAAAATGGGAAAGACATGGTTGGTGGAGCAGGAGTAGAAGTCCTATTAAGATCTCGTTGGATGCATTCAATTTGTGCTTTAAGAAATTGAACTTCAGAAGCCTTCTGAGTGAAAGTAGAATCGTAAATACGTTGAGCTATGGCAGACATGAGTTCTTTATCCAACTCGATAACTTGAGACTGAAGGCGCTACATCAACTGATAAGCAGCAACATTCTGATGAGAGAGCTTAGCATCCAAAGTATCAACACAAGAAGAAACATTATCAACTTTAGTTTCAATTCTGTGAAGTACTTTGTTTTGAGCTAAAGCATTTTTTGATTGCCAATTCAGGACAGTTTCAGCTAGAGGGACAGATCGAGGGACTCCTACATGGGTAACAACAGGAGATTTGACAAAAGGAGTGGTACGAATTTTACTGTTTGGGTTGGTGGTTTCTTGCAGAAAAGGAAAATCATCAGTGTAAGGTACAGTGGGTTGGTATATGAAAATAAGAGGAGGTGTTTGAATAGGTTTTGGTTGCTAGTGGAAGGACTGAGCAGCACAGGATTGTGATTTAGGATGAAAGGGTTTTGGTTTAGGTTTACATGATGGAGAAGGAGATGAAAGTGGAAAAGGGGTTTCATAGTGTGAAGGTAGAGTGTATTGAACAACATAATCATATTTTCTAGAGGGTTGACCAAGAGTGCCAATAGAAGGATCATCATTCTCATCTAAGTGATCCTGAAATCTTGCTTCAGATGAAACTTTCTTTTTTGCCTTTCTCCTTTGGCGGCGGAGATCGTCATCATCAAGCTCTGCTGCAAGGGACGCTTCATAGCAGTCATCGTAGTCGCATTCACCCCAATAACAGTGACCATCACGCTTGGAAGCATAGATAGGATGTCCATCAGTTCCAAAAGCTTTTATGGGAATATTTTCCTATTGGTGAGAAGAAAGAGGCTGGAGCATGAATTGAGTGGAAAACACAGAGGCAGTAGAGGATTCAGGCGCATCCTCTTTAGGGGGATGAAATCTGGTTTCAACCAAACCATCTTTTTTCTTAATAAAGATAGGCTTAGTAGACTGGACTGGCTATTTCTACTGATGGATCTGCTCATAGCTGGTAAGCCATGATTGAGGAAAGTACTGCAAGAGTTCTTCTTTAGAAAACTGTATGGGGATCTGAACACAGGTAGGAACCTGAGTAGAATCAACAACAATCATCAAGGCATCGTTAGAGCAAGGGAGTGACATATCCAGAGCATGATTCTGGACATGATAAATCACCTGGTAGTGCAAAGTAGCAACATCAGTGGTTTGGACTTGATCAGCACTAGTACTCTAAATCTGGACCTTTAGATTATCAAGGACACGGAAATCTTCTAACCTCATGTTGAAATTAGGATAGAAGGTAAACATGATAGTTCCAGCATTAAGAGAGGTTTGGACTGTACCAATAACAGCCTGTTAGTACTCTAAATACTTAGAATCAAGAAGAGCAATACAAGCAAAGACTAGAAGTCCTTTTCTACCATGATAAGTAACAGCAATACAAATTGCACCAAAGTAGATATGGGTTAAGCCCTGTCGAAGCCAAGCAAAAAGAAATTCAGAAGGAATTTCTATAGTAATAAACTGTTCTTGGCTTTTGGCTTTTATGGGATACTAGTTGAAAGAGGAAGACTGTACATATTCCTTAACTTGGGATTTTGGTTGGCGAATAAGGGTTTTTATGCTAGAGAAAATATTAAAACGGTGTTTAGCAAAGCATCATAAGGCTTAAGGAAATGGAGTTGGGAATCTTGGACTTTCTGAGAGTTATCCAAGAAGGAGAGTTCATAAAGATAATTTATTTTATGAGTGGTTTCATGTTTAAGAGAAAATGAAACAAAAGATGGAAATATTACTACAAACATGATGAGTGGGTTTTCCTTACCATTACTTCAGCTTAGAATAACAATATGGAGAGACTCTAATACCATTAATACCGAAAGAGCTATGAACCTAACTAAGGACAACTATAACTGTCTGTAACTGGCTCAACAAGCATCACATGCCATAAACGCCATCGGGAGGACTATCCTCTTAGGCCAAAACTAGATTCATAGATCCTGGGATACTAATTAATAATTTTCTTAATTCTAATAAAATGCTCTAAATGGATACATAGCATGGAGTGGAATGGGTAATACTTACAATTTATTTTTATTTTGTAGTTAAAATATTTATCACACAAATTAGTATTTGATTTCTAACAATGTCATTGCCACTCATAATTAACACTTTTTTTTTGGAGATGCATGTGTTTAGTTTTTAGGATAGGGCTAAATGGCCCTACTAAATGGCAAAAATTTGGCTCGAAAGGCTTTTTGAATAGTTGAAAAGTCCACAATACCTTTATGTTAAATTTATTTCAAATTTTTAGTTTCTCCCCATTTAATACTGCATTTATCACTCTTTCTTATCTGTGCCAACCATGAGTCCCTTATAATTCCTCAGGTTCACTCAATAGAATTCTTAATTCACTTCACTTCACATTTTGACATAGTTTTAGCTAAATTTAGACCAAATGGTCTTCTAGACTTTTATCCCCCTATATGTCTAGTTTTGATTAATGCAAAAATCATGTAATTTGGAGCTATATTTTAGGAATTATACCTAAAATACTACAAGCTAGTCCAAAATAGGGCCAACAAAAAACTTCCATCTCTTGGGTCATTTTTAAGTATCTTAGGGGTAGAATTAGCTTTAGAGTTCTTCAAAAAAGTTAAAGCCCTATGTCATAAGATTTTAATGAAACTAGAAGTACTCATTTTTTAGGTCAATAGACCAAAGTATAGCAAAAATACTCAGACTAGTTCAAATGAACCAAAACTAAAGTTGGTTTCTAATAATCCATTCAAAGCTTAATTTGTTTTCTAACTCATAAATCAACCTCAATTCCATTATCCATTATCAATACCATAAATAAATTCATCCCCAAACTATTTAAAACATAAAATACAATATCAATCAAAGTAATAGATTCCCATACCTTTAAAGTTTACAAAATCACTTTAAATATTCAAAGCTCCTTCTGTTCTTTTAACTTTAGTTTCCTCCTCAACTAAATCACATAATACACAAATAGAGATTTAATTATAGGTATAAATATATGTCTCAAAATCATGGATAAAGAAGAGGAGAGGAAAAAAATTAATTTCTTACTTAAGTCCATAATATGACTCTATAAGTGCTTAATTGGATTTTATTAATTTTGTACACTTTGGCACTCCTTAGGATGAATAATTTTAATGAGATTTGAGAGAAAATTTAGATTGAGAATTCTATAAATTTTTGGCCTCCAAAGGGCTGGTCATCCCTCTTTCTTAAGATATATTTATTTTGTTTTTTTTCCTAGAAATTTCTAGAAATGCAATATGGCATACTTCAATTGGTCTTTACTTTTGAACTTTTCTAATTTATGATTTGGCCCATATATTTTCAATATCATGTAATTGCATGCAACTTTAACTTATTCTTTACATAAACCCAAGATTTTATATATTTAAGCATAGATAACGTAAGTAGAGTGAATTATCAAACTACCCTCTAACAACATCATTAATATTGATCATATCCATGACTCACATTAACTATCACGTTAGTTATCCTTTAATTCTAAAAATTCTTTAAGTATTATGTCTCATCCTTACTAGGGTATAATTCAGGGTGTTATATAGTGGATAAAGCCTCTAATAGCCAAATAGAAGGTGCAGGCATTGTGATCAATGGCCCCCTTAGCATGACTATTAAGCATAAAATAAGGCTAATCTTTAAAGTATCCAACAATGTTATAGAATATGAAGCACTGTTACAAGGTTTGAGGCTAGTCAAGACTATCCGATTGAAAAGCCTCAAGATCAAAAGTGACTCACAGTTGGTGACAAGCTAAGTGCTTCGAAGCTTTGAAGCTAAAAGGGAGAACATGAAGAAATATCTGACCAAGGTTAGAATATAGATCAATGGGCTAGAGAATGTTAGAATAGTATGGAGCTTGGAGAAATCACCGATAGAAGCCAATTGGCTTGCTTAAATTACTACTTCAGAGGAAGAATTGATTAAAAAGGATATCACTGCAATAGAAATGCTTGAATCTTCCTTTGATGAGGCCAAACTAATGGAGATAGATCAAAAGGCCGACAAAGGGATAAACCCGATCGTTTGATACCTATGGTTAAGAGAATTGCTTGAAGATGAATCTGAAGCTAGGAAGATCACAAGAAAGTTTGACCACATATAAACAGTTGTACTAAATCAGCAAAGTAATGTAGAGGAATACAATTAATACCTTAAGAATATCATGTCCAAGAGATTATGTTGCAAGATAAAATTGATTGATTAATTCTACGTGCAAAGAATTTCCCAATTGTTTTCATTGATTAAAATTATAACTACTTAAATTTAACAAAATAAAACAAAATGAATACAAAGGAAAGTGCAATGTAATCAAAGGTAATAAAAACAGAGAATAAAGTTCAAGATAAAATGATTACTAAAAAGCTGCCCAAGCCTCCAATCCTCCCTATTCCCGATGTAAATTATACTTTTTACATAAGGATAATATGACCTAGATGTGGATGACCCAACAATACCTAAGTTTCCCATTTTAGAGCAAACTATTCTAGCTATTTGATTTCCCATTCCGGATCTAATTGAGTAACTAGCCTAAGCACAAGTCTTAAAAATCCTAGATATGGATTAACTTCACATGTCAAAGCCAATCAACCCAATACCCATTCATTCCTCACCTATTTCTAAATCTATAATGCAATAACTATAGATCTAGCAACCTCTCTTCCAGAATCACTATTAAACTTATAGCTACAACATGCAAAAATAGAGCATTCAAACATTCAATCTAAACAAGCACGAACTCATTCAGGTAATACAAGAGAATGATAAAATACTTGCATAAAATGAACATTTAGATCATCACAAAAGAGGAATAAGACATCTAATCATATATTGATAATAAAATAGCTCAAAGTTTTACATGGGTATAGGGATTAATAGATCCCCAAGTAAGAAGTTCACTACTCACTAAAAATTGAAGAAAATAAAGAGAAAAGAGAGAAAGAAACTAGTAAACCCATTTATTGAATCTGAAGATGAAATTTGAACCAGCTTCTCTCTTCCAATTACAACAACTTTTGATTGAATCTAGACTAAACTATGATTAACTAATGAAAAACGAGTGTTTAATCGATAAATGCTATTGAGATTGATGAAAATAAAGTGTTTACAACTAGTGAAAATATTAAAAACACTAAAAACTACTGAAGAAACTATAGAGAAAACTTTAATCTTTATCTCCTCCATTTTCTAAATAGACTCTGTTTTTTATATTCTGAAAGAGTTATGGTTGAGAAAAAATTGTCTCTGCCATGAATAAGCTATTACATCAGTACTTTAAATGGGTCATGGTTAGAACCATTTGGTCTCAGCCATAACCAATGCTTCTAGACTGAATTCTTTAAAAATACTGGGGTCACGGTTGTTGGGAATTATCGGTTACATGCATCCCATATATAAACGAAATTTAAATTTTTTAACCAATAGATCTAATTTTGCCATGAATTTACAATATACATATTAATGAGAATAAGAAAAATCACCTTTAATTTTTATTGAACTATTGATTTTCCTTCCCACCGAGTTGTTGCAAACCACAGTGTCCAAAATTAAAAACCTACAATTAGTAATCCACACTAGAGAAGGATTGAATGAACCAACAATGGAGGAATACAAGGGCTGGCCGAAATCCCTTGATGCTAGCAAGGGGGGTGGCGGCTAGGGTTGAGAGAGTGAGAGAATTTCTTTTTTCTTAATTGTTCACTTAACCCTAAAATCCCTATCACTGGGATTTTTATAGTTAGGTTAAAAAATTCAACTTCATAATGGGACTAGGCTCTTTAAAATTGCTGGAGAAATATTAAATGGGCTTATGGAATTATTAATAATTTATTTGAGCTCAATTAAATCCAATTTAAATCATTTCATAAAAGATTATGCACAAAACCCATAAACTAGGCCCTTCATGCATACACTTGGATTTAATCACCCGAATGAATTTCAAATCCATCCAAATTAAATACGTAGGATCCATAACACTAATGAAATATATTTAATTTATTTTGGTCCAAGAATTAGGCCTCTAAGGCCTTCTATCAGGGTTTGGCATGTAACCCTTCCTCTGAAGGGTTTCTACGCCAAAACCAATCTTCTGGCCTCTTTAATTTCTCCAATGGATCTATTAATTATTATATAAGCCCTATAACACTTATAGTCCAATAATAATTAATTATGAAATACGATATTTTAATTAGGTCCATTTTACAAAACATTTTTAAAAAGTTATGCGAACAATTTTACTTGATCATAATTAATTAAACTCTTTAATTAATTATTCTCTTATTCACTTCTCTATTCCCAAAATAATATCAAATATTGTTATCCTTACATTTTATCATTTTATCTTTTTTTCTATATGTGTGTGACTTATTGGGTTCCTATCCATATTAGCAGTATAATATGTAATTGTGAGTTCTATTCAAAACTCACATGATTTAAACTTCTTTAAATCATTTTATCAATCAATACACTATTATACAAGTCATGATTGGACTCTAGCTAGGCATCATGACTATCCAAATGTTAGGAAAGTCAAGTGGTTTGACTATATCCTTCCATAGAAACAGTTACCATGCAATTACTCCTTTCACCACTCTTATCTCAATTAGAATCTGAGTATGAATTTCTATCAACTCATATAAATCTAATTATGTATGTTCTATTAATTTAACCATTGTTCCCAAAATGCTCTTCATGGATCCCTATCCATCTTGGCATACTACTCTGGCCAGAGATTCTCTGAACAAGGAAATTATAGAATTATGCGAGATAACTTCCCTTAATAAATATAGGATGGTGAATCCTTTGTTAATCACTCAACTATCTTCAAGTAGGTCATGATATACCCAACCTCTTAACTATGTTCATCCCCAGTTGGAAGTAATCAGTTATGGTGTCAAAGTATACCACTTGCTACTTAAGATAACTTTGGTGATCTCAAGTCTAAGCATACTTGCACAACCGTTATGAAGAGATTCCTTACTGACATAGATTTAATATTCATGTGAGGATTCTCTTTATAGGTCTCTAATGAACTTGTTCTTCTAACAAGCATCCACATGTTAGCTTTGATTATCTTCCATAATCACAGTTATGAGAACCACTGCTTGAACCATTCAAGAACATGTGCTAGTTTGTCCGAATTAACAATGTCCTATCTTGTTAATTCTATGACTAGGGATATTTAGATACTAACACATTTGCGTGCAATAGACATCTCATATCATGAACACTTTCATGATTGCCTTTGCACTATGATTATAATATCTAGAACTTCATTTATTAATTTAAGATTTACAAACTGATGTATTTAAACATAGCATTAATATATGAATGATGCCTTTTATTAAGAATATGAATTTATACATATGAAATACATCCCTATTACATGAGCTCTAGGGCATACTCTCTAATAATGGCTAGAACAAAACTATCTCAGCCATAACCTTAAGCAAAATGGTGAGTTTTGATAAATCTTTAAGGGTCACATTTGGAACAAATCTGTCTCAGTCGTGACCTGAGCCAAACTTTTGCACAAAAGAAAAAAGTTCACCATTAAGGATATTTTCATTCAAAATTCAGCAAATTGATCATCTAGGAAGCTGAAGTCTGATCCTAAATAGTGCTGCTAGGAAGCAAGCAAAATCATAGTAACCAGATTATCCTAGGCTGGAGCTTTCTAATCTAGTAGATGATTCCTCTGCACTAATAATTCTTCTTGATGTGTCTTGTGGAGGAAATCTGGTTTGGCTTAGAAGCCTTCATTAATAGTGTAATGCCCTTACCTGTTCACTAAGTTTATTATTCACGTCTATAATAAGCTTTCACGCATTGATATAAACATTCAACAAGCTCATTTGCATTAGTCATACTATCACTATGCGTAGCTTGGTTACACTTGGTTATCACGTGAATACATTACAAACGAGGTTGTAAGCATTATTCAAATGAGCTTATCTTTGTTACATATGAGAAATAATATTTCCCTATCCATTACAAGTTATATATCACTATTATTACATAATATTATTTTATACAAAATGTACATCTTTACAAAACATGTAAACATAATAAGTTTCACTAGAGACACTCTAGTCCTAGCCTTTGTACTAACCATCCACTATCAAGCTTTGCCCCTAAGTAAACTTAACAGAGTGCCTACACAAATAAGCACCCGTGCTAAACTACCAAGCTTAGTAGGGAAATTGTATACTAAGAGCAACTACATACAATGATAAATAATAAAAACACATGCAAGTAATATAAGCATGTAATAGGAAGAATTCTATCAGTATATGCCTTACCAAAGGTTAATAGAAACAAGTCCTTCAAATCAATTTTAAAGTAATGCTTTCAATATCAAAAATTCAGACATACACACACATACAAATATACATATATAAATGTTTATTACACTTTCACATTGTCAATATGATCTTTCATGTAACCTTTCACTCTCAATTCACATCTTGACTATTCATATTACTAGTTACTTTTACTATTTGCTTATACTCTGTAGATGTGGACAGGGGGTAGTATAGATACTCGAAGTTATTGTTTATGTGGACGGCCGCAGGTATCAATCCTATAGGATACCCAAAGGTATCAAATCTATAAGACTCAATTGGGATCAAGAATATAGGTCCCAATTTGGGACTAACTATAGGACCCAAACAGGGTTAAGGCTATAACAACTATAATATCCCCCTATAGGCATACCTATTTATCCACAACCAAGCTTTATAGGTAGGCATTACTTTCTTTCCATATCTTTTATTCTTTAGATTCATATGACATCATAATTAATAAATATATAAATTGCATTAATAAATCAAGTTACACTTATCAAATAATCAACCATATAACACTTCCCTTTCTAAGTTACTTTGTTCATTAAGCTCATATAATGACAGTATCAATAATTTTATACACACCTACTTGATTCCTCAAGAAAGATAGACCTATACTTATGCATACTTGCACTTATGTGTTCTTATTTACACTTTTAAAGTATGTCATCATACTATTTTGTATATATAACACTATTATGTATAAATTCATAACAAATCATTGAAATCATTAATGTTCAAGTACTTATTGTTGATAAGGAAATACTTACTTGCTACTATGCATACATGGTACTAGTATGCCTTGAAATAGCAAGAGCATTAGGGTATTTATATACATATACTTGATTATATTCAATGATTTCATAATTATAAATCATAATTTAGGCTTAACTCATATGTCTAAATATGTATATGCATACATATATGTGATTCACATATCATGTCTCTTATTAGTCCTTTATAAACATTGGTGATATTCAGCATAATTACATAAATTACATTATATGCTAATAATTCTTTATGTTTAGGCTCAATTGGTGTTCATATCTCAATGTGCCATTATGTGTTTTATGCACACAATATCATGTTATGTCCTTACACTACAAAAAAACTGCTAATTAGCGACGGAAAATTCTGTCACTAATTACCAGATTTTCGTCACTAAATTAAATTAGTGATGCTGCGATGAACAATCGCTAAAAGGCTAGTCGCGAATATATTAGCAACAAAATTCAAAATTAGTGGCTAATTTAGCGACGAAAAATTTCGTCGCTATTTTTCGTCGCTAATTTTTTTTTCTGTCGCTAATTTATATTCCTAATTAGTCGTCGAATTATAATAATAATATATAGCGACTACATTTTCCGTTGCTAATTCCATCGCTAATTAAAAATTTATTGTAAAATTTAGCGACAAAATATTTGTCGCTAATTATTTCTTAAATTCTATCTATTACACATTAGCTATAAATTTCTATCACAAATCCGTCACTAAATTATTGCATGATTGAATTTTTTCATTTGCTGTATTTTAAAATTTTCATTCAAAACACAATATAAATAATAATCTTATATTATAAAATTCATATATAATATATACAAATTTAAATAACAATTTTATTTTTTCATATATATATATATAATTTGTAATGAATTCATTACAAATAAAGAGTTAACATAAAAAAACAATATATAAAACAAAGTATTGTTTATACAATTCATTTCCCTAAAATTAATAGCAAATTAAATGTTTACAATTTTCTACCAAAAATATATAAAACAAAGTATTCTTTACCGATAGTCTGTGACCAAAAATACGTGAACCTTGTTGGCGGTAAGGATTAACTCCTACAAAGCCTTCATTCTTTCAGTAATTCACTCCCTACGCAGCCGTATCTAGCAGAGGAAAGAATAAAAAGCTGATACAAACAGTAATCATATAGAAACAACTACCAAAAAATGTTGAAAAGTTGCACTTATTCTATCATTGAAACAAACTGCCTTTTGTTAAAGCTTCACAAATATTGAAACCATGAAAATAAGTTTCTTCAACTTGCAAACTAAATGAAACTCTAATAATCAATTGCATCCTATTGGTGAAAATGTGATGATAAGGTATCGGCAAATAACTATTAATTATTATCTTACTCCAGTAACGACCTTAAAATCATCCTCCAATCCAAGAGTGAATTGAGTAGTCACATTAAGCAATTTGCACTCGTTCATTAATTATGAAATAAAGGGAGGAAAAAAAGTCAAACACAAACATAGCGTTCCAAAAGAATAGGAAATAAGTTGTCGTTGTCTGATCTAAGCAAAGATCATTATGCCATCCATTACTATGCCGTGGCAACTATTAATAAGAGTTCAATAAGACATTCTTCATCTCATCATTATAAATTCTTTCAATCAAACTTCTATTTGCATTTTAATATTAAAATGAACCAACTTCAATTCCCCACTCCCATTGTAACATTATGGAGATGCTAATTTAGCATAAAAAATGCAACACAAGCAAAAACATGCAAGGAGGAGATTTTAAATTCTTTTTATATTACATGGTGAGCAATGACACAAAGATAGCATAAGGCTCACTCCAAACCAACTTCATATCACAACCTCTAAAAGTTCTCAATCTTTTTTTCATGAATGTTTTCATTAAGCCACTCTAGCCTCAATACCCAACCCCCCCTTAAAATAGTGAAAATAAAAACATTAAAAGATTGGTCCCTAATCACCATCCTTGCCTAAAAACTTCCAAGCCCATGATTAACTCATTTGCCAGTTTAAGAATTTGATCAGCAACCCTACAGCCATTAAGGGTCAGAACAATAGGCTTATCAACATCATAAAGAATAGACACATCTGAAATGTCTAAGCTCTATCCACAAGACAGAAATAAAAATATAAGAGATATAGACAAAGAGAGTCTTTATATATAGACACAATTTAAAAGAAAAGAAAAAAACTCATCAGCATAATCCACTGTATCCTAGGTAAAGAACTCATTGCCTAATTACTATCCTCAAACTAAAGATACAACAACATCCCAATAGATGAAGGACATGAAAGTTTACATCCATCAGTAAATAAACTAACTATGCAGTTCTCCAATGTCATAAATAGTGAACAGAGACATACTTGCATAGAGAAGGTCAATTGATATTCGGTCAAACTTGAATTTCATCACAAGGACGTGAGCATCTGGAATAGGTTGTAGCTCCGTGACTTCCTCCATTTATGCTAAAATATTATGTAATACGAAGAAGAAGTCCTCCTGCCAAAGACAACCTAAGATTAGATCCACAACGGACATTAACAATATCACTAAATCATTTCTGATCATATAGAGGATGCATAAATTCAAACTCAATAGGACTTGGCATCCAACATAGCAGCTAAAATAACTAGAAACTAAAGCAGAAACAACTTTTCAAAATACTTACTACTTAATGCCTCCAACAATATGCAAATCCTCTTCTCCAATTAGAGATGATTTTTCTTATTGACTCATTTTCAGTTGGAACAACAGAGAGCTATAACTGGGTCAGCAAGCTTTATAATATGAAATATTCAAGATGTCATCAATAGATATGTAAATTCCAAGTAACAAAAATGTAGGATTACTGCACCATTTTCATCAATGCCATGCTTGAGAAGTAGAGTTGCCCCTTGTGGATGTAAGACGATCATTCTAAATAGATGTAAACATTTTAAATAAATCAGGGATATTTCTCAATTATTTAATTAAATACGATTTCACAAACACATAATAAGTTCATATCTAAGTAGAAGTATTCTTAATTTGTTCTCACAATATGTGAAAGGTAGGTTTTATATACATTGTAAGAAGAAAATGTTCGCAGATCAAAATGCTTTTAACCTAGGCATAGACCTGGAAATATCATTGCCATCGGCCAAGATTTCAGTTATTTCAACAACAAATGAATGTCTACATCAGCAAATTTACTAGTATGATAATGTGTAGTGACCTTCAAAATTTGAAGGATGGCACCAATTCTGGATATGTCAAGCTTCGATAAAGCAAAGTTCTTATTATCCTTTGAAAGAACCAAGAAAAGAAAAAGCCTTTAATAAATTAAGTATAAGATAATAAGTCACAATATTGAAATATATATAACCTAGAATGACTAGTTCATCTAAACCCATAATTCAAGCATAAAAAATTCCATCAAATCTATCAAGCGATCCTATTTGAAGAAGGATTAGTTGAACCTTAAAATCTACTAACCTACTAAAATCAAGCCTTTTGCATATACTCTAACCAATTAGAACATTGCTCAAGATGGTAACATGATGACAGCATTCTTTATAGTAAATTTTGAGTCTTAAAATATGGGCTCATTTCAAAAATCGACAACAATTTATCTTAATGGCACTCATTACTACATACCAAACTTGAATCATCAAGAAAAGCATAAAAATAAATTTAAAGATGAATCCTAAACTAACAAGGCTTAACCAACTATATATTATACTAACCAATCACACAACAAACCCATTTGATTATATATATATATATAAATAAAGTCATTTTAAAATTTATTCAAATAATCATTAGGGGCAAATTTGGTAATCACATACCAATTAGAGTGAAATTCTCCAAATTTTCCTCAATTTTGTCCATCACCATACTCGCCGGAGCCTCATTGGATCCTCGCCGGAGCTTCACCGGAGGTGCACCGATGCTATTCTCTTATAGCTGGAGTCACCGATAGCCCTTTGGTGGTGTTCACGTGCCCCAATGCCTCTCAATTTGGTCAGGATCTACCTTAAGACCCATCGGCATCTTCCCCTCCGATTTACTCGTTGTTGGTGATTGAGGATGATCGGTGGGTATAGGGAGGAGTGTCGAACCACCAAAAGTCTTCCGTTGGTGTCTGTTCTACCATCCGATGCCGGAGGTGGCCGAAATCTCGAAGATGAGCTATCAATTGGAAATAGAGATGCCAAACCAAAATAAAAATGAGAAAACAAAGACTAGACCGGTGGAACAACCACTGAGGAGGCCGGCGGTGATGTGAATTAGTCAGATTCTAGGATGCTTTCTCTTTCCGTTCTCCGATCTCTCTCTCCCTCTCTCCTTTCATTCTTCCTCCTCCTTTCTTCTTTGTGTTTCTTTGCTGCCCTTCTTTTTTTCGAGAACTCTAAGAATTGCTGCCTTCTTTTTTTTCTTAACCCCATTATTATTATTATTATATTATATTAGTTTCTCGTTGTTATTTATAATATATATATATATTTATTAAAATTATTATTATTATTATTATCTTAACAATAATTATTTATTTTAAAAGTTCTTGTTATTAATTTATATCTATATTATTATTATTATTTTTTTTTCTCATAACCATATTACTTTATCGGGTTATTCCTAACATTGCGTTGACCAAACCACGTTATTTGGATTCTTTAACCCTAGGTGTTACATTTATACCTAACATAAGGGTCAATCATAAGATAATCATAAAAAAGAGAATGGGTAACAATAACCTGTCTGGAGCAAAAGGAAGCCATCTATTGAGATACATGTTGCAAACCTTCATCAGTAACTGTTAATGTGCAATTACTAACTCTCTTCATCAGTAATGATGCTGGCTTAGAGCTCTTGAAGGGTCCATATTAGATCTCAACTGTCATTATAATTGATGGCCTAGATACCACTTATGCATCCAAAAATAAGCACTCTTAGGCTGATTTTTTTTCCTAATTATAAAATTTAATACATTACATCCGTACACTAATTATAATATAGTTGATTATACGATTTAAATTGACGCATATTGTACCCAGATGATAATTATATTTATTTTTTAAAAAGTCAAAAATATCCCTACTTTCATATGTACAATATTTTATTAAATGTAGGATAATTTTATAGATAAATTTATATAGAATTATAATTTGCATCAATAGATATAATATGCATGCATTATATTTTAACAAAATAAAAATAAATTATAAATTTTTCATAATCATTTTAAATGACATAATAAACTTCATATTATTATTATATAAATATTTATATTTATTATTTTTCATAATATGACCATATAATAATTACTTTATTATTATTATTAAAATGTAATTTTTTTAAATAAATAAGTTTATATTTGGGGATAATTGATAAAAAAATCAATAGAATTCCTAATAATTTAATATTTAATTTAAATTTTATAAAATAAAAATTAATTACAAAATTTTTTATTTTTATTTTAAATTAAATAATAAATTTTATATTACTATTTTATAAAAATTTATTTTTATTAATCTTGAACACGCAAATATATATTAATAGTAACAATTAGTTTATTATTATCATTAAAAATGTAAATTTTCTAAATAAATAACTTTAGATTTTGGTATAATTGATAAAAAATTATCAACTTATAAAATAATTTATAAATTTCTGTTACAAAATAAAATATTCATTTCATATAGTCTATATTAAAATTACTTGAAACTATACATAAATCATGTGAGTGAAATTTAAAAAAATTATTTTTTGATTTACTTGCGATGGATTAGCGACTAAATTATTCCGTCGCTAAACCGTCACAAAAAAGGCGATATATTTTCCCTCCAAAATTAGCGAGTAAAATGTTTGTCGCTAAATTTTTTGGAACTAATTTCATGAATAAAAAATTATAAAATTTAGCAATGGAAAAATTCATCACTAATTCCATCGCAAAACATGGAGTGTATACTTTTCGCCAATAATTAGCGACTGTTTATTCATTTCGTCGCTAAAAAAATAGAAAATATCCTTCTTATGATGGAATTATAAAACAGTCGCGAATCCGTCGCAAAATTAGCGACAAAAATAAGGCCGCGCTAATTTTAGTCGTTAATTGGCAATTTTTTTTTGTAGTGTTAGACATGTGTCCATAAGGTTCTAAAAGTATTTGAAAAAGTCTAAAAGTCATTTGGTAACTTTCGGGGTCTAAAAGTCAAGTATAAGATGCAATAGGAGAGGGTCACAACTGAGACAAAAAATTGTTCCAGCCATGAAAATTGCTTATAGTTAAATCCAAAATGCTTTTTCATGGCTGGGATGAAAGTGTCTCAGCTGGGTCAATTTGGAAACTTGGTTTTCTTCAGTAATAGCTTCTCTTATCCATTTTCCACTAGAATTTTGACCAAGTAAATGAGGTTTTTAGGGAACACTTTCATCAAGAAAATTGTTACTCTACGTTTTTAGTTTCTATAGCATTAAAAATAAGGTAATTTGGACATATATAGAGAGATATCCCACATTTAGTCTAGACTGTCCTAATTGACAGGGCAACAATTATCACTACAATTCAAACTAAATTTTGAGAATTCTAGAGGTAGAATCAAGTTTAGATCTCGTCATAAGAATCTTAGATCTATGTGTATAGTTTATTATTCTACTATAATCACTCCAATTAAAAGGTATATAACTCCAGTTATGCCCTAGACAAACTTAATGGGTCCAGTGGATCCTATGACAACTTTTCAACTTTAACTTCCTTTCTCTACAATTCAACTCATATGTATGGTTAAACCTCTATAACATACTTCCACATCAATTAATAAGTTAACACAACATTTTATTCAATTTATACACCACAAGCACACATATAACAAGATTAAGCTTTCCCATACCATTAATGCTCAACAAATTCTCTTCACTCCCTTGACAACTTTCTCTCCTCTCTTTTTGCTTAAATCTTCTTCTATAACCATAGCTTTTACTTATTGACCTTTAATTTTTCTTTCTTAAATAAATTTTACAGAAGTTAAAGTCAAGAAGAAGAAAAAAAAGAAGAAGATGATGATGAAACTAAAAAAGCTTACCGTGCACTTATCCTAACTCAATCCATTCTTTCTCTTCTTCAACCAAAATTCAGTAAATTAGGGAGGAAGTTAGAGAGAGATAAAATGGCAGGAGCTTTAAGTGAGAATGATGGTAGTTAATCCTCATCAAACTGATTGCCACTAATCTTTTCCTAATCACACTTTTTACTTCCTTCTAGAATCACTAATGTTACTCTTCTATTCGTCCATTTGTGACCATTACGAGAAATTTCTCTTTGCACCCTTAAGAAATTTATTTTCTTATGCTTTTCTCATACTTTATAATTAATTCAATTTAACCCCCACATTAAATTTTTTTAATTGTACACATACATGTTAAATTACTAAATTACCAAATTGTCATTGTCTTTCCTTATAGTACTCTTTATGTCCTTTTTCTTATCTCTTTATTGCTCCAAGCATGCCATTAACATGCATTTTCTCCTAGGGTATATGATAGGGCCTTACAGATAGACTCCACAGAGGCCACCTTGACTTTAAGCTCTTTTGTCTAAGCTAACAGGCTATGTGGAATGCTTCAATCGGATCACTTGGAGGTTGGCCTCATACTTCTTCTTAAGCTTTTCTTGCTCCATCTTAAGATCCCCTTGCTCTTTGCTAAAAGACTCAACATCATCCTTTAACTTACTCTTTGATAAAGCAACTTGGGGCAGTTTGTCCTTCTAGGCCAGACTCTTACCATAGAGGCATATGGCCTTTTAAGTAGCTTGTCACAATAAATCAAGTCATAAATATTAAATCCAAAAGGATTTCAAAAACACAAAAGAATAAGAACAGAGGAGATTAGAGCCATCTTATAGAAGCAAAACAACAATTAAACTCACTAAACTCTTTGGCTAGTGACCTGATTGACCTTATATCTCTTATGTCCTTATATGATATGAAATAAAACTTGGTGAAGTATAGTACCTGACTATCCCAAAAGGAATAATCAACACAAAATGTTTGAGATAAAAAGCCCTTCAAATTAAGGGACTTGATCGCTAAAGTTAGAGCATTGGTCAGAGGAACACCAACCAAGACCATTAGAGCGCCATAAATTGTCTAATAAGATAAGACAGGAAAAGCCCCTCTAATAAGTATGTCTGCTCCCTCGATCAGTGGAGTAGTAGATAAAGTTATGTTCCATCCTTCAAGTGAAGGAGGAGCAATTGGAGTTAACGACAACTTGATGATTAAGTCATCCCCAGTTCGAGGTGATTGGGCCTTGAGGATAAACCTCATCTCGGAAGATCTCTCGCCTTGTTTGAAAGATAGGAAGGACCACTTTTTCTGCACCCTTAATGCTTTCTTCTCCTCTCGAAACTTTTTCATCTACTTTCCAAGGCTTTAGAGACTATTGGATCCATTGAAGCTGCAAAATAAAAATTTACAATTATAACTCATAAAAGAAGAAATGAAGAAACATGTAATAAAACATATGCACAAATAAAAGCTCATGTTTGGCCTTAGTTTTAGAAGGTTCGAATAACCTTAAAGGACCAATTGGCCTAGATTGATTGGAAGCATTGAAAGGACCACTATCATACTTAGCCAACAAGAGATTTACAGAAATAAGATTTTTCTTATAGCTTATAACATAACCCATAAGGGTCTCCATGTCCAAGGTGAACACATTAAGTCCTAATGACAAATCTCTAAGGTTGTTGGGCTTAGTTAACCGTTGGAGGCTCACCCCAAAAGCTCCCTTTCATCGAATAAAAAAATTATATTTATATCCTTTCGAGGAGGAAGGTAAGCGAAGAAATTCCTTTTATGCCTACTTGTGAAGTAGCAGTCCGATCCATTGCTTTGACCGGATATGTAAAAGAAGTGCGTAAACACTTTTAAGGAAGGAGCAACACCTAAGTGCACACACTAGATCTTGAGGTGGCTTATGATTATGGTTACCTAATAAGGATGGCATTTATCATAAATAGACAAGAAATGGAAGTGCTAGACTTTCTTCTAGATTATATGTTTTCAAAATGCTTTTTGGGCTATCCTATAGGGTTTTGAATGTTTAACAATCTCATTTGCCTTTTTTCCCCTTTTCCTTCTATTAATGAGGTTAAAATAGATTTTAGGGATTAAAAAAGTCAAAGGGCGCAAGTCACTCCTTTGGCTTACGAGTCAAGGCCGTGCCTTATAGTCTTAACTTACTCTTTGGAACCTATTCTGGATGGTGAAACAAGTGAAAAATTATGGGAGATTTTATTTTATCCTAATCCAAAAACATTTATTTATTTTTTAGGTATTTAATCAAAAAAAGGATAGATTTTAGGGGGCTTTCTCTCTCTCACACACTCTCTCTCTAAAAACATAAATACACACACTCTATTTTTCAAAGAAATATAGCACAGAGAGAGGAAAACGGGAAGGAGGAAAGGCCAAAAGCACTAAAACCTTGTTCTTTGAGCAAACCGACTTGAAGGTAATATTCAGAGTCCCTAAAAACCACTTAATCCAATGTTAATTCCCTTTTTATGGTAAATATTCCTATTTTCCTTTTTCATTCCTTTATTATGTATTTTTTTATTTCTTTGATTTACATAATTTAATTTTGTTGATGATTGATTCCTTATATTTTATTTATTATTTTATTTATGAAGCTATAAAAATAAAATTAATTAGTGCTAAAATTGAGTAAATATGTAGACTAAAAATACCATTCGCATTTTGTTTATCCTCTGAATTTCTTGGTTTTGGTCATATTTTTATTTCTTTGATATGAGCTTGTAATTTCATTATTTCTTGTGATATATATTAGTTTTGGACATAAATTCGTGAAAACCAATTTAAGTAATGCCAAATTGGTGATTTTATATATATTTGAAAAACACTATTCATCATCTTATTCCTTAAACTCAAGATTTTGAATTCCTTTTGTTTTTATCTTTGTTTTCCTTATGAAAATCATGCTTTTCATGTATAAAACGGTGTTCTTTGGCCTTTCTATGCATTAAAATGGCTTAAAATTGCTTTACGATTTATTTCCATGGTTTTTAGTGTCATTTTAGTGCTAGAAATCGATTTCGAGGCTCAGTCATAGCTTAAAGGTGTGATTCGCAGGCTGAATCACTCCCTTAGTCCACAACTCGCCTCGACTTGGTTGCCCAATATTATGACTCGGTCTAATTTAGTCCCCCTATGCTATTTCTTGCTCCCTTATGCACTTTGTGTCGTCCCTTACCACTCACGGCAGCAACTGGCAACTTTTGCTACTATTCTTGCCCAAAGCTATCCTTTTTAACACCTTAATTCCTTTATTTCTCTTTTCATTTCCTTTGTCTCATGTCTACTGCACCACGTTTTTCATTTTGTTTCCTTAATTTGCATTATATATTTTGACATTATAATGGTTTATCATTTTAACTTATTTATTAATTTATTGTTTTACTTCTTATTCATTATCTATTTTAATATTATTTATCATCTTTTATTAATTTATTTTTATTCTTATTCTGTAATTAGCCTAATTAATTAATATTTGTGATTTACTTGTTTATTTTTATTTATATATTTATGCAAATATTTAGTTTCCTTTAATTCAATTATTTTATTATTGTTGATATTTTTATTATTGTTATTAGTTTTTACTTTACTTTATTTTAATCTATTTTGTGCAATGTGATTTAATATATAATGTGGATTATTTCCTATTTATATGTTTATGTATTTATCCATTTTTTATTTATTTAGTTATTATTGTCACTACTATTTTATTCATCTAATATATTATTATAATGTTAATATTATTTATGACAATTTTATTTATTAATTTATCTCAATTATTATGTATTTATTATTTGTAGAGTTTATTTTTCACTTTAACATGCACGTGCCAAATGCATGCTACATGAATTTTAGAACACATCTTGCATTATATTTATTTATTTAATTATATTTTATTTATAATGTTTTTTTGTAATTTACTTATTTAAATTAACTATTATTAAAATGATTTGATTATTTACTATTAGTTATATGTTTAATTTAATTTAAGTGTCATTTTACTAACCTATATTGTTTTTCTAGTTCTTTTTAATGCCCATAACACATCTTTATGTCGAATTGGGTTAGAGAATTAGAGAATGTGGTGGAGTGGATTAATTAGGATTTATTTTCCCATTTATCAATTATTTTGGGCCTGTATTATTATTTCATGTTTTTTATGTAATTATTTGTAATAGCTTAGTAATCAATGATTTTTACACGATAATTAGAAAAATTCACATTAAATATTTTTTACTTAATTAATTGGATTTTTTTCCCATAAAATGAATTAATGTCCACACTTTTAGATCAAAATTACACAAAAAGAGTTTTTACAAATATGTGTGAGAGAACCAATGTTTCCAACTCAATAAATGGCTTGATTTATATATGTCATTTTACTATTGTAGTAGTTTATACATGTCATTTTGCTTTTCTAGTTGAACAAATTGTGTAAAAATCACTAAAAGGTTCTGTACAGGTTCTAATGGATTTTTTATGTAATAAAAGGGACAAATATCCCATCTTTTCACCCACAAAATAATAATTAAAATAAGGATTCTTATTTATGATCACTAAGGAATTTTCTACCTTAAATTAATTAATGTGATTCTCTTTCAAAGCATTGAGGGATCAAATATCCCATATTTTTATCCAAAATACACCAAAAATTCTTTCTTTTTGTAAATATGCATAAAAATTCTTTATGTTTGTAAATATGCATGTTAGGACCAACATCCTCATCCAAATGAACTCAATAAATTCCCCATTTTATGAATGATATCCTTTAACAATAAGTGTTAATATATTCTTATTCCATTAATTTGATGATGTTTACAGTTTTTTGATGTGTTTGGATATGCCTTCTAATTCTTTGCCATGAAAATGCATGAGGAGAGATTTAAAATAATTAATTATAAAATTTGATTATAAAAGCATTAACCAAGTTTTAAATAAGAGTAAGGTCCCGAACTATCTCTTGTTTTGGGCTCATAAGGTTAGAACTCGCTTTCCCAATGTTTTAATGGGTGGCAACTCCGTGATATTTGCCTTATGGTGCCTAACAGATGCCTTCGTAGGTTGATCATCAACAATTGATGGGGATAAAACCTTATCCATTGTGAAGCGACTAGCCTTCATGAGTTAAATGAACCTTTGTCCAGTCTTGGGCCCTAAAAGTGGGCTTCTGAGAGCAAACTAAATGCCTTTGAGGTTCGACATGTGTCACAGTGGTGACTCCACTAAGGAACTATGAAATTTTGCTCTGAAAGTAAATTGGTTAATTAACATAAACGAGTTTATATAATTAACTATTTTAATTCTTTTTGAAAAATGTGATACATTAGACATGCTACAACCTTAGAATTAGGTTAGGTATCCTTATTTAACCAATGGTGTATTCTTGAAGCATAATCCTACGTTCATTCAATGTGGAAAAGTGTTAGGGGATAATCACCAGCCCAAGCCTCATACCCTTTAATATATCAAATGATGACTTGACTGGTCGTTATTCTTATGATGAGTTAGACCTGTTGGTAGGGATCATGCTTGGGTAGCCCTAAAATTGTATATAAAGATTAATACCTCATGTAAATGACATAAACATTTCAAATTATGCTACATACACCGTAATATATTCCCTGCTATGTGAGCCCATATACATTGAACAAAATTCTAATGAATTAGAAGGATACTCATCAAAGGCTGGTGTGCCTCAATAGGCCCATCCCATTTTATTTGGATTGTTTAAATATGTAATGGCCAAAATACATTTTCTTGCTTTTTAAATAATAAGAGGTTATGCTATTGGCTTTCCACCATGCATCATACGCGTCTATTGGATTCCCCGTTAACCTATGGACTAAGCCTACCTAAGAAAGAGACCACATGTGTAATGACTATTCTATATCCTTCTTGGTCATTCCTTTTACATATACCACCCTATATGCAATCACTAATAATATAATTCATTTGCATAATTATCACAAAATTAGCATACCTTTTTAATTAATTTATCAAATAGGATAAGATCATCTAAAAAAAACTACTTGCTACATTGTGCTTTACAACTGCTTTACTTTTCACAAACCATTTTACTTAGTACAAAATGAAAATGTGCAAAGGCAAATGTAAAAAGATAACATCTTCATACTTCGACTCTTCCTAGTGTTAGCTTGGTCGCTGCAGATCTCACCCCTAATAGAGAGTCTGAACTTGAGTAGCTATATGGATAAAACCCATGCTAAGCTAAACAACTTAGTGGGGAATAGTTAATAAGTGAACAACCACTCAAAGTGGGCATTCCTAGCACACAAACATGCAACAACACAAAAATACATTTATTCTTATTGGAGAACTTTAGCAATTTTTTAACAATTCTTTTGTTTTCTGTGAATGCCTGCCTAAGTTCTATAGGTATGGATAATGGGTGTTGTGGATACCAGTAGGTATTAGTTATATGAATACCGGAAGTGTTAGAATTTATCGGTTACATGCATCTCATACATAAGCAAAATTTAAAATTTTTAACCAATAGATATGATCTTGCCATAAATTTACAATATACATATTAATGGGAATAAGAAAAATCACCTTTGATTTTTGTTGAACAATTGATTTTCCTTCTCATCGGGTTGTCGCAAACCACAGTGTCCAAAATTGAACACCTTCAATGTGTAATCCACACTAGAGAAGGATTGAATGAACCAACTAAAGAAGAGAACAAGGGCTGGTCAAAATTTCCTAGATGCTAGCAAGGGAAGTGGCAGCTAGGGTTTAGAGAATAGAGAGAAAATGTTTTTTCTTAATTGTTCACATTTAACCCTAATACCCTATCACTTGGATTTTTATAGTTAGGTTAAAAATCCAATTTCATAATAGGATTGGGCTCTTTAAAATTGCTGGAGAAATATTAATTAGGCTTCTGGAATTATTAATAATTTATTTGGGCTTAATTAAATCAAATTTATGACCTTTCACAAAAGACTATGCACAAAACCCACAAACTAGGCCCTTTGTGCATATACTTAGATTTAATTATCCAAATGAATTCTAAATCCAACCAAATTAAATATGTAGACTCCATAACACTTATAAAATATATTTAATTTATTTTGGTCCAATAATTAGGCCTCTAAGGCCTTCTGTTTGTAGTTGGCATGTAACCCTTCATCTGGAGGGTTTTCGTGCCAACTTCACTTCTTTGGACCTCTTTAATTCTTCCAATGGATCTATTAATTATTATATCAGTCCTATAACACTTATAGTCCAAAAATAATTAATTATAAAATAAATTATTTCAATTAGGTCATTTTAAATAACATTTTTAAAAAGTTTTGCGAACAGTTTTACTTGATCATAATTAATTAAACTCTTTAATTAATTATTCTCTTATTCACTTCTCTATCCCCATAATAATATCAAATATTATTATCATTGTCATTTTACCATTTTATCATTTTCTCTATATATGTGTGACCTATTGGGTTCCTGTCCATATTGACAGTATAATATGTAATTGTGAGTTCTATTCAAAACTCACATGATTTAAACTCATTTAAATAATTTTATCAATCCCTATTGATATTTATGATAGATTATTATACAAGTCATGATTGGCCTCTAACTAGGCATCATGACTATCCAAATGTCAGGAAAGTCAAGTTGTTTGACATTACCTTTCCATAGAACAGTTACCATGCAATTATTCCTTTCACCACTCTTACCTCAATTAGATTCTGAGTATGAATTTCTATCAACTCATATAAATCTAATTATGTACGTTCTATTAATTTAACCATTGTTCCTAAAATTCCCTTCATGGATCTCTATCCATCTTGGCATATTACTCTGGCCAGAGATTTTCTGAACAAGGCAATTACATAATTATGCGGATAACTTCACAGGGATAGAATGCATCCTAGTAGATCTTCTAGGATTTTGTGTAAAATCATGTTCAACTGTAATCTCATCATTATGAAATTCAGTCTCGGGTTCAATCAGTTGATCTACTTCTATTTGTGGGTCATAAACTTCACCAAGTTCAATTTTACTCCCACTGTCCTCTCGTAGGAGAAATTCTCTTTCCAAGAAGACAACATGCCTTGAAACAAACACCTTTTGTTCTAAAGGATGGTAGAAATAACATCCAAACGTTTCTTTTGGATATCCCACAAATAAACATTTGTCAGACTTAACATCTAGTTTGTTTAACATTGTCCTCTTCACATAAGGAGGACAACCCCATACTTTCATATGAGAAAGTGTGGGTTTCTTGTTATTCCACATCTCATATGGAGTAACATCAACTGATTTACTGGGAACTCTATTTAACACATAAACAGTAGTTTCAAGTGCATATCCCCAAAAGGACTTAGGCAAGTCTGCTCGGCTCATCATGGATCGAACCATATCTAATAGTGTTCGATTTCTCCTCTCAGATACACCATTATGTTGTGGTGTATATGGTGGAGTCCATTGAGATAAAATTCCATTATCTCTAAGATAATCTTGAAATTCTTGGCTTAAGTATTCTCCACCTCAATCTGATCTAAGTGTTTTAATACTCTTGCCAAGTTGTTTCTCTACTTCATTTCTAAATTCTTTGAACTTTTCAAATGCTTCTAATTTATATTTCATTAGATAGATGTATCCAAACCTGGAATAATCATCTATGAAAGTAATGAAGTAGGAGTAACCTCCTCTGGCATGTGTAGTCATTGGACCACATACATCTGAATGTATTAAGTCTAAAACAATTTTAGCTCATTCTTCTTTACCAATAAAGGGTGCTTTTGTCATTTTTCCCAATAAACAAGATTCACATGTATCAAATGATTCATAATCAAATGATCCCAAATCACCTGACTTGTGTAATTTGGTCATGTGTTTCTCATTTATATGTCTAAAACGACAATGCCATAAGTATGAGGTATTTAGATTATCCTATTTCATTCTCTTGGTATCCATATTATGCACTTCTTTAATTAAATCAAGAACAAATATACCATTCTCAATGATAGCTTTAGCATAAAATATATTGTTCTTAAAAATGTAACAACACTTGTCCTTTAAAAAAATGTCATAATCGTTCAATAAACGACTGAAAGAAATAATACTTTTGGATAAAGCTAGAACATAATAACTATTATTTAATTCCAATATTAATCCACATAGAAGAGGCAAATGGTAAGTCCCCACAACTGTTGTAGAGATGTTTTGTCCAGTAGCTGACTGCAAACATATTTCTACCTTTCCAACTCTTCTAAAGCTTATAAGCCCCTGTAGATCATTACACAAATGAGATCCACATCCGGTATCTAATACCTAAGATTGTTTTAAAGCGATAGAATAAGTATTAATTTCAATCATATGAATACCTGAAGTAGAAGCATCAGCTTACTTTTTTTCCTTAAAAGAATCTAGACAGGCCTTGCAGTTACGCTTCCAATGACCATCTTTTCCACAATGGAAGCAAGTTCCTTTAGGATTCTCTTTCTTGGCAACCTTCTTGTTGGAGATCCCACCATTCCTTGGCTACACCTTGGTTATCTTATTCTTCTTCTGGTTCTTGCCTTTAGCAGAAGTGACAACCATGACACTTTTTGAATCCTTCTTGAAGGATCCATCAGCTATTTTGAGCATGTTGATTAACTCAGGAATGGTTACTTGGATCTTGTTCATGTTGAAGTTAAGCATGAAAGGTGTATAACTTGGAGCCAACAAGTACTAGATTAAATCTATGTATAGATCATTATCCATTACATAACCAAGTCTACTCAAATGCTCAATATACCTATACATCTTCAATGCATGAGTAGCAACCGAAGTGCCCTCCACCATTTTGCAGCTAAATAGAGCTCGAGAAATCTCATATTGTTCAGTTTTAGCCTGAGTGGAATAAAGCTCCTCTAAATGCAAAATAATGGTTCTAGCATCCATCATCTCATGTTGCTTCCGAAGCTCCGAGGATATAGCACCCAGCATCAAACATGCTGCTGCTTCACTATCCTCCATGTATTTTTGATAAGTGCCCTTGATCTCATCAATGGCATCATCTAATGAAAGTGGTGGTGGATCTTTATCTAAGACATAATGGATCTTTTAAGCTCTGAGAACAATTCTCACTTGCCTGATCAAGTCAGAATAGTTGTTTCCAACCAACTTGTTATCCAAGATTGATCATATATTAACGTTTGATGTGTTCATGATGATGACCTAGATGTGAAAAAGAAAGCATATGAGAGTATGTTCATATATATATATGCATTAATGAGGTCTTTAATTAATCCATTTACTCCCACTATTTTATTGCGAATTAATAGCCCTCACTATTTAATCCGATAAAACCCGATGGTTTTCTTTGTGGGCCAATATCCAATCCTTGATATGAAATTTAACCTTGACTATGGTCAACAAATCAAACTCCATACCCTTGAAAGGTAGGTATCTCTATACCAATTGTATCTCTACACAACTATTGGATCATTAGGTTATCAACTTTTGATACATGCATATCATATATGCATTCCCTAATCTTGCCTCTAAAACCATTAGCCTTGACTGTGGTCAACAAGTAATGGGCTAGCTAAGATGACCCATTTAATTAGATTCGAACATATTCGATATAATGTGAGCTTGACTATGGTTAACAACCCATACTATAAAGAACTCTAGTTCTCCTCAAATTAATGGAAGGCTTCTATACCTTAGTATTAGTACGAGGGATTTTAGTTAATTAAGTCTCATCATACATGGTTGGCATACATTGGTATACATCCTATATCTATCTCATAAATATAAGCATACAAATATGGTATAGTTATGGACTTTACTACATTGATTTCCCTGAGCCAAAAGGGAAATCAAAAGGTCACACCTAGGTAGTATGCATGATTCAAACAAGTAAAATAATTACATTATCTTCAAACTTGTAGGATCTCCATTCAGCCCATCTTGCTCCTAGATAGTGGTCTCCATCTCGATTTCTAATTCTAATCTCAATAATCTAATTACATATTATAATTTGAAAAATCAATACAAACCAAAAACAAGTGGCGGGGACATGAAAGTCCTCATTGGGCCGAAACATGCATTATGCTCAATCACATTGGGCCTTTGCCCATAACTATCCATCATGCCAATCATACACCCTTATATGCATTTCTAATGCATAAAATAAAACATATAATCGATTACTAACTTTGTTTCAGCTCTTGAAACTTGCTTTTGAGTTATTTTAATTATGTAATCAAATTAGAAAACTTTTTCATTTTGGAAACTTCCATTTTAGGAAACCTTTTTGCATGCATGTGTTCTTGCCTTAATAATCAATCCAATTGATTATTAATTAATTATCAATTGATTATTTAATTAATTAATCATATTAAATAATTAAAAATTCAATTTTGGGCTTAAAACAAGGGTGGGCTGAAACCCACACAATAAAATCCTAAAATGTGTTTATACACAAACTAGTTTTGTGTCTATTCGACCATTTGGGCCTTTTGGAATGAGCCAAGCCCACTCTAGCCCTTAAAACCCATTAATAAACTTAATTATAGCTTATTATATTTAATTTAAATCAGTTTCTTGGGTCCACCAAGTCATTCACTAATTTAAATCAAGTCCGTAAACATAATTAAACCCATTAAGTAATTTTAATGAATTAAAATTAATCCAATTAATTCAAGGCCCATTTTAATTAATCCAATTAATTAAAAACACATTAATATATCAGATATATCAGATTTAGAAGTTTAAAATTTGTTCTAAACATGAACACACCAAGAACATACCAAGAACACACGAAGAACACCAATTTATCGAACTTTTCGACTAAACTAGTTTTCATGCAAAACTTGTTCAATTTTAATTTTGTTTGATCCTATGGCTTAATATCACATATTAAACACATAAATTATCATCAAAATAAAAATTTAATTTGGAACAGCCCCTAAACTTTATTGAAAAATAAAAGCCATTCACGCAATTCTCAATGGTTATTTTCTCAAAAGAATCGTTTTTATTTTTTGTTTTATATATTTGATCACATACATCCAAAAATAAATATTTCTCATTCATGAAAAATAAAATATGATATTTTAAAGTTCATGAAATAAATAACTAAAAAAAAAAACTATTCCACAGAAAAATATAGAATTGTAGATTC
The DNA here is from genome assembly GCA_037975025.1 of Excoecaria agallocha. Classification (NCBI taxonomy): domain Eukaryota; kingdom Viridiplantae; phylum Streptophyta; class Magnoliopsida; order Malpighiales; family Euphorbiaceae; genus Excoecaria; species Excoecaria agallocha. Next base: position 29,801,487 of record CM075815.1, read on the forward strand.
GTGGCAAAACTTGGTTTTAATACCATGTTGGAATTTATCGGTTACATGCATCTCATACATAAGCAGAATTTAAAATTTTTAACTAATAGATCTGATCTTGTCATGAATTTACAATATACATATTAATGGGAATAAGAAAAATCACCTTTGATTTTTGTTGAACAGTTGATTTTCCTTATCACCGGGTTGTAGCAAACAATAGTGTCCAAAATCGAACACCTCCAATGAGTAATCCACACTAGAGAAGGATTGAATGAACCAAATAAGGAAGAGAACAAGGGCTAGCCAAAATTTCCTAGATGCTAGCAAGGCAAGTGGTGGCTAGGGTTTAGAGAATAGAGAAAAAATGTTTTCTCTTAATTGTTCACACTTAACCCTAATACCCTATCACATGGATTTTTATAGTTAGGTTAAAAATCCAACTTCATAATAGGATTGGGCTATTTAAAATTGCTTGAGAAATATTAATTGGGCTTTTAAAATTATTAAAAATTTATTTGGGCTCAATTAAATCGAATTTATGACCTTTCACAAAAGACTATGCACAAAACCCACAAACTAGGCCCTTTGTGCATATACTTAGATTTAATTACCCAAATGAATTCAAAATCCAACCAAATTAAATATGTATGCTCCATACCACTTATGAAATATATTTAATTTATTTTGGTCCAATAATTAGGCGTCTAAGGCCTTCTGTTTGGAGTTGGCGTGTAACCCTTCCTCTGGAGGGTTTCTGTGCCAACTTCACTTCTTTAGGCCTCTTTAATTCCTCCAATGGATCTATTAATTATTATATCAGCCCTATAATACTTATAGTCCAATAATAATTAATTATGAAATAAATTATTTTAATTAGGACCATTTTATATAACATTTCTAAAAAGTTATACAAATAATTTTACTTGATCATAATTAATTAAACTTTTTAATTAATTATTCTCTTATTCACTTCTCTATCCCCATAATAATATCAAATATTATTATCCTTGTCATTTTACCATTTTATCCTTTTCTCTATATGTGTGTGACCTATTGGATTCCTGTCCATATTGGCAGTATAATATGTAATTATGAGTTCTATTCAAAACTCACATGATTTAAACTCATTTAAGTCATTTTATCAATCCCTATTGATATTTATGATACATTATTATACAAGTCAAGATTGGCCTCTAGCTAGGCATCATGCCTACCAAAATGTCAGGAAAGTCAAGTTGTTTGACATTACCTTTCCATAGAACAGTTACCATGCAATTACTCCTTTCACCACTCTTATCTCAATTAGATTCTGAGTATGAATTTCTATCAACTCATATAAATCTAATTATGTATGTTCTATTAATTTAACCATTGTTCCAAAAATTCTCTTCATGGATCTCTATCCATCTTGACATATTACTCTGGCCAGAGATTTTCTGGACAAGGCAATTATAGAATCATGTGAGATAACTTCCCTTAATAAATTTGGGATGGTGAATCCTTTGTCAATCACTCAACTATCTTCAAGTTGGTCATGATATACCCAACCTCCTAACTATGTTCACCCCTAGTTTGAAGTAATCAATTATGGAGTCAAAGTATACCACTTGCTACTTAAGATAACTTTGGTGATCTCAAGTCTAAGGATACTTGCACAACCGCTATGAAGAGATTTCTTATTGACATAGATTAAATATCCATGTGAGGATTCTCTTTTCAGGTCTCCAATGAACTTGTTCTTCTAACAAGCATCCACATGTTAGCTTTTATTATCTTTCATAATCATAGTTATGAGAACCATTGCTTGAACCATTCAAGAAGCATAATATGTGCTAGTCTGTCCAAATTAATAATGTCCTATCTTGTTAATTCTATGACTAAGGATATTTAGATATTATCACATTTGCATGCAATAGACACCTCATATCATGAACACTTTCATGATTGCCTTTGCACTGTGTTTATAATATCAAGGACTTCATTTATTAATTTAAGATTTACAAACTCATGTATTTAAACATAGCATTAATAAATGAATAATGTCTTTTATTAAGAATATAAATTCATACATATGAAATTCATTCCTTTTACATGGGCTCTAGGGCATACTCTCTAACAGGAAGGTGTTAATCTTGAGGACCCACATGGGGTCATGACTGTAGTCCTTATGAGGACAAACTACAGACTAAAATAGGGTTAAACTATAGTAGTTGCATCTGCACCCTATAAGCCTGCCTATCTATCCACAATCAAGTTCTATAGGCAGGCTTTGATCTATTTTCACATTTTCCAATACCATAAGATTAATTCATTTCAATATACATGGGTACAATTGTAAGTATTCATAATGATCACAATAGTATAACTTTGATCATAAGTACATATTTGAGAATGTAATCGATAATAGAATATGCATATTATTTTGTTAAACACCTTTATTCTTACATATTCATATGTATAGTCAAAGATATATGTATGTATATATGTACATCTAGGCTTTAATATTTTTCACATAATGTATTGCTTAAATAATTATGTTTAAAGTATCCTAAGTGTGTTTGGAAGCATTTGGGCAAGTTTTAGTATCCATTAGGGCCAAAAAATCATGTACAAGTTATAATAGGGAAAGCACATGGCTGAGACTAATTGGTTTCAGCCATGTACAATGGTCAAAATGGGTACAGAGGGAACCACATGCCTGAGACAAATTGGTCTCAACTGTGCGCTCCATTCTGGCCTAAGAATAGTTTGCACATCAAATTAGACCTAGTAAAGAACATTTGCAAACCAAGTGTTCTTCTACAAAGTTGTTCTAATATATTTATAGTCTCCAAATAATTAAAAATGAATTAATTTGGCATTTTGAATCTTAAGATATTCACTAAACATTACTAATCACTATAATAAGGCAAAAACCCATAAATATTTCAAGAAGTTCTTATACCTTTTAGTGGTTATACCTCCTTCAAGCTCTTCCTCCTTCTTTTTCTTTACCTTTGCTAGATTGCCCTTCTACATAGAATGGATTCACATGTTGTTATGATATAAATAATTCATATAATATTTTTAATTGATTATCCTTGTAGCCCTAATTCTTCACCTTCTTCTCCAATTGTTATCCTTTAAGCCCCAAACAAATTTATTTCTCTACAAAATAAGTAAAACATCCACAAACACACAAAACACATGAAAGCAACAAAATACAGATAAAATTTCAAAATAATAAACTTAATACTAAACAAAACTGTTAGTGTAAGCCTTAGCCCCAATGCATTGTTATAAAACACTTTAGTTAATAAATGAGGCATTTGTTTCATCTATTGTATTCCTATGCATATCAATTGATAGAACTATCCAAGAATGTTGTTTCAGTTTAAGTTATCATGTGTGAGGCACATGGTTGTAAGACCTTGAAACAAATGAGACTTCATTCTAAATATCCCTAGTCAGTCACTATTTTGGGAATAACAAATGAATTAAGACTAGTATGCTCTCTCTGATAAGATGAGTTCTATCTTACGGATCACAAGGATAAGAGTGTCAATCAGAGACCATAGATACATTTTTAAAACATGGTATCTGGATTTGATCCATTCATGAGAACACTACATGGTTTAAGTCATACGTGTTTCTCATGTGCAAGTTTTGTATCGAATTTCTTAGACCTAAAATCTCTATGAAACTCTTAATGAATTACTACGTAATTTGACATACACCTAACATGTTCGTAACAGAGTGACAAGTATGGGTATGCATTGATTCATGTTAGAGAGCATGAGAGAAGTGACGGGATTACCCCTCTCGATAAGAGAGAAAATATCATCGGCCACTTGATCAGTGAACTGAGAAGTGTATGGCCATATCGAGATGAAATAATGAGTAATCATTATTTATCTGAGAGTTCAGTGTCATTAGAATATAAAGAAAGGAATTAATATATATAAGGATGACTAGTTCCATGCCTTATAATAATTCTGATATTTATGGGCAAGGGACTATGCAAAATTGCATTAGGTCATAAAATACCATTTGCATTTTCATTTAATTTGGAATGCTATAATATCTTGCTAGAGAATATATATAGACTTTGAATTAATTCATTAATTCATTTCCAATATTAAATGGACCTATAGGATCGCACACAAAGCATTAGGCTTAAAATATTTAAATAAAGTATTGGGCATTAATTTGGGCTTTTAATTAATGTCAAATTAATGTTTGTAATTGGTATTAAAATTGCTAAATGGACCTTAGTCCATTTTAGAGAGAGATTCGGCCCACAAAGGTTTAATTTTAATTAATTAATTATCTTGTATTAATTAAGTTAATTGAGTATTAAAGCTTAAAAGAATTTGAATCAAATTAAAAAACTTAAAAAGGAGATAATGTGACCGAAATTATAAGATGAAAATCAAGGGAATTTCGGCACATGTATATTTCTTAAATTAAGTGATTTATTTTGATTAAATGTCTTATATTTATTTCAAATTAATTCAAAAGAGTTTGAATCAATATATGTTACTTATTTTAAGGAAGTGATAGAGAGTGAATTTACTACCTAAAAGGATAGTAAATCTCGGCATTATCACTTAACAAGATAAGTGATATATTATGAATGAATAAAAGAAGAAAACCCAAAGCGTGAAACTCTCTCTCTCATACTCTTGGCCGATTTTCACAAGGAAAAAGGATTCTTCCTTATTCGCTTGTGTTCTTGGACAGCAATAACAATTAAAAGGAAGTACAAGATCAAATCTTGTAGCTTCAATCCATTACCATTACACAATACTTAAATATAAAGCTAGCATTCTTGATTTTAAGCCGTCATGGTAATTATGTGCGTGAACATAGAGAGGAGTGGCGTAAAGGCTGTTCCTTTGGAATCGGTGGTGAAGATCTAAGGCAAATAAATTCTTCTTGGTTGCTGGTCATCATCAAAATCAAATCTTAAAGTGCATCTAAAGTTGTAAGTATTTAAAACCCTAAAATTGCATGTTTTCGATTATTGTTTATGGATTGAGTGGCATGTATGATCGATTTTATTATTTTTCCGCTGCATGATCATCATATAAATGCCATGTCATATTCCATCAGTGGTATCAGAGCCTAAACATGCTTATTTTAGTGCTTTAGATGCATGAAAAATTTAATCAAAAATCGTTCGTTTAAAAACATGCAATGCTGAAATTTTCTGTTTTGAGTTTTTTGCATTGTTTTGGTGTAAAAATGATTTTAAATGACTAGATAGGTATTATAATTAATATGAAATGTTAATATACTATCCTACGATGATCTTAGAGCTGTTCATGGTCGGATTTAATTGTAAATACCTGATGGTACATGTTAATCTTGAAACTAGGTGCTAGTTGGCATGATAAGTGTTTGTATAACAACTAGTTTTCAAAATTAAATGTAAAAACGAGTTTGGCATGTTTTTAAGTGATTTTTAAAGATTAAATATCAGGTCTGGATATATTTTAAAATTTATTTTAATTCTGATCCTTGACAATTTAATTGATTAATTTTAAAATCACTTAAAACTATGACTAGTTTGTATTTGTTACATGTTTAATCAACATTGTTTGTTTTGTTTTGATTAAAATGGTAAAAACACATTTAGATCAGATTGGTACAGAACATTAACTATATATTTATGACCTTATTTAAATTATTAAATGACTCATAAAATTGATTTAAGTGTTTGCGCATTTTTGAGGTATCATACAAGCATTAAACAACTAGTTTCATTATTGTTTGTTTGTTTTTGTATGAATGCCGTGTATTATATATATGTTCTTTATGATTTTATGTTTTAATTCATTTTGGTACATATTATATGTATTTTTAATGTTTATGGGCTGTATGACATAAAATTAAAAATGGCAAAATTGGAAATTATAGTAGAGTTGATTTATAGCACAAATCTAACTAGTTAGTGTTTTGGGCTTTTAAGAGAACTTATTCAATAAGAGGATTTAGTCCATTGGGCTTCGACCCAGGCCCATCATGGGATCTTCTCTTAAAAGTTCAAGCACAAAATTTCCATTAATGGGCTTGGCTAAATTAATTAAAATTGGACTTTGTTTGATCCATGAATGTTATGTATATTTATTTGCTTGTTGGTGTGATGAATGGATATGCAAGGTGCATTCATGGGCCCTGGGTTTTTGTAATTAAATATGGCTTGCGAGCCATCATGTATTATTGTAAAAGTTCATTTATTTCTTAGAATAGAATTTATTTAAAGACTTTGTAAATCAAGACGAAGCCCACCGGAGTGGAGAAGCCCAACTCGAAGATTCTTATGTAATAGTATAAAATCTTAGTTGAAGGTTTTTTAGGCCCATGTTTATCATGCTTTACTTTATGCAATTATATATATATGCATGCTATGAATGGATGACAAAGCATATGCCATATAAGCTGTAATAAAATAAATCCCTAAAATAGTAAGTCACAAAGTTGCCTTCCTGATTCGAAACATGTCAAGGAATCGATCATCGGTCACGTAGACTAGGAGTCCTAGATGCGTCCGATTATCTTTGTGAGGAATGGGTTTTGAATGCTGGTTGGACTTAACATTGAAAGGGATGCCCGGACCGAGGCAACTAATAAATGGGTTTGTTCTATAACATCTTAAGATGTTAGTCCATTTGATCCAAGAGTCACGTACGAGACATGATTGGAGTTTTCCTACCTAAGTAACTTAAATTGTTAGGTGTACAAGCTTAGCTTGGCCCACATTAAATCACTAACACAAATTATTTAAAGGGATATTAATTCGGTTTGTGGGATTATAAATAAGACCTCATTTAATCTTGCTAAGTATAATTGTAGATTGAAAATGGCTTCTTCAAACAACAACTTTTCATTATGATCAGTGCTGGAAAAGGACATACTGAATTGCACCAATTTCATAAACTGGTCTCGAAACTTAAGAATAGTTCTTAAGCAAGAGAAAAAGTCGCATGTTTTGGATGCACCCTTGCCTGAAGAACCTGGTAGGAATGCCTCTGCGGTTCAAAAGAGAACTTTTGAGACCAAGAAGAGTGACTCCAATGATGTGACCTGTTTGATGCAAGCAACTATGGTGCCTAACTTGCAAAAGCAATTCATAGACCAAGAGGCTTATGCAATCATGGTGCACCTCAAGGAGATGTTCCTAGAGCAAGCTCATCACGAGAGGTTCATGACAATAAAGGCCTTAATTTCTTGTAAAATGGTTGTGGGTACTACTGTTAGTACCCATGTACTCAAGATGAAAGGGTATCTTGATACTCTTGAGAAGCTTGAGGTATAAGTCCCGAAGAAATTGGCCATTGACTTGATCTTAGGTTTATTGACTGATGATTATGATCCATTTGTTATGAATTATAACATGCATGCAATGAACAAGACAATCATCGATCTTCATGGGATGCTTAAGAATGCTAAAAAGAACATTTGAAAGACCAATCCCGTACTTATGGTTCAAGGGGGCATTAAGAAGGGAGCCGCTAAGGGAAAGGGAAAGGGAAAGGAAAAACCCAAGAGTGACCTGGCTCGGTTCAAGTCAAATTGGAGTGCACCTCAGGCCAAATCCAAGCCCAAGGCGCAAAAGCTCAAGGAGAGCAAGAGCATATGCTTCCACTGCAACAAGATAGGGCATTGGAGGAAGAATTATGCTCTCTTTAAGGAAGAATAAAAGAAGAATAGAGCCAAGGCATCCAGTTCTGGTATTTTTGTTGTTAAAATTAACCTTTCTATTTCTACCACTTGGGTATTGGATACCGATTATGGTTCTCACATTTGTTCAAATGTACAGGGGCTAAGAAATAGGAGGTTACTTGGGAAGAATGAAGTGGACCTCCATGTGAGGAATGGAGCATGAGTTGCTTCCATGGAGATAGGCGACTATCAACTCACTTTACCTTTTGGACTTTGTTTAGTTTTGAAAAATTGTTATTATGTGCTTGCTATGAGCAGAAACATTATTTTAGTTTCTTATTTGGATTTGGATGAATTTGATTTTGTTATAAAAAATGGCAATGCTCATATTCGTCACCAAGGCATTTCATATGGCAATGCCATGTTGCAAAATGGCCTTTATATCCTTGATCTACAAAATAAAGAGTCCATATACAACATTAATACAAAGAGGGTTAAATCAAACGAATTGAACCCTACTTACTTCTAGCATTGTTGTTTAGGGCATGCAAATGAAAAATGCATTACAAGAATCCAGAAATCTGGAGTGCTTGGGTCATTCGACTTAGAGTCTTATGCATATGCGAGCCATGTTTGCATGGAAAAATGACAAAGAGTCCTTTTAACAAGAAAGGTGAGAGGACTAATGAATTATTAGAACTAATACATACCGATATATGTGGACCATTAAGTACACAAGCTAGAGGTGGTTTTAGATACTTTGTGACGTTCACGGATGACTTCAGTAGATATGGCTACGTCTATCTAATGAAGTACAAGTCTGAAACTTTTGAGAAATTCAAAGAGTTTAAGAACGAAGTAGAAAACCAACATGGAAAAATTATAAAAGCCATTCGATCAGATCGAGGTGGCGAATACTTAAGCCAAGAGTTTGACAGTCAACTGAAGGAGTGTGGTATTATTTCACAGCTCACTCCTCCTGGAACACCACAATGGAATGGTGTGTCCAAAAGGAGAAATCAAACTCTATTGGATATGGTTCGATCAATGATGAGTTAAGTAAATATTCCCGTCTCCTTTTGGGGTTATACATTAGAAACTACTGCGTTTCTACTAAACCATACTCCAACTAAAGTAGTTGAGAAGACACCATATGAAGTATGGACTTGGAAAGAACCCAATATGTTATTTCTCAGGATTTGGGGCTATAAAGCACATGTTAAGAAATTAACATCTTACAAACTAGAGTCCAAATCTGCTGTCTGCTTATTTGTGGGTTATCCCAAAGAAACAAAGGGATACTACTTTTACTCACAAGCCGAAAACAAAGTATTTGTTGCTCGCAAGGCTGTTTTCTTGGAAAAGGAGTTCCTTCTCAAGAAAGACAGTGGGAGTAAAGTAGAACTTGGAGAAATTCAAGCACACAAACTCCTATAGAGGATGAGTTGGAAATGGGATCAAGTTCACAATCGGTTGTTGAATAAGAATCCATTACACAAGAACCTAGAAGGTCCGATATGGTACGTCAGGAGATTGAGAGATATGGATTTCTAATCACTGATAGTGACACTATTGAGTTAGTAGATCGTGAGAATCCTACTACCTACCGAGAAGCTATTGAAAGCCCAGACTCAGAAAATTGGCTTGAAGCCATGAAATCCGAGATGCAATCAATGTACGATAACCAGGTTTGGACCTTAGTTGATCCACCGGAAGGTGCTAAGGTAATTGAAAGCAAGTGGCTATTTAAACTCAAAGCTGATAAGACCTACAAAGGTAGACTAGTAGCAAAAGGTTTTCGACAAACTCATGGTGTAGACTATGATGAGACCTTTTCGCCTGTAGTCATGCTAAGTCCATTAGGATCTTGCTTGCCATAACTACATATCATGATTATGAGATAAGGCAAATGGATGTCAAAACTGTTTTCCTCAACGAAAATTTACTTGAGGATGTGTATATGACACAACCTAAGGGTTTTGTCAATCCCAAGCATCCTAAAAAGGTTTATAAGCTTCAAAAATCCATTTATGGATTAAAGCAAGCATCCCAAAGTTGGAATCTTCATTTTGATGAGGCAATTAAAGAATTTGACTTCATCAAGAATGAAGATGAGCCTTGTGTGTACAAGAAGGTTAGTGGGTGCATAATAGTATTTTTGGTCCAATATGTGGATGACATCCTTCTCATTGGGAATGACATTCCAAAATTGCAAAGGGTTAAGCAATGGTTGGGGAAGTGTTTATCAATGAAAGACTTAGGTGAAGCTGAGACAATACTTGGTATTTGGATCTATAGAGATAGATCGAATTGGCTTTAGGGACTAAGTCAAGAAAAGTACATAGACAAAGTACTAAAGCATTTTAGTATGGGAGACTTTAAGAAAGGGTACATACCTTTGGCTTTGGGAGTTCCTTTAACTAAAGAATAGTGCCCTAAAACCAAAGAACAAAGGGACAACATGAGTAGATTCCCATATGCATCTGCTATTGGATCTATCATGTATGCTATGTTATGTACTAGGTTAGATATTGCTCATGCACTGAGTATAACCAGTAGGTTTCAAGAAGACCCTGGTGAGAAGCACTAGTCTGCTGTAAAGGGGATTTTAAAGTAGCTGCGAAGGACTAAGGATCACCTCTTGGTGTATGGTGGTCAAGAAGAGCTCGTCATACAAGGTTATGCCAATGCTGCTTTTCAGACCAGCACTCAGGATTCAAGATCGCAATCAAGGTTTGTTTTTGTTTTGAACGGTGGTGCTGTCAGTTGGAAAAGCTCGAAGTAAGAGACCGTTGCTGACTCAACTATAAAATCTGAGTATATTGTAGCAAGCGAGGCTGCAAAAGAGGTTGTTTGTATTAGAAATTTCATTTATGGATTAGGAGTGGTCCCAAGCATCCTAGATCCATTAGAAATATTTTGTGACAACAACGGGGCCATCGCAGAGGCCAAGGAGCCCCGGTCACACCAGAAATCCAAACACATACTCAGGAGATACCACTTAATCAGAGAGATCATTAATCGTGGGGACGTCAAGGTTAGTAAGATAGCAAGTGAAGACAATGTAGTAGATCCTTTGATGAAATAGTTGCATCCAAATCTGCACGAAGCTCATTTAAGTGCATTTGGTCTAAGGCCTATGCCTAATTGGGACTAGTGCTAGTGGGAGATTGTTAGTGTAAGCCCTAGCCCCAATGCATTGTTATAAAACACTTTAGTTAATAAATGAGGCATTTGTTTTATCTATTGTATTCCTATGCATATCAATTGATAGAACTATCCAAGAATGTTGTTTCAGTTTAAGTTATCATGTGTGACGCACATGGTTGTAAGACCTTGAAACAAATAAGACTTCATTCTAAATATCCCTAGTCAGTCATTGTTATGGGAATAACAAATGAATTAAGACTAGTATGCTCTCTCTGATAAGATTAGTTCTGTCTTATGGATCATAAGGACAAGAGTGTTAATTAGAGTTCATATATACATGTTTAGAACACGGTATCTAGATTCGATCCGTTCATGAGAACACAACATGGTATAAGTCATAAGTGCTTCTCATTTTGTATCAGAGTTCTTAGACCTAAAATCTCTATGAAACTCCTTATTAATTACTGTGTACTTTGACATGCACCTAACGTGCTCGTAATAGAGTGACAAGTATGTGTATGCTTGGGTATGCATTGATTCATGTTAGAGAGCATGAGAGAAGTGAAGGGATTACCCCTCTTGATAAGAGAGAAAATATCATCGGCCACTTGATCAGTGAACTGAGAAGTGTATGGCCATACCGAGATGAAATAATGAGTAATCATTATTTATTTGAGAGTTCAGTGTCACTAGAATATCAAGAAAGGAATTAATATATATAAGGATGACTAGTTCTATGACTTATAATAATTATGATATTTACGGGTAAGGGACTATGCAAAATTGCATTAGATCACTAAATGCCATTTATATTTTCATTTAGTTTGGAATGCTATAATATCTTGCTAGAGAATATATATAGCCTTTGAATTAATTCATTAATTCATTACCAATATTAAATGGACCTATAGGATCGCACACAAAGTATTGGGCTTAAAATATTTAAATAAAGAATTGGGCATTAATTTGGGCTTTTAATTAAAGTCAAATTAATGTATGTAATGGGTATTAAAATTGCTAAATGGACCTTAGTCCATTAGAGAGAGAGAGATTTGGCCCACAAAGGTTTAATTTCAATTAATTAATTATCTTGTATTAATTAAGTTAATTGAGTATTAAAGCCTAAAAGAATTTGAATCAAATTAAAACACTTAAAAAGGAGATAATGTGACTAAAATTGTTAGATGAAAATCAAGGGAATTTCAGCCCATGTATATTTCTTAAATTAAGTGATTTATTTTGATTAAATGTCTTATATTTATCTCAAATTAATTCAAAAGAGTTTGAATCAATATATGTTACTTATTTGAAGGAAGTGATAGAGAATGAATTTACTACCTAAAAGGATAGTAAATCTCGGCATTATCACTTAAAAAGATAAGTGATATATTGTGAATGAATAAAAGGTGAAAACCCAAGGCGTGAAACTCTCTCTCTCATACTTTTGGCCGATTTTTGCAAGGAGAAAGGATTCTTCCTTATTCTCTTGTGTTCTTGGGCAGCAATAACAATTTAAAGGAAGTACAAGATCATATCTTGTAGCTTTAATGCATTACCATTACACAATACCTAAATATAGAGCTAACACTCTTGATTTTAAGCTGTCATTGCAATTGTGTGTGTGAACATAGAGAGGAGTGGCGTAAAGGCTGTTCCTTTGGCATTGGTGGTGAAGATCTAAGGAAAATAAATCCTTCTTGGTTGCTGGTCATCATCAAAATTAAATCTTGAAGTGCATCTAAAGTTGTAAGTTTTTCAAACCCTAGAATTGCATGTTTTCGGTTCTTGTTTATGGATTGAGTGGCATGTATGATCGATTTTATTATTTTTCCACTGCGTGATCATCATATAAATGCCTTGTCATATTCCATCAAAACTACACATGAAAACATAATATTTATGAGCTTTTCAAGCTCATATTAATTCCCCACACTTGAACTTTTGCTTGTCCTCAAGCAAAACTCAAAATGCAAGAAAATGACATAAAACAACACATACAAAACATTAACATAATAATGGAGCTTGCATTTATAATTTATGACCACTTGAAAAATTATGTTACAACTTCATCTCTATGTATCTTAGTCTCAAGTTGCAAATTCTCAAGCAATATCCTTTCCTATTCAACTCAACATGCATGCACATTTGGAGAATTATGAAATTTCAAAGCACAAGAATTTAAGCACTCAAGAAATTAAATATCTTAACACATGCATAGACTATTTCATACAAATCATTGCCTAAAGTAACTTTCACTCAAACACTTTATTATTTCTTCACTTTTCATATTTAGGGGTAGTGTTTCACTCTTTCCTTTAACATGCCATTACAAACCATAAACTTGTGAATGAATTAATATCTCCACTACTAGCATGAGTCAAATGCATGAAATCAAAGGGTCTTATTCAAGGTTGTAACTTGGCTTAGGTAAAGGTAGGCTAAATTTGGTTAAGTAGCTCATAATGTATAGAGAAAAAGTAATCACCATATCATAAGAGACTTAAATTAACAACATAGCATGATCATAAAGTTTTAACCTTACTATTCTAACTCCCTTTTTAGTTTCCAAAAATTGTTCTAGTTTTCTTTTCTTTAAATCACCTTTTTACATTTTTTTAACTAGCTATTATTTCACATTTATATCATTGGACTTATAAAAAGAAAAGGGAGCTAACTATTTACCATGCTTTCTTAATAGAAATTGTCTCAAATGACATAGTAATCCTAATCCTCCACACATAAAGGGTGCCAAAAGAAAAGTTTGTTGCTCAAACTAGGCTTTAGGATAATTATGGGGTTAAACAATAAAAAAATTGGCTTCAAGCTCAAAATTGGCTACCTAAAGTCAAAAAGGTTTGGTCTATTTAAACAAGCTAAATTGGCTATATTTCTAATGCCCTTATCATTTCTCATGCACAACTCACACTAAATGTAATCTCGAAATTTACCAAAAATAAGTTCTAGAGTATATGGCATATCAAAGCTCTCATACAAAGAAGGATATAAATGTAAAGGCTTCAAAAGCTCACTTAGCTATAGGTCAATTTACTCTAAGCAAAGATTCGCCAAAATAATCATATTTCATGTTAAAAGATATACAACTTAAAAAGTACCTATACTAAAATGCTTTGCCAAATCATAACCCTCACTATGCACATAGAGATGTCAAAGCAAAATAAACACTAATATTCCTCAAGAATTTTTGCTAACTAGACCAAAAATCATGTGTTAATGAAGTTGTCTCATGTTACATTACCAAACGGTCATCAACTACAAAGCGCTCCAAAATTATGCAAATTAACAACCTAAAAATCTAACATGCAAACTAATATTCATAATAACTCAATGCATTTATGCACCATATTCCCCACACTTGAAGGACACAATGTCCCCATTGTGTAAGAAATGGAACAAAAATAGGACACATATCACAAATAATCACACATGCAAACAAAAACACTAGGAAAACTAAAAATAAAATAAAAATAGAAGAGAAAGGAATGGTTACTCAGCTGATCAACTCGAGGACCCCGACGGTGAAGGAGTAAATTGAATGTTCTGACAGCGAAAGAAAGATAGCAGCTTGCAGCTTAAACTCTTGTTAGGGGTGTTCAAATGTGGGTTGGGTGGGTTACAATTGGTTTTTTCTCTAACCCACCTAAATTGTTAAATGGTTTAGGTTCAACTTAAACCAGGTGAGTTATGTATTAAAATTTTTATGTTGGATTGGTTGGTTCATGTGGGTTATATGGGTTATGTTAATTTTTTATATTATATTATAAACATATAAATTATTCATATTTATATATTTTTAAATATAAAGAATTAATTTTATTTTAAATAAGAGAGTAGCAATGTTAATTAATTAATAATCAACTTAAAAAAAATCTAAAAATTAAAAATTTTGTTTGAAAAATATTATATTATTATGCTTATAATCATAATATTTTCATCTCCAATATATTATTGTTTGGGTGTGGAGCAGGTAATTAAACTCCTAATTCTTTTTCTTTTTTTTTCTTTTAATTTTATGTAAAAGACTATCTATTATGATATTTTTGTTGTTCTATTTTGGTGGCTTTGAATTTTCTTTTCTAATATCGATATTTTAAAATTGAACAAAAAATTAGTAGACATGTTAAAATAAAATTTAAGGAGATAATGTCATAATTGATCATTATATTTTGAATTTTAACAATAAGATAATTAAAATTAAAAATATTTGATAATTGAATTTTCGATTGCTGGCTCATAGAAATATATATCTTGTTCGTAGAATAAAATGGAGTGTAATTTGTCCATATTCAGTATTTTTATAAAATATTGCTTGCCTATTTTATTATTGAGTTATTTGTAAAAACTACTGAATGAAATGGTGTCTGAAATATGAATTATAAGTTTTTTGTTTTGGGTATTTTAATTTTTAAATCCAAATAAATGATTAAATTCTACAGAGTGAAAACTTTCAATCAAATTACTTATTTCAAATAATTAGAAAAGGGTTTTGATTACTCATTAGATAATGTATTTTTTAACTATGGCTTAACTTAAAATTGCACATAAAACATAGCTAAATAATTTTTGAAAACAATGAAGTCAATTTTTAGAGTCGAATTTCCACCATGACCAAGAAGGCAAGAATTCATATGCGAAATTCGTGTTGTTTCTTTTGGCAAATTTAAGGGATTAAGAAATTGGGTTGGATTGTAGAAAAAGTTTGGGTTAATTGGTTGGGTTATATAATAACCCATAACCCATATATATATTTGTAAAATATTAAAATGGGTTGTATGGGTTATAATAACCCATTATAATTATAAAAATTTTGGGTTATATGGATTGGTTTGGTTGAGTTAGTTGGGTTATGCCAATTTTGAACAGCCCTAACTCTTATTGCTCTTATTCATTTGTTGCACAGTGGCCTCTAGTGAATCTATATGTGTCGCCATACTGTGATTCACAACTTCAATTCTATCTAAAAGGGATAGAACCTACTGCAATCCAGCAATATTACCTTGCCCAGCACCATCACTTTGTCCAGCACCATCACTTGCATTGCCAGCAACATCTTCATCATCACCGCCACCCAAATCACCAGATGCTACAGCAGTGGAAGATTCAGGAGCTTTACCTTTGCCCTTGGCACGACGAGGAACAGCATCCTGTGCAAAATGTGAGATAAACTGTGGAGGCCAAACGCCTCTATCTAATACATGAGAATTGCGCAAATAATGGACATCCATTAAAGCAAAAAGCTCATTTTCATCCACAATAAAATTATCCAAATCACCTAAACACCTTAGAATAATTCTGGTAACCATGTGACATATGCTTACAATTTTTATCCTAGCAATTGATGCATGATATTAACCATCAAAGATAAAATCTATAGAATAGGGTGTTTGACATGACAACATCAAATCAAGCACAAATAAATCTTTAGTTTGAACTTTGGTGCTTTTGACTCATCCAAACAATGCATGATAAATATATTTATGAAATAAGAACAGAGCATTATCCTTGATAAGTCTATTGGGCGCATTTTTGTTGTTGAACTCAACTAAGCTGGTTAATGTAGTCCAAATAGGTCGGTGATCAAACACATTAGCATTAAAACATTTTCCATTCAAAGGAAAACCAAACCATGCATACATTTCATCAAACCCAAAAAAAAAATTTAGCTCCTTGATGTCTAAATTTTAAATGAGTCTTTTTACTGTCAACATAAGGCAAGGTAACAAAAAATTCAACCGTCCAATCCTTTCTAATAGGCAAGGTCATACTAGCAAATTTTCCCCACTTCATATATTTGATATATTTATCAAATTGTACAGTAAGCCCTAGATCCTTAAGCAAAGTAGTATCTAAGTGAAGCATACCTACATAAGTTTTTGTGTTGAAAAATTTAAATTTTTTACCTTCTTCCTTAGTGAAAAAAGAAAAAGGACACTCAAACCTATCTTGAAGGTAATTGTAGACCCCTTACATGACCCTAATTAAATTTCATGTTTTGAGAGGAGTTTTAATTGATTAAGATTAAGAATTTAATGAGAAATTCGTATAAATAAATTGTTAAGGGATAAATGACGTTTTTATTATTTTAATGGAATGGAAAATAAATTGATTAGTGTGATGTAATTTGAATTGAGGGTTTAATTGGAGTATAAATATTGATTTGGGATAAATTGGTAATTAAGACATTTTAATGGGGTCAATTGAGAATTTAAGAATAGTGGAGAGGTTAATGTAAATAAGAGGTTAATTGGTGGGGTTGAATTATGAATAGACTAGCTTGTGGGAATGAATTATGACATGCAAGATTTGGTGGGAAGTCTTGGCATCATGCAATAAAATGAAAGGATCATTTAGGGAATTTGCCTTATTATTATATAAGTTGAAATGTAGTGGATGGAAAGAGAAAAGTAAGAAGGGAGTGTGGTGTGGTCAGCAATGGTGAGAGGAAAAACCAGAGATTCAATTCCTTTCAATTTTCATACAAAGTCTTTGAGTCTTCAAGAAATTTAAGTGACAAATCTTGATGGTTAATTAAGGCAATTAAGTGCATAACTCTAAGGTAACTGGTCTCTATTGAATTTCATCATCTTCTTCTTCTTCTTCCTCTCATCTTGGTTGAGGTAAATGATGGATAAATGCTGGAAATTATAATTGATGATGATAATGATGTTTGTGAAGGAGAAGAGGAAGGTAGAAGGAATAAAGGGAAGGATATTGCAAGGGATTGAAAGCTAGGGTGATAAAGGGTTCGGCCAAGGTATGGGATGGTACTCTCCATGCATGCAAGTGATTGTTAATTGAATCAACAAGGTGTTTATGTGTGATAGATGAAACAATGGAAATGAGATATGAATTTAGACTTTGTATTAATAGGTATTGCATGAAGATTTGCTTAAACTATTGACTGTAATTTAGATATAAAAATGAGTTCGTGACCTTAATTTAAAGCTATATGAATTTTGATAGTTTCATATGAGATATAGGTATAATAGTGTAGTTGAAAAATAGTACTAATTTGGCCTTTAAAATTATCCCTACATTGATTGAATATTAGATACATCTTTGAATCCGATTTTGAACAGCTTGGGGTAAAATCTTCATAATTGATTGTAAATTGATCAGAATGACAAGGGGTTAATTCCTACTTAAAATAGACTTCAAAACCTACAATTTCTATGAAGAAAATGAAGTCAAATAATGCCTACAACATTGCCTAATTTTCACTTGAAAATCGGAAATTCTGTGTAGCCTACTATGATGAACAGTATTTAGTAATTTCAACATATCTCGAGTTCTAGAAATGATATTGAAAATATTTTTGTTGTTATAGAAACTAGAAATGTATATCTACAACTTTGTAGAAGACAACCGTTTCTAAAAAGGCCGTTTAGTGTGTCAAAAATGATGTACAAAATAAAATTATTAAGCAGTTTGCAGGATTTTGGGGACAGGGTGAAAAACTCGTATGGCCAAGCATACTGTCGTGAGCGCGACAGCATGATTTTGGCCCATAACTATGTTTTTTATTCACCTTTATCAGTTTATTAGACTACCCCCATGTGTTGCACATATGACTGAACAAAATAGACCTAGAATGCAAGTATACAAGAGTCATATACTCGTGTGTATATAAATTTGTATCGCTTACATTGGAAATTGCCTATGAATGTATACCTATGCTATGAAATAGGAAACATGTTGATATTTGTATAGTACATGATTTGATTAATGATAAATGTATGCACATTGATCAACATGCTTATAAGAACAAGCCTACTATAAGCGAATGTATCTACAGGTATGTACATTTATGATTATGTATATGAATGTATGAGCAATTGAATAGGTATGATGCATTACTTGATTAACATATCATGATTATGCTAATATGAGATATCTAATGATGGTATATAAAAAGTAATTGTATCATAAAATGAACTTACATATGCAGTTATGTCATAGTAACAATGTAGCTATCATATGATTATACATGTGCAAAATGAACACTATAAGTGCAAGTATGATATATGAAGGAAAGATTAAATAGAATTTGCCTGCAGTTATAGTTCAATTATGGATAGATAGGCACCTATAGGGATATTGCAGCTGCCACAGTCGACCTTTTTAGGTCCACAGTATTATTGATCCTGTTGGATCTTGCACAGCCATTATGGTTGTTACTTGCCCTCGTGTGGGTCTTTGACCGGTCCATCGTACAGTTGGCCCTGATGGGTCCATAGTTTTGATATCTTCGGATATCCATAGTTTTGATACCCTCGGTATCCACCGATCCCGTTATCCACTCTTAGAACTTAAGCAGGCTAAAGTAAAGCAATAATGTATCACAGTGAATCACAGTATGAACTATGCATCTGATATATGATTTATCATGTTTAACAGTGGTTTCTTAAACATGTATTGGTATCTATTTATATTATATACATATCTCATATTGAATTGTATGAACTCAAGTATGCTGAATAAATTGTGAAGGGTTATCTTGTTATGCAAGTATTATTATTATTCAATTGTTTTGAATATCCTATATTTTTTTTGACGACCACTTTGAGTGGTTGTCTTTCATGTTTAGAATCCCCACTAAGCTGTATAGCTTAGCACGGGTTATTTTGATCCGTGTAGGTTTTGGTAGTCAAGGCTTTTGCACAGGAACTATTTCTGCATCAGGACAGGCCAACACCAGTCTATAGAAGTGGATTTAGGAAACTTTTGATAAATCTTGTTTAGTTCCTTACATGTTTAATATGTATAAGGGTTGTAATATATGTATATGTAAGTTATATGGAAATGAAGTTTGTAATAAGCTCATAGTGAGAATGCTGGTTTATGCATGCATCTAGAAGCTATAATACTTCATATAAATGTGCTGAAATGCTGAAGGATACACATGAAAGAAAAATGGCTAAAGTATGATGATATAGTATAATTATTAAGATATTGGGATTGCATATGAAGTCAATATGCTTATTCAAATTTAAATGTACAGGAAAGATGTGAAAGTCCTGATTAGTATATTAGTTATATGATTATTTGGATAAAATGACGTAGATTGCATTATATATAGTAAAGATGTGGTTTAGGGTGTTTCAATTTGGTATCAGAGCCAGGTTTAGCCTTTTCTGGGCAATACAAGTATAGAAACTTTAATATGAGATAATGTTGTGTTGGCCTAATGCAGAAGTTCCTATTTTCTTATAGATTAAAGATGGAGAATTCTTCTAGGAATACTATAGAAGAATCGGCTGAAAGTAATTTTCCGGTTAGATCAAATCCTCCTAATCCAGTGACTTCATCATCACATCGAAATGAAATTCCTACTTCAGTTCCTGGTGAAGCTTTGTTAAAAATTTCTCAGGATATGGCTCAGATTCTGCAGAGAATGACTATGCCCAAGGCTCCAATATCCGAAATTAGAAAGCATGGAGCACAAGAATTTATGGGCACTAATTTAGAACAATCTGAAGAAGCTGAGTTCTGGCTAGAAAGGCTTGAAAGGATATTTGATGAAATTAGCTGTCCTACAAATCATAAGGTATCTTGTGCTGTGTCCTTACTTCAAGGCATGGCTTATGATTGGTGGAAGTTGATTTTGAGACAACCTCAGTTACCTGACCCACTTACATGGGAATTCTTTGAGGGGGAGTTCAGAAAGAAATATGTTACTGAGGTTTACAAGGAGGAGAAATTGAAGCAGTTTCTGAGTTTGAGACAAAAAGTTTTATCTGTGGCTGAATATGAAAAAGAATTTAGCCGATTATGCAAATATGTTCCCAAGGAGATGTTGACAGGAGTATTCAAATGCAGGAACTTTGAAGATGGGTTGAATGATAGAATCAAAGAAAAATTTTTTGGATTTACATCTTTAAATGTGGTAGATTTTAATCAACTGGTTACAACTGCTATGAAAATTGAAAAGTATGAGATAGCTAAAAGAGAGAGGGAGCATAAAAGTAGTGGTTCCAGGAGAGGATCATCTACTGGAAAAAGATTTAGGGGAACTCAAGGAGGTCAGCCTGCAGAGTCCATTTTTAGTTCTGCTAATAAAGGAAAGAAACAAGAATCTTCTGCCAAGCTTAAAAATGAGAGGGAAACTTCAGGAAGACAAAGTGGGGGTCAAGCACCTGAGTGTTCTCATTGTTCCAGGCACCATTGGGGTAATTGTAGGAAATTGGCTGGAGAATGCTTTAGATGTGGCAGTGCTGATCATTTCATGGCAAATTGTCCTTTGAAATAGGATTAAGGTTTTAAGCAACAGAATAGCAGGGGAGCTTCTAATGCACCCCCATCTAGAAGAGGTAGAGGCAGAGGAAGGTTTGGATCAGCTCATCATGGATCTCAGTCTCAGAATATGTCTGAAAGAGTTGATAGACCTTCTACTCAAATGGTTGCTAGACGGGCTTATGCCATGAAGGCTCGGGAGGAACAGGATGCCACAGAAGTTATAGCTGGTACTTTTTCTCTTTATAATTGTAACATACATGCACTCATTGATCCTGGCTCTACTCACTCATATGTTTGTATTGGGGTTTTGGGTAGAGATAGTTTTAAAACACAACAGTTAGATTTTGATGTATGTGTAACTAGTCCTTTGGGACATAGTATAATTGTTGATAAGGTGTGCAAAGACTGTCCTATAGTAGTTCAAGGGAGAGAGTTTCCAGCAGATTTGATTGTGTTGCCTTTTCATGAGTTTGATGTAATTCTAGGAATGGATTGGTTATCCAAGCATCATGCAGTAGTAAATTGTGAGATGAAAACAGTAACTCTCAGGGATGATGAAGGAAAGGAAGTGGTAGTAGAAGGCAATTATTCTAAGCTAACAAATAATGTTATATCAGAAATGCAAGCTAGGCGATATCTTAGAAAAGGATGTGAAGCATTTTTAGCTTTAGTCCTTGACTCAAAAAGGGATACAGTGGAGCTTGACAAAATACCGATTGTGAAAGAATTTTCAGAAGTATTTCCTAAGGAATTACCTGGACTTCCTCCAGAAAGAGATGTTGAGTTGTCTATTGATCTGTTACCTGGTACGGCCCCAATCTCCAGGGCACCATACAGAATGGCTCCATCTGAATTAAAAGAGCTGAAGGTTCAATTACAGGAATTGTTAGACAAAGGCTTTATCAGACCTAGTGTGTCACCTTGGGGTGCTCCAGTTTTATTCGTTAAAAAGAAGGATGGGCTTATGAGAATGTGTATCGACTATAGACAGTTGAACAAAGTGACAGTGAAGAACAAATATCCTTTGCCACGAATAGAGGATTTATTTGATCAGTTAAGTGGTGCTGGTGTGTTCTCAAAGATAGATTTGCGATCAGGATATTATCAGCTCAGAGTTAAAGATGGGGATGTTCCTAAGACTGCTTTTAGAACTCGTTATGGCATTATGAATTTTTAGTTATGCCATTTGGGTTGACCAATGCACCTGCTGCATTTATGGATCTTATGAATAGGGTATTCAGACCCTATTTGGATCGATTTATGGTTGTGTTTATCGATGACATATTAATTTACTCTAGAAATGAAGATGAACATGCTGAACATCTGAGAATTGTATTGCAAACTTTGAAAGAAAATGAGTTGTATGCCAAACTGAGTAAATGTGATTTTTGGCTTAAGGAAGTTTCTTTCCTAGGTCATGTTGTATCCGCTGAAGGTGTTAGGGTCGATCCAAATAAAATTGAAGCTATTATTAATTGGAGACCACCCAGGAATGTACATGAAATTAGAAGTTTTCTTGGGTTGGCAGGTTACTATCGTCGTTTTGTGAAGGGTTTTTCTGTCATTGCTTCACCCCTTACTAAGTTGTTAAGAAAGAATATTAAGTTTGAATGGTCTGATCGTTGTCAAGCAAGCTTTGAAAGGTTGAAGAAGATGTTGACTGAGGCTTCAGTGTTGACTCAACCGGTGTCAGGGAAAGAGTATGCAATGTACAGTGACACTTCTAAGGTTGGTTTGGGTTGTGTATTGATGCAAGATGGTAAAGTTATAGCTTATGCATCTAGACAGTTGAAACCACATGAACAGAACTACCCGACTCATGATCTAGAACTGGCAGCTGTGGTATTCGCTTTAAAGATTTGGCGGCATTACTTGTATGGGGAAAAATAAGGATTTATACTGATCATAAAAGCCTCAAGTACTTACTTACTCAGAAAGAACTTAACTTGAGACAGAGAAGATGGTTGGAATTATTCAAAGATTATGATTGTATAGTTGATTACCACCCAGGAAAAGCAAATGTGGTTGCTGATGCCTTGAGTCGTAAGTCAATGGCAGTGTTGATGTTAAAACAGTGTAGATGGAAATTTACTTTGGATGGTGCTTTACTAGCACAGCTTAAAGTTAGGCCCATGGTTAGGCAGACAATGATTGATGCTCAGAAGGATGATGTCAAGTTACAACAGATTGTTGAAACAGTTTGTGAACGTAATCAATCTGATTTTTCAATGAAAGAAGATGGTGGTGTATACTACCATAACAGGTTGTGTATCCTTGATGACAAAGAAGTGAAAAGAATATTGTTGCATGAAGCATATAATACTGCATTTACTATGCATCCAGGTGGGAACAAGATGTATCAAGAGTTGAAACAGTTTTACTGGTGGCCTGGCATGAAGAAGGATATTGTTGATTATGTTTCTAAATGTCTAACATGTCAGCAAGTGAAAGCAGAACATCAATTTCCTTCAGGTCTCCTGAATCCCATTCCGATTCCACAGTGGAAGTGGGAAGACATTACCATGGATTTTGTTACTGGTTTACCTCTTTCTCAAAGAAAATATGATGCTGTTTGGGTAATAGTGGATAAGTTAACAAAAGTAGCTCACTTTTTACCAGTTCGAACTGATTATTCCATGGATAGGCTTGTAGAATTGTATGTGAATGAGATTGTATGGTTACATGGTATACCTGTGTCTATAATTTTGGATCGAGATCCAAGGTTTACATCGAGATTTAGGCAGAGTTTACAGCAAGCTTTGGGAACACAGCTCAAATACAGTACAACTTTTCATCCTCAAACGGATGGGCAATCTGAAAGGGTTATTCAGATTCTAGAAGATATGATGAGAGGATGTGCTTTGGAGTTTTCGGGAAGTTGGGATAAATATGTAGCCTTAATGGAATTTGCTTATAATAACAGCTATCAGAAGAGTATTCAAATGGCACCATATGAGGCTTTGTATGGCCGAAAATGTAGAACTCCAGTCTGCTGGACTGAGTTGACTGAATGTAAGTTAATTGGTCCTGACCTTGTTAAAGATATAGAAGAAAGGGTTCAAGTTATCAAGCAGAGGTTAAAAGAAGCAAGTGACAGGCAAAAGTCATATGCTGACCTTAAAAGAAGGGATATCGAGTACCAGGTGGGTGATAAAGTATTTTTAAAGGTATCTCCTTGGAGAAAAGTGCTTAGATTTGGGAAAAAGGGAAAACTTAGTCCGAGATTCATTGGTCCGTACGAAATTCTTCAAAGAGTTGGACCAGTAGCTTATAGATTGGCTCTTCCTATGGAATTTGCCAAGCTTCATGACGTATTTCATGTATCGATGCTTGAAGATATCGCTCAGATGAATCTCACAAGTTACAAATTCAAGATATTCAGTTGCAGCCGGATTTCACTTATGATGAGGAACCGAAGGAAATTTTGGCTAAGGAAATCAGACAATTGAGGAGCAAGCAGATCCCTCTAGTTAAAGTACTCTGGCAACATCATGGTGTACAAGAAGTAACTTGGGAGCCAGAGGCAGCTACGAGAAAGCAATATCCTCAATTATTTAAATCAGGTATGAATTTCTAGGACTAAATTCCTTAAGAGGGAGAGAATTGTGAGACCCCTTACATGACCCTAATTAAATTTCATGTTTTGAGAGGAGTTTTAATTGATTAAGATTAAGAATTTAATGAGAAATTCGTATAAATAAATTGTTAAGGGATAAATGACGTTTTTATTATTTTAATGGCATGGAAAATAAATTGATTAGTGTGATGTAATTTGAATTGAGGGTTTAGTTGGAGTATAAATATTGATTTGGGGTAAATTGGTAATTATGACATTTTAATGGGGTCAATTGAGAATTTAAGAATAGTGGAGAGGTTAATGTAAATAAGAGGTTAATTGGTGGGGTTGAATTATGAATAGACTAGCTTGTGGGAATGAATTGTGACATGCAAGATTTGGTGGGAAGTCTTGGCATCATGCAATAAAATGAAAGGATCATTTAGGGAATTTGCCTTATTATTATATAAGTTGAAATGTAGTGGATGGAAAGAGAAAAGTAAGAAGGGAGTGTGGTGTGGTCGGCAATGGTGAGAGGAAAAACCAGAGATTCAATTCCTTTCAATTTTCATACAAAGTCTTTGAGTCTTCAAGAAATTTAAGTGACAAATCTTGATGGTTAATTAAGGCAATTAAGTGCATAACTCTAAGGTAAGTGGTCTCTATTGAATTTCATCATCTTCTTCTTCTTCTTCCTCTCATCTTGATTGAGGTAAATGATGGATAAATGCTGGAAATTATAATTGATGATGATAATGATGTTTGTGAAGGAGAAGAGGAAGGTAGAAGGAATAAAGGGAAGGATATTGCAAGGGATTGAAAGCTAGGGTGATAAAGGGTTCAGCCAAGGTATGGGATGGTACTCTCCATGCATGCAAGTGATTGTTAATTGAATCAACAAGGTGTTTATGTGTGATAGATGAAACAATGGAAATGAGATATGAATTTAGACTTTGTATCAATAGGTATTGCATGAAGATTTGCTTAAATTATTGACTGTAATTTAGATATAAAAATGAGTTCGTGACCTTAATTTAAAGCTATATGAATTTTGATAGTTTCATATGAGATATAGGTATAATAGTTTAGTTGAAAAATAGTACTAATTTGGCCTTTAAAATTATCCCTACATTGATTGAATATTAGATACATCTTTGAATCCGATTTTGAACAGCTTGGGGTAAAATCTTCATAATTGATTGTAAATTGATCAGAATGACAAGGGATTAATTCTTACTTAAAATAGACTTCAAAACCTACAATTTCTATGAAGAAAATGAAGTCAAATAATGCCTAAAACATTTCCTAATTTTCACTTGAAAATCGGAAATTCTATGTAGCCTACTATGATGAACAGTCTTTAGTAATTTCAACATATCTCGAGTTCTAGAAATGATATTGAAAATATTTTTGATATTATAGAAACTAGAAATGTATATCTACAACTTTGTAGAAGAAAACTTTGTCTAAAAAGGCCGTTTAGTGTGTCAAAAACGATGTACAAAATAAAATTATTAAGCAGTTTGTAGGATTTTGGGGACAGGGTGAAAAACTTGTATGGCCAAGCATACTGTCGCGAGCGCGACACTTGCCGCGAGCGCGACAGCATGATTTTGGCCCATAACTATGTTTTTGATTCACCTTTATCAGTTTATTAGACTACCCCCATGTGTTGCACATATGACTGAACAAAATAGACCTAGAATGCAAGTATATAAGAGTCATATACTCGTGTGTATATAAATTTGTATCGCTTACATTGGAAATTGCCTATGAATGTATACCTATGCTATGAAATAGGAAACATGTTGATATTTGTATAGTACATGATTTGATTAATGATAAATGTATGCACATTGATCAACATGCTTATAAGAATAAGCCTACTATAAGCGAATGTATCTACAGGTATGTACATTTATGATTATGTATATGAATGTATGAGCAATTGAATAGGTATGATGCATTACTTGATTAACATATCATGATTATGCTAATATGAGATATCTAATGATGGTATATAAAAAGTAATTGTATCATAAAATGAACTTACATATGCAGTTATGTCATAGTAACAATGTAGCTATCATATGATTATACATGTGCAAAATGAACACTATAAGTGCAAGTATGATATATGAAGGAAAGATTAAATAGAATTTGCCTGCAGTTATAGTTCAATTGTGGATAGATAGGCACCTATAGGGATATTGCAGCTGCCACAGTCGACCTTTTTAGGTCCACAGTATTATTGATCCTGTTGGATCTTGCACAGCCATTATGGTTGTTACTTGCCCTCGTGTGGGTCTTTGACCGGTCCATCGTACAGTTGGCCCTGATGGGTCCATAGTTTTGATATCTTCGGATATCCATAGTTTTGATACCCTCGGTATCCACCGATCCCGTTATCCACTCTTAGAACTTAAGCAGGCTAAAGTAAAGCAATAATGTATCACAGTGAATCACAGTATGAACTATGCATCTGATATATGATTTATCATGTTTAACAGTGGTTTCTTAAACATGTATTGGTATCTATTTATATTATATACATATCTCATATTGAATTGTATGAACTCAAGTATGCTGAATAAATTGTGAAGGGTTATCATGTTATGCAAGTATTATTATTATTCAATTGTTTTGAATATCCTATATTTTTTTTGACGACCACTGTGAGTGGTTGTCTTTCATATTTAGAATCCCCACTAAGCTGTATAGCTTAGCACGGGTTATTTTGATCCGTGTAGGTTTTGGTAGTGGATGTAGGAAACTTTTGATAAATCTTGTTTAGTTCCTTACATGTTTAATATGTATAAGGGTTGTAATATATGTATATGTAAGTTATATGGAAATGAAGTTTGTAATAAGCTCATAGTGAGAATGCTGGTTTATGCATGCATCTAGAAGCTATAATACTTCATATAAATGTGCAGAAATGCTTAAGGATA
This sequence comes from Excoecaria agallocha, assembly GCA_037975025.1. Classification (NCBI taxonomy): domain Eukaryota; kingdom Viridiplantae; phylum Streptophyta; class Magnoliopsida; order Malpighiales; family Euphorbiaceae; genus Excoecaria; species Excoecaria agallocha. Next base: position 29,829,027 of record CM075815.1, read on the forward strand.
CACATGAAAGAAAAATGGCTAAAGTATGATGATATAGTATAATTATTAAGATATTGGGATTGCATATGAAGTCAATATGCTTATTCAAATTTAAATGTATAGGAAAGATGTGAAAGTCCTGATTAGTATATTAGTTATATGATTATTTGGATAAAATGACGTAGATTGCATTATATATAGTAAAGATGTGGTTTAGGGTGTTTCAGTAATCAACAACCAGCGGTGGCGAACTTGGCCCTTCTACTGGTTGCTTTTCCTTGCATCCCACCGATTTTGTGCGAACCATGATGATCTTCTTATGAGAAAGGAAATGAAATGACAAAATCAAACAAAGAAGAAAGAAAAACAATAGCCAAACCAAAGAAAACTCTCCTACAAAACCAAGTAAGGAAGAAAAGAAAAGAAGAAAAATATTAGAGAGGAAACAAAAAAAAACCCTAGACAACATGATGAGCAGCTGAAATGAAAAGATGAAAGGTTTAGGTTAGGGTTTTAGTATTTATAGGGGAGGTGAAAAGGTAGCCAAAAAACACAGGATTAAAAATTTCGTGTCCTGTCGCAACCTCACGACAGGACACGGTGATCCAAACCTACCTAGCTCGCAATGCATGTCACGCTCACGATAGTAACCAAATGCCCAATCTCTTAATGCAGTAGTCGCGAGGGCAATGATGTCGCGCTCACGATAGTACCCTACAATCCATCCTTCAAATCCATGTCACGAGCGCGACAACGACATGGAAGACAATTCATGTTTTAACTTTTTTTTAAATGGAAATAGTAAATTATAGAAAATACAAATAAATCATACAAAATATCCAGTAAAATAAAAATAAAAACTATGTAAGCATTCTAAATAAATTAATAAAAGAACAAAGAAAAGTAAAAACATCCACATAAAAATAATAAAAATTAAAAATATGAATAACCACTAAGCCAATCTCAAAGAGATAAAAGATACCTTTTTGCCCTGTAATGGTCCATCAAAATATATCTTACATCGGTGCCCATTAGCTCTAAACAAGTGTCCTTTACTATTTTTAAGTTCTAAATATCCATGATCGAAAACTTGAGTTACTTTAAAAGGTTCACTCCACCTAGATCTTAATTTTCCAGGAAATAATTTTAATCAAGAGTTGAAAAGTAGAACCTTATCTCCAATCTTAAAGGTCTTATTCTTAATGTGAGCATCATGCCATTTCTTAGACCTTTCCTTATATAAACACGCATTTTCACAGGCACAAAGATGCAATTCATCAAGTTCATTTAATTAGGAACATCTTTTTAAGCCAGCATCTTTCATATCATAATTTAAAGTCTTGATTGCCCAATATGCCCTATGTTCTAACTCAACAGGAAGATGGCATGCTTTCCCATACACTAACCTATATGGTGTTATTACAATTGGTGCTTTGAAAGCAGTCCTATATGCCCATAATGCATCATAAAGTTATGCACCCAATCCTTCCTAAAGTTAGAAACAGTTTTTTCTAATATCCATTTAAGTTCTCTATTGGACACCTCTACTTGACCACTGGTTTGTGGGTGATATAGAGTAGCTACTCTATGATAAACACCATATTTATGCATTAATGATGCAAAAGATTGATTAATAAAATGCGTACCTCTATCACTTATGATAGCCCGTGGTACTCCAAACCATGAAAAAAGTTTCTTTAAGAATTTAATCACCACCTTTGAATCATTGGTTGGTAAAGCTTTAGCTTCAACAAACTTTGAGACATAATCTACCCCAACTAATATATAAGATTTCCTAAAAGATATAGGAAATGGACCCATAAAGTCTATTCCCCATACATCAAAAATTTCAACTTCCAAAATATTATTCAAAGGCATCTCATCTCGCTTCCCTATATTACTTGCCCTTTAACACTTATCACACTTAGCTATAAATGTCCTAGCATCCTGAAATAGGGTAGGCTAATAAAAACCACACTCAAGCACTCTACCCGAATACAATGATGAATGACAATGAGTTAAAATATTCATATTTTCTTCCTCACTCACACACCGTCTTATGGCACCATCCCCACTTATTCTAAACAAAAAGGGTTCTTCCCACAGATAGTTTTTAACATCACTAAAAAAATTAATTTTCTGTTGCCATGTCAATCCATAAGGTATAATGCCTGCAGCAAGAAAGTTAGAAAAATCTGCAAACCATGGTACATGCTTAATGTTTATTGACATAAGAGACTTATCTGGAAAGGACTCATTAATTTCATTTCTATCCTCAATTTATCCTTTAACATTTTCTAATCTAGATAAGTGATCAGATACTAGATTTTTAGAGCCTTTCTTACCTTTAATTTCTAGATCAAATTCTTGCAATAGAAGAACTCAACAAATCAACCTAGGTTTAGTATCTTTTTTAGCAAATAAATATCTTAAAGCCACATGATCCGTATAGATTATGACCTTAGATCCTAACAAATAAGACCTAAACTTATCACATACATAAATAGCAACCAACATCTCTTTTTCAGTGGTGGTATAATTCACTTGAGGTGGTGATAAAGTATGATTGGCATAATAAATCACATGCAAATGCTTACCAATTCTTTGACCCAACACACAACCTACTGCTAAATCACTTGCATCACACATAATCTCAAAAGGTAGCTCCCAATTAGGAGAAGTGATTATAGGTGCACTTGTAAGGTCTTCCTTCAAAGAATTAAAAGCATGCATACATTCATCAGAAAATTCAAGTGGCACTTCCTTAACCAACAAATTAGTTAATGGTTTAGCTATTAGTGAAAAATCCTTATTGAATCGTCTATAGAAACCAGCATGACCTAAGAATGATCTAATGCTCTTAAGTGTAGTCGACAGTGGTAATTTCTCTATTAGCTTAATCTTTACTCTATCCACTTCAATGCCTTTACTAGAAATTTTATGGCCAAGGACTATACCCTCTTCAACCATGAAGTGACACTTTTCCCAATTAAACATTAGGTTAGTCTCCTCACACCTAGCCAACACTCTATCTAAATTATTTAAACACATCTCAAATGAGTCTCCATAGACAGAAAAATCATCCATAAAAACTTCCATGATGCTCTCAATCATATCCCCAAATATAAAGGTTATGCACCTTTAAAAGGTTGCAGGTGCATTACATAGCCCAAAAGACATACGTCTATAGGCAAAAGTTCCATACGGATAAGTAAAGGTAGTCTTTTCCTGGTCACTAGGGTATATAAAAATTTAGAAATACCCAAAATACCCATAAAAAAATAATGAGAATGCCCAGCTATCTTTTCCAACATTTGATCAATGAATGGTAAAGGGAAGTGATCCTTCCTAGTGGCTGAATTTAATTTCCTATAGTCAATACAAACCCTCCATCCCATGGTGGTTCTAGTAGGAATCAATTCCCCACTCTCATTTCTCACTACAGTCAGGCCTCTTTTCTTAGGTATATAATGTATTGGGCTCACCCAAGCACTATCTGAAATTGGATAGATAATTCCAACATCTAGCAACTTAATGACTTCATTCTTAACTACCTTTTTCATATTTGGGTTAAGTCTCCTTTGCCTATCCACCTTAGGTTGACAATCATCAATCATATTAATCCTATGCATGATAATGTTAAGACTAATTCTTTTAAATTTGAAATTTGCCAACCTATGCTCTTTATTATCTTTCTAACCACCTCTACTAGCAAAGCTTATTGATTACTAGTAAGTTTACTAGACACAATGATAGGTAAAGTATGATTTAAACCAAGAAATGTATACCTCAAATGACTAGGTAGCTCTTTTAACTCTATCGTAGGAGGACTTAATATCAAAGGTGATAAAGGTGCATCATTCCTATTTAAGCTTTCTGGCATTGCACTAGCTTGCTCTTCCTCTCTACTAACTTCATCCTTCATAATCACTTCATCTTGACCTGCTTCATTAAAAACTAATGCAACACAAGCATCAATGACATCTATTTTCATGCATATATTTTCATCCATAGGGTATCTTAATTTCCTATCCATGCGATACTCCACACTATCATCCCCCACTTTCAAAATTAAAGAACCCTCATAGACATTAACCAATGCCCGACCAGTTCTCATGAAGGGTCTCCCTAAAATTAATGGGCATTTCACATCATATGTAAAATCTAGGATAACAAAATCAGTAGGCAAAATAAACTTATAACTAACACATATTCCACTATGCCATATGGTTTTTTAATTGATTGGTCAGCTAGTTGTAAAACCATTGAAGTCGGTTTAACATAATCTAATCCCAACTTTTGAAAATAGATAACGACATAAGGTTAATGCTTGCTCCCAAATCACATAAACACTTAGGAAACTCAACATACCCCAAAATGTATGGTATTATAAAAATACCTTTATCTTTTAGCTTAGTAGGCAAGTTATTTGTGATATTAGAACTACATGCTTCAGTCAATTCAATGGTAGAAACATCTTCCCAACTTCTTTTCTTGGCAATTAAATCTTTTAAAAACTTTGCATAAATAGGAATTTGTGTAATAGCCTCAACAAAGTTTAAATTTATATGCACATGCTAAATTTATCAAGGAAAGACTGAAATTGCTTATCTTATTTTTTTTGCTTCAATCGTTGTGGAAATGGTGGTCGTGGTTGGAAAACTTTAGGAGTTTTAGCTAGTGGAACCCCTTTCGTCGCGCTCGTGACAGAAGGCAATCTAGTTTCAATTGGTGCGCTCGCGATAAGTACTTCACTTACGAGAACTGTGACTCCCTTATCTATCGTGCTCGCAACAAAAAGCTCATCCTGCTTATTATTTTCCTGCACATTACCAAACTTGTTAGTTGAAACAAATTCACTAGTATAAGATTTTCCTGACCTCAAATTTATCGCCTTCAAATGCTCTCTCGGGTTGTCCTCCGTATTACTTGGTAAATTTCCTTGCATGCCTGACAGAAGAGCCTTGGCAATTTTCCCCAATTAAACTTCCAAATTATGAATTGTAGAGGCTTGATTCTTTGTTATTTGATCAAACTTAGTTTTCATCCTCTTCTAGGTCTCCTTGAGCACCAAACTTCATATTTATTCCCTCTAAAAATCTATCCATCTAAACTTCTAGGGCTCTAAACCTATCTTGAGGTTGTTGAAACCCCACAGCCCTATTTTGGTTACTACTATTACCCCAAGAAAAATTACAGTGATTCCTCCAATTGGGGTGTTAGAGTACGGGTTTCCTTGTCCTTGCCCTTGGATGAAACTCACTTGTTCCTCCATACTAGCCATACCCAAATTACACCCCTCACTTCCATGACCAAGTTGTCCACATATGTTACACCCACTTTGTGGACTACTTCCTATACCTAGGCTATTGATTTTCTGTGTTAACTTCTCAACTTGAGCTTGCAAAGCTACTACTGAATCTACCAAATGAACTCCCCTCACATTTGAGAAATTTGACTCTCTTGCTCTTTCAACTAGACACATGCAGTTGTTCATTGCCATTTCCTCCAACAACTCGAATGCAACATCCATTGTCTTCCTCATAAGAGATCCACCAACTGTAGCATCGATTATACATCTAGTAGTTGAATTTACTACATTATAGAACATTTGTATTAACAACTCCCTTGGAAGATTGTGGTGTGGGCAACTTCTCTGCAATTCTTTAAACCTCTCCCATGCTTCATACAAAAATTCAGTATCATGTTGAACAAAAGTAGTAATATCCTTTATAATCTTGGCAGTTTTGGCTAGGAAAAAAATACTTCGATAAAAATGCTTGGGCTAATTGATCCCAAGTTGTTATAGAACCCCTAGTAAGGGAATTCAACCAAGCCTTTGCTTTATCCTTCAATGTAAAATCAAAAATCCTAAGCTTAATTGCATCCGCTGAAACTACATTTATTTTAAATGTATCACATATGTCTAAAAAGTTTGCCGAATGAGCATTAGGATCCTCATTTGCCAATCCATAAAATTGAATGCTATTTTGAATCATTTGTAAAAGCGATGGTATAATCTCAAATTGGTTTGCATTTACTGTTGGTCTTACCACCCATTGTTGAGCACCACTAAATGCCGGCATGGCAAAATCCATCAACCGTGGTAGATTCTCTTCATCAGCCACCGTCAACCTCCTAGTCCGATTTTTCTTCTTATTGGATTTGCGGTTACTTGAAATAAATCTCTCTATCTCTAGATTCAACGATTCAAGTTCTTCTTACGAACTCCTTGTACGAGGCATGAACTATCAAATCCTGAAAATTCACAACAAAATAAACGAACAAAAAAAATTAAATATCGTAATCCAAAATCTTAAATAAAGATTCATAATGCAATAATTCAATCGAACAAGTCACCGGCAACAGCGCCAAAAACTTGTCATGCTTTTTTTAAAGCTTAAATACCGCAAGTATACGGTGTACCGATTATAGTACTTCAGATATCAATCCCACGAGGAATGTTAATTGAAATTACCCACTATTACTACTCAATTTTATTCTTGTTTACGACATCATAAATTGAAATTAATTCTAAACTACTCTATTGTGTAAGCTAATTAAATCTTAGTTAAATATAATCAAAGAAGACAAAATATATATAATGAAATCTAATGATCATGCATTTGATACCATTTATTTCAATTAGTATGTTTTAATCTTATTAGTAAGCCAAATTGGAATATATTTCTCATCCATTCTCTCGACATGAATTATAATTCCTAAAACATGCAATTAAAATGCTAATCCTTAACTCTCGTTAATGAACTAGTTGATTCTACTACACATTTTAAGATTATTCACCAACCTATAGCAATTATCTCCATATGTGATCTCTCAAACTATGCTTTGATAATGAATCTCCTATTAACTATAAATAAGATGTTGCTCTCACTAACTCTCTTATTTATAACCATTATGAAGATTTTCGAAAAAAGGAATTGCATCTAAGGTTGTTTTCCTTAACCTATAATGATACTAATGAAATTTCAATAGCAAATTCAACATTCAAAGATCAATTATTTAAATGGAAATAATTAATTATTCATATAAATCAAATGCCAAAACAACATCCATTTTAAGATTACAAGGAAGAAATACAAATTAAGAAATAGAAGAAGGGGATCTCTCAACCCTTTTCCCTTCACACAAGGAATCCTCTTCCTTGTTTGCCTTCTTCAAATCATAAAAACTAAGCAAAAGTACTAAAAATAACTATTGTTCTCAAGATTGCAAAGTCAAAATCCAAAATTCATCATCATTCAAAAAATTCTGTTCAACATGATATATATACATCTCTAAAAGAGATGTCCCTTCAAAATAACTCTTCATCAAAATTGCCAATGTTGATGAAAAAGTGCAACTCTTCATATCTAACTTCCTCAATCGACTCATGTCACGCTTGCGACATGTGTCGCGCTCGCGACAAGTCACACCCAAACTTGGCTTGCTATTTTCTCTCTTTTGCTAGCTTGGCTTTCTCCGCTGGCTGTCGCGACCTCCATGAATTGTCGCCCTCGAGACAAAGGCTTTGTAGCCCTAATTCTTCACCTTCTTCTGCAATTGTTATTCTTTAAGCCCCAAACCATTTTCTTTCTCTACAAAAGAAGTAAAATATCCACAAACACACAAAACACATAAAAGCAACAAAATACAGATAAAATTTCAAAATAATAAACTCAATATTAAAAAAAACTACACATGAAAACATAATATTTATGAGCTTTTCAAGCTTATATCAATATATATATATATATATATATTTACATATTCTAGCATACTGGTGTTCATTTGTACTCTCGTATTTTTATTCCATTGGTTACATGCATAAAGTTGGTGTGCAGTCTAAGTGATGACCTAAATAATTCCTACACTAATGTTTCCTTATAATTTGGGTTCATTTACAATCATTTCTCAATCTCTAATCATGCATTACGTGTATTTCATGACTTGGTATATTCTTGTTTATGTGTTTAATTTATCCCAAAGGTGTCCTAAAAGGTTCGAGTAAATTTTGGTGACTATTCGAGCCTAAAAATCATGTATAAGCTATAATAGGGGTTGCACACAATTGAGACCAACTGGTTTCAACCATGAACAATGGTCAAAATTGATACAGAAGGGTCCACACAGCTGTGACAAAATGGTCTCGGTCGTGTGCCCTATTCTACCTCATTAATTTAGTAGACAGTTTTTCTAAGCCTAATTGCACATAAATTTATACTTGTAAAACAACATTTTTAGGCCACGTGTTCTTTTAAAAAGTTGTTCTCCTATATTTATATTTTCCAAATCATTAAAATGACTCCATTTAACCTTTTAAATCTCAAGATATTCACTAAACAATAGGGAATGCTCCCAATGGTAGGGTAGCAGACATAGTCAGGGTTCAAGATAAATTTCAACTATCATAAGGATGAACCAGACATTGATCTCTCTTATGAAATTTAACATTATGAATCTAGTTTCTATTCCAATTATAATTACTCAATCTGGATCTCAAAAATTTTATTTCTAGGTAAAATCGTTTGGATAAGTCTGGTGAACCTAAGGACAGATTTTGCCATCTAGAGGACATGTTTCTTATTTCGGTTCTTATGCCCAACCAACCATCATATTCATGTATTATTTAATTAAAACTCCCAAATTAACATTTCTAATCACTATATATAAAGGCAAACACTCACAAAATGCTAAAAGTTCCCATACCTCTTTGACAAACATCTTCTTCAAGCTTTTCCACCTCTTTTTCCTTGCCTTTGCTTCTGTCTCATTTTTTATAATAAAATTATATATTATTATGCTTAAAGATTCATCTGCTCCATCAATTTCAATATCTAATGATAAGAATCAAAAGAAGAAGAGAAGAGAGAGTCATTACCTTGAGAAGACTAACCACTAAATTCTTTATCCGATCAAAAGCTAGAGTTGCATTTTGGGGGTTATTTAGGGGTTAGGATGGTTGGGTTTAGGGAGAAAAAAAGGCCGCCTTTAAGTCCTTTGAAGTGGTTGGCCAACACTCCTTAAATCTTTAAATTCTTCCTTTCTAAAGACAATTCTAGAAGGTCTAGTTGTCTTTCTCTTATTGAACCACTTGTTGACTCTCATGTTGACTTTACAAAAGTTGCACTTAACTCCCTTCTTTCTCCCAAATTCATATTTCTTCCCCTAAACTCTCTCACTTCCTTTTCAATTGGGTCCCTTGATTAACATCTATCCTAAAATTAATCACATACATGGCTTAATTTAAAATGACCATTTTACCCTTCCTCTTTTAAGGCCATTACCTCTATGCCCCAACTTGTAGTTCACTAACTATACACACACACAATGATCATATTATCATTTAAGCACATATACATTCTTTTAGGGCATAAGTAGGGGCCTCACAGGCCTACTACCAACATAATATGAACCTATTGGGTCGCACACATAGAATGTGATGAACAAACTAAGGGTTTATTTTGCATTTTGAATTTTAATTTATCATAAAATAAAATTCAAAGAAAGTAAATTTTAAGGATAGAATTATAATTCCTATTATTTAAATAAGAAATAAAGTATTTCTTAATTTAATAAAATATGTGCTTGAATTTTCTCTCTCTTATATTAGGGTTAAGATCCTTATATATAGTGGTATATACATATTTTAAAATAACCCTAGGTGATACATAGAAAAGTGAGCAATCATTTTTAAGAGGAGAGATATTTCATTTTTATAACTTTGAGAAAGGAACAAAAACTTAAAATCTTAGCCGCTAAAGGAAGAAAGCTAGCACCCCAAGGCGATTATGATCACTACATTCAAAGTATGGATACCGATAGAGGGTGTTCATTTTAATTGAGGTAGCACCTGAGAAGTCAATTTTTGGCACTTAAGAGGTTGGTAATTGTTTGTCTTCCCTCTTGTTGAATTAATTAGATCTCAGAGATCCTAATGGGTTTCTTATTCTGCTGTGCTTTTTTTATTTATTCGTCGCAATAGTATCATGGACACCAATTTCTATACCATGTCATACATCATGTGTGTATCCTATTCATTATATGCTCGTATGCCTATGATATGACACACATCATATATGTATGCCACTCATTGTATGTACTCATTCTTATATCGTTTCATGTCTTATGCCATGAGTATTTTTACATACATCTTATACTCTTGCATATGTGATTTTTTTACCATACCACAAAATTTATTAACATACATTATCATGCCATATGTTATACATCTTCTATCACATCACATACACACACTACCATTATATGAGCCATTGTATGTCCTATGCCATGTGCATTAATTCTTATACCATATCATGGCCTATGCACATATGCCATCACACTTGAAAAATGCCATGTACATATACATCATGTGTCATGTAGATTCATTCTTATGTTAGGCTATATTTTGTAAACACATCCTTATTATACATACATCATGTACGTATACATTACTTGTCATGCCATGTTAGACTTTGTATTTTCCATATCAATGTGTGTCATGTAAACACATTCTAAAAATAAAATAAAATTTGTACATTCCATTCTATGTGCATAACCTTATCATACATTTAATAAATGTGTGCATTTTGTTTTAAGAATATAATTTTTAGTATAAATTTTTGGCATGTATCATTCTAACTTTTTTATTTTATAGCCATCTTAAACTACTTACTTAGGTGGTTTAAGGGATATGGCGACCATCTTATTAGGAATTTTTTAGAGTGGTCAGAGTCTAATAAGTTAGAACTAGGTTCAAGGTCAGACTTGAACTTAGAGAGAGCCTCCAACCAGTCAACAGAAGACTTTAATAGAAATAGCAATGGCAGACCCCCCATAGAAAGTTGGTACTTTTGGTCACCACCATCTCGATGAAAGATTTGAGGTCCTTAAAAGGAGAGTCATATTAGTAGTAACTAGACTTCTAACTGCACTTGAAAAAAGAATTGATGATCTTGAAAGGAAAACCATTGCTGGACTTATTAGTAATCTAGCTTTAATTTCTGGCACTTAGCCTCTGCTACTAGATGGTATAATACCCCTAATTGGTTAGTGTCATTGGCTGGATGAAGAACCAATGAATGATTGTAAGCCTTTAAGTACACATTACTAGAAGTAGGAGAAGGATGCATGGTAAAAAAGATCCATTCCCTCAATCTAGGAGATGGAAATCATGGTAGCATCCATCGAGGTTGTGACAATATTGGGACTAGCAAATCAGTTAGTTCAAATAGTATCAATAATGCTCGAAACACAGTAGGGGTATCTGCTGTAGAAGCAGTTCAAAAAATGTACTCCGATTTGGGTAAACCTTTGTCTTAGGTTGTTGAGCGACTAATAAAAGTGGGGAAATTGCAACCTTTACCATCAAGGCCGGTCAGAACATAAGGCTTGCTAGGTCACAGGTTAGATCAATCTTGTCTTTTCACCAGCATACTGGCCACTTGATAGATAATTATCAACTTTAAAAAGCTGAAGAAAGAAAGAGATAGAGTTGTCACAATGCTGTTTCATCACATGTGTTTGCGGTTTGACTCAAGCTTACCAGAATGGTATGTGCTTCAAGATGTATATGGCTTGTAGATATCTAGCCATTTCCCACTCAGTTCCAATGAGAAGCAGTTTAGAGTGTTGTAAGATGTACATATCACCACGTAGCTTAGGGGCATCATCTAGAAAAAGGGAACCTGAGGTGTTGAAGGAATATTTTGGCAACCTATAGTAGGAAAGATTTAACATAAACCACCTTTTTGATAATGTATAATATGCATATGTTTCTCTAACCATTTGAATAATATGAGTTTTTTTAATATATGCAATGCTTTATTTTATTGCATCATGTATAGCAATAATCATGGCTTAATTATATAAGACATTAATTTAATAAATAATGCTCCATTTAATCTCAAGGAAAAAGAACATCCTAATTGCATTCAATATAACTCTTGAGGTAAGATGGTTTGAGAGAATAAAAAATAAATATAAAAAAGAAATGAAAGAATAATCTTTGCTTGGACCTAAGCGACATGGTGAGAATTGATAGAGACACTGTAAGACATGCTGCTTAAGCTTATCTAAATATTACATCATTTAGGTAGCAAATTCAAATGCTCAAATCAAAAGGCAAAAAGGATAAGATGAAAATTCCAAGTGGCATACATTGAGGAAGCTAATGGGAAACCATAGCTCTATTACTTGAAAATGTCAAAGTTTTTTGAAGATGCCTGAAAGAAGGACCGGAGAATAATCTATAAGTTGTCACCTCGGCTTATTATCTTAAGTGGAGTATTATGAAAGAAATAGGCTGAAAGGAACTAATTAAGACAAAGAGAGGAAAAGGAAAATGAGAAACATCATACCAAAGCTTATATAACCATATAAAGAAAGAAACAAAACAACAAGCAAAGTTTCAAAGATCATTCCTTTCTCTTTGACATTTGAAGATGAGCATAATGTAGCCAATTGAGATTGGGCTTTAACTATTAAACATGGCTTCAAGATCTCAATTGTCAGAGAGAACTCACCATCCTGGCCAAGTTTTCAAAGAAGAAAAGGTCAATCTGATCTTTTGAAAAGTGGGTCAAAGGCCATTATTTGGAAGAAATAACTCAAATCAAATGTTTTAGGTTATATGAGCCAAAGTCAAACCCTTTGTACTGAAGAAGCTAGGGGTAAAAGAGGTAACCATTTCTCACCAGAAATGATCAAAAAGATTTAAGGAATCAAGAAATGCTGACAAACTAAAGAGGGTTCCATGGCCAAGATAAAAAAAGAGAAAGCATTGCCTTGTAGGTTGAAAACTAAAAAAAGATAGCCTTATTAAAATCGACCACCCCACTAAGTTGAAAACTAGAAAAAGGTGTCCTAGGAAAAATATTCCATGAAGAAAACCTATAAGGGCTGATTGATAATAGGAGTCAAATGCACATTAGGTGTCACCCACTGAGATTAAATGGAACATGTGTTTTTTTGTTACATGTCTAGGTATGATTACTGTTATTACTGTGTGATGCACAAAAATAGGAATGCGTACATAAGCTAGGCATGAACATATGATTAACATACAGAAAGAAACTTATTGCCTACATAAGGGCATGTATTGAGGCTAAATTCTCGAGTGACAAAAACAACAACTTATGTCACAAATGCTTTTCCTGATGGTCTCATCATGACATGCCCATCAGGACACTGTGTCAACAATTATACACTATAGAAGAGAATCACCTTTTAATGTCTAGAAGTTTTCTTCTTGATGAATGTCGCTAATAGAATCTAATGTGGATCGATAAGGATAAAGTTACACCACTTGAACTAAATGAAGTAGAAATGCTTTTATGATATTTCTGGGGACTATAGATGCCTAGAGAAATAAGGAGTTGTTAGTAAAGACAAGGCTCAACTAACCTCCCCTTTGGTAGTTAGCTCATTACGCAGAATGCAAGGTAATATCTTAAAGGAAAAAGAGTACTCCTTGGATGGCTATAAGTTCTTTGAGTAAATGGCACAACTCTGAATGGGAAAAGTGAAAAGCACAGAACCATGAGCCCTAATAGCTACTAAAGGAGATGCACGATAGATCAATCTCCTTAGAAAGCTAATAAATGGAGTGCAAGGGCCAAGATGGAATTTCTTTCTAGGATTTTAGGGGTATTAGATGGTATATGTAGTTTTTTAAGGAAGAGGTTGTCTTCGGTGGATGCACGATAGAGATTACCAACCCTAGGAGTAATAAGAAAGCTCAAAAAGATGGCAAGGCCGAAAAAACAAAAGAGAAAGCACCTAAAGCAAGCTTGCCTAAAGCCCATTTGAAAATAAATTTCTAAAGGGAGATTTCTTAGAAGGATAACAGCATTCCACGTGATGAATATTTTTTTTCCAAAGGCAAGTTAAATTTTAAGGCAGTGAAAGCAGCACTTTATATACTTCGATAAAGTTGAGGGTAATCCTTATCTCATTTGATGATGAAAACTACCTAAAGCCATCAACACTGAGGTTATACATAGAGTTCTTATATATCTATAAGAAGCACTATTAGACTTAAAGGCAAAGATAGTAGAAATGTTTAAAGACTCGTCGCTGGTAGTTTAATAGATTCATGGTGAATGTTCCATCAGAGAGAAGCACGTGCTATCTTGTGTGAGTTGCTTTAAAAGATTGAGCTACTAGTTTAAAGTTTTCCTTTTAGTCTTATGCCCAAGGATGAAAATTAGTTGGCAGGCACTTTGACAACCTTGATTTTTATGTGGGACATTCTAATAAAGGCGATCGTGAAGCCAATTTTATAATTGGTTTAGATAGATTGTGTTTTGAAGTGTACAAGCAACATATGTTCAGCCTCTTAATGAGGAACCATGGTACTGTTAGTGTAAGCCCTAGCCCCAATGCATTGTTATAAAATACTTAAGTTAATAAATGAGGTATTTGTTTTATCTATTGTATTACTATGCATATCCATTGATAGAACTATCCAAGAATGTTGTTTCAGTTTAAGTTATCATGTGTGAGGCACATGGTTGTAAGACCTTGAAACAAATGAGACATCATTCTAAATATCCCTAGTCAGTCATTGTTATGGGAATAAAAAATGAATTAAGACTAGTATGCTCTCTCTGATAATTTGAGTTCTGTCTTACGGATCATAAGGATTGGAGTGTCAATCACAGATCATAGATACATGTTTAGAACATGGTATCTAGATTCGATCCGTTCATGAGAACGCTGCATGGTATAAGTCATAAGTGTTTCTCATATGCAAGTTTTGCATTGGAGTTCTTAGACCTAAAATCTCTATGAAACTCTTTATGAATTACCGTCTACTTTGACATACACCAAATGTGCTCGTAACAGGGTGACAAGTATTGGTATGATCCATGTTAGAGAGCATGAGAGAAGTGAAGGGATTACCTTTCTCGATAAGAGAGAAAATATCATCGGCCACTTGATCAGTGAACTGAGAAGTGTATAGCCATACCGAGATGAAATAATGAGTAATCATTAATTATCTGAGAGTTCAGTGTCATTGGAATATCAAGAAAAGAATTAGTATATATAAGGATGACTGGTTCTATGCCTTATATTAACTCTGATATTTATGATGGAATATGTCATGGTATGCACATAAAGATCATGCAGCGGAAAATAATAAAATTTGATCATACATCCCACACAATTCCATGACAAGAATCGAAACATGCAATTTTAGGGTTTTAAAACTTATAACTTTAGATGCCTTTAAAACTTGATTTTGATGATGACCAGCAACCAATGAGGATATCTTAGCCTTAGACCTTCACCACCAATGCCAAGGAACAACCTTTTATGCCACTCCTCTTTATGTTCACACACACAATTGCACCGACAGCTAAAAATCGAGATTGCTAGCTCTCAAAATACATATTGTGTAATGGCTATGGTTTCATGCTACAAAATTTGATTTTGTACTTCTCTTAGGTTGCTATTACTACCCAAGAACATAAGAGAATGAGGAACAATCCTTTCTCCTTATGAAAATTGGCCAAAATAATTAAGTGAGTGAGAGAGAGAAATTTACGCCAAACCTAAAGAAAAATTAGGGTTTTCACGCCAAACTTAGTTATTCCCTAGGGTTTTATTTCTTTTCATATATATATCCTTATCTTTTGGCAAGTGTTTGATATGAATTTTACCATCTCAAGATAATTAATTCAACTTCAATCACTTCCTAAAAATAAGTAATATATATTGATTTAAAATTCAAATTTGAAATAAAACAGAAAACATTTAATTAAATAAAATCACTTAATATAAATAATGAACATGTGCCGAAATTCCTTGATTTTCATTTTGGAATTTTGGCCACTCCATTTATTATTTAAATGATTTAATTTAATTTAAATTCTTTTAGGCTTTAATACTTAATTAACTTAATTAATACAAGGTAATTAATTAATTGAAATTAAACCATATGGGCTGAATTTCTCTCTCTCACGGGCCAAGGTCTAATAGCATTTAAAATGCCCATGACATACATTAATTTGACTTTAATTAAAAACCCAAATTAATGCCCAATACTTTATTTAAATATTTTAAGCCCAATACTTTGTGTGCGATCCTATAGGTCCATTTAATGTTGGCAATGAATTAATGAATTAATTCAAAGGCTATATATATTCTCTAGCAAGATATTATAGCATTCCAAATTAAATGAAAATGCATATGGCATTTAGTGACCTAATGCAATTTTGCATAGTCCCTTACCCATAAATATCAGAATTAATATAAGGCATGGAACTAGTCATCCTTATATATATTAATTCCTTTCTTGATATTCCAGTGACACTGAACTCTCAGATACATAATGATTACTCATTATTTCATCTCGATATGGCCATTCACTTTTCAGTTCACTGATCAAGTGGCCGATGATATTTTCTCTCTTATAGAGAGGGGTAATCCCTTCGCTTTTCTCATGCTCTCTAACATGAATCAATGCATACCCAATCATACCCGTACTTGTCACTCTGTTACGAGCACGTTAGGTGTATGTCAAATTACACAGTAATTTATAAAGAGTTTCATAGAGATTTTAGGTCTCAGAACTCTGATACAAAACTTGCATATGAGAAACACTTATGACTTGTACCATATAATGTTCTCATGAATGGATCGAATCCAGATACCATGTTCTTTAACATGTATCTATGATCTCTGATTGACACTCTTGTCCTAATGATCCGTAAGACAGAACTCATAATATCAGAGAGAGCATACTAGTCTTAATTCATTTGTTATTCCCAAAACAATGACTGACTAAGGATATTTAGAATGAAGTCTCATTTGTTTCAAGGTCTTACAACCGTGTGCCTCACACATGATAACTTAAATTGAAACAACATTCTTGGATAGTTATATCAATTGATATGCACAGGAATACAAAAGATAAAACAAATGCCTCACTTTATTAATTGAAGTGTTTTATTACAATGCATTGGGGCTAGGGCTTACACTAATAATCTTCCACTAGCACTACTCCCAATCGGGCATAGCCCTAAGACCGAACGTTCTCAAATGAGCTTCGTGCAAATTTTGACGCAGCTGTTTTGTCAAAGGATCTGCTACATTGTCTTCACTTGCTATCTTGCTAACCTTGACATCCCCATGATCAATGATTTCTCTGATCAGGTGGTACCTCTTGAGTATGTATTTGGATTTCTGGTGTTATCGGGGCTCCTTGGCCTGTGTTATGGCCCCGTTGTTGTCACAGAAAATTTCTAATGGATCTAGGATGCTTGGGACCACTCCTAATTGAGAAATGAAATTTTTAATCCAAACATCCTCTTTTGCAGCCTCACTCGCTGTAATATACTCAGATTCTGTAGTTGAGTCGGCAACGGTCTCTTGCTTCGAGCTTCTCCAGCTGATAGCACCACCGTTCAAAACAAAAACAAACCCAAATTGCAATCTAGAATCCTGAATGCTGGTCTGAAAAGCAACATCAGCATAACCTTGTATGACAAGCTCTTCTTGACCACCATACACCAAGAAGTGATCCTTAGTCCTCCGCAGGTACTTCAGAATCCTTTTTACAGCAGACCAGTGCTTCTCACTAGTGTCTTACTGAAACTTACTGGTTATACTCAGTGCATGAGTACCATCCAACCTAGTACATAACATAGTGCACATGATAGATCCAATAGTAGATGCATATGGGATTATACTCATGTTGTCCCTTTCCTCTTTGGTTTTAGGGCACTGTTCTTTAGTCAAAAGAACTCCCAAAGACAAAGGTATGTACCCTTTCTTTGAGTCTCCCATACTAAAATACTTTAGTACTTTGTCTATGTACTTTTCTTGACTTAGTCCCAAAAGCCGATTCGATCTATCTCTATAGATTCGAATACCAAGTATTGTCTCGGCTTCACCTAAGTCTTTCATTGAGAAACATTTTCCTAACCATTGCTTAACCTTTTCCAACATTGGAATGTCATTCCCAATGAGAAGGATGTCGTCCACATATAGGACCAGAGATACTACTATGCTCCCACTAACCTTCTTATACACACAAGGCTTATCTTCGTTCTTGATGAAGTCAAATTCTTTGACTACCTCATCAAAATACAGATTCCAACTTCGGGATGCTTGCTTTAATCCATAAATGGATTTTGAAAGCTTGCAAACCTTCTTAGGATGCTTGGGATTGATAAAACCTTCAGGTTGTGTCATATACACATCTTCAAGTAAATTTTCATTGAGGAAAGCAGTTTTGACATCCATTTGCCATATCTCATAATCATGATATGCAGCTATGGCAAGCAAGATCCTAATGGACTTGAGCATGACTACAGGTGAAAAGGTCTCATCATAGTCTACACCATGAGTTTGTCGAAAACCTTTTGCTACTAGTCTACCTTTGTAGGTCTTATCAGCTTTGAGTTTGAATAGCCACTTGCATTCAATTACCTTCGCACCTTCCGATGGATTAACCAAGGTCCAAACCTAGTTATTGTACATTGATTGCATCTTTAATTTGTTAGAGAGTATGCCCTAGAGCCCATGTAATAGGGATGTTTTTCATATGTATGAAATTTACATTCTTAATAAAAGGCATCATTCATTTATTAATGCTATGTTTAAATACATGAGTTTGTAAATCTTAAATTAATAAATGAAGTCCTAGATATTATAAACACAATGCAAAGGCAATCATGAAGGTGTTCATGATGTGAGATGTCTATCGCATGCAAATGTGTTAATATCTAAATATCCCTAGTCATAGAATTAACAAGATAGGACATTGTTAATTCGGACAGACTAGCACATGTTATGCTTCTTGAATGGTTCAAGCAGTGGTTCTCATAACTGTGATTATGGATGATAATCAAAGCTAACATGTGGATGCTTGTTAGATGAACAAGTTCATTGGAGACCTGCAAAGAGAATCCTCATATGGATATTAAATCTATGTCAGTGAGGAATCTCTTCATAGCGGTTATGCAAGTATCCTTAGACTTGAGATCACCAAAGTTATCTTAAGTAGCAAGTGGTATACTTTGACTCCATAACTGATTACTTCCAACTGGGAGTGAATATAGTTAGGAAATTGGGTATGTCATGACCTACTTGAAGATAGTTGAGTGATTGACAAAGGATTCACCATCCCAGATTTAACAAGGGAAGTTATCTCGCATGATTCTATAATTGCCTTGTTCAGAGAATCTCTGGCCAGAGTAATATCCCGAGATGGATGGAGATCCATGAAGGGCATTTTAGGAACAATGGTTAAATTAATAGAACATACATAATTAGATTTATATGAGTTGACAGAAATCCATACTCAGAATCTAATTGAGATAAGAGTGGTGAAAGGAGTAATTGCACGGTAACTGTTTCTATGGAAGGGTACAGTCAAATCACATGACTTTCCTGACATTTGGGTAGTCATGATGCCTAGCTAGAGGCCAATCATGCCTTGTATAATGATGTATCAAAATATCAATAGAGATTGATAAAATGATTTAAAGGAGTTTAAATCATGTGAGTTTTGAATAGAACTCACAATTACATATTATACTGCCAACATGGACAGGAACCCAATAGGTCACACACATATAGAGAAAAGGGTAAAATGGTAAAATGACAAGGATAATAATATTTAATATTATTATGAAGGTAGAGAAGAGAATATGATAATAATTAATTAAAGAGTTTAATTAATTATGATCAAATAAAATTGTCCGCGAAACTTTTGAGAAATGTTCTGTAAATTAGACCTAAATGAAATAATGTATTTCATGATTAATTATTATTGTCTTATAAGTTTTATAAGACTACTATAAGTGTTTTAGGACTGATATAATAATTAATAGGACCATTGGAGGAATTATTAAGGGCCAGAGGAATGAAGAAAGTTGGCGAAAGCCCTCCAAAAGAGGGCCACACGCCAACTCCATACAGAAGGGCTTGGAGGGATTTTTCTTGGACCAAATTAATTTATATATGTTACATAAGTGTTATGGAACTCACATATTTAATTTGGTTGGATTTGGAATCCATTTGGGTATTTAAATCAAATTAGATGCACAAAGGGCCTAGTTTGTGGATTTTGTGCATGGTCTTTTATGAAAAGATTTAATTTGGATTTAATTAAGCCCAAATGATTATAATTAATTCCAGAGGCCCAATTAATAATTCTCCAGCAATTTTAAAGAGCCCAATCTCATTAAGGAGTTGGAATTTTAACCAAACTATAAAAGGCCAACTAATGAGAATTAGGGTTATGGTGATTAAAACAAAAGGAAAGTCTTTTCTCTTAATTCTCTCTCCCTTTTTGCGCCAACTACTAAGCTAGCTCTTGGAAATTTCGGCCAGCCCTAGTTAAACACCAATTTGTTGGTTCAATTTACCCCTCTCTAGTGTGGATTACTCATTGGAGGTGTTCGATTTTGGACACTGTGGTTTGCGACAACCCGGTGCGAAGTAAAATCAACTGTTCAACAAAAATCAAAGGTGATTTTTCTTATTCTCATATAGTTATATTGTGTATTCATGGCAAGATCAGATCTAATGGTTAAAAATTTTTAAAATTCTGCTCATGTATGTGATGCATGTGACCGTTAAAATCCATCATGGTATCAGAGCCACGGTTTTGCCATGAATATACAATTCTATATTTTTCTGCGGAATAAGTTTTTTTTTGTTTTGAGTTATTTATTTCATGAACTTTAAAATATTAGATTTGATTGTTCATGAATGAGAAATATTGATTTCTGGTTGTATGTGTGATCAAATAAATTTGGTGGAAATAAAAACGAAAATTTTGAATGATTAAGATTTGGGTTTGGCGTGAAACCCATTAGGTTTAGGCGTGAAACCCTAGGTAATGTAGGGGCTGTTCTAATTTAATTTCTTATGGATCCATTTAAAAATCATTTAGATGATATTTTATGTGTTTAATATGTGATATTAAGCCGTAGGATCGAACGGAATTAAAATCGAACAAGTTTTGCATGAAAACTAGTTTTGTAGAAAAGTTCGATAAATTGGTTTTCTTCGTGTGTTCTTGATGTGTTCATGGTTAGAACGACTTTTGATCTTCTAAATTTGATATACATGATATATTAAAGTGTTTTTAATTAATTGGATTAATTAAATTGGGCCTTAAATTAATTTGATTAATTTTAATTCATTAAAACCACTTAATGGGCTTAATTATGTTTACGGACTTGGTTTAAATTAGTGAATGACTTGGTGGGCCCAAGGAGCTGATTTAAATTAACTATTATAAACATTAATTAAGTTTATTAATGGGTTTTAAGGGCTGGAGTGGGCTTGGCTCATTCCAAAAGGCCCAAATGGTCCAAATGACACAAAACTAGTTTGTGTGTGAACACACTTAGGGTTTTTCTTCTGTGGGTTTCGGCCTACACTTGTTTTAAGCCCAAAATTGATTCTTTTAATTATTTAATATGATTAATTAATTAAATAATCAATTTATAATTAATTAATAATCAATTTGATTGATTATTAAGGTAAGAACATATTCATGCAAAAAGGTTTCCTAAAATGAAAGTTTTCAAAATGGAAAAAGTTTCCTAATTTGATCACATCATTAAAATATCTCAAAATATAGTTTCAAAGGTTGAAACAAAGTTAGTAATCCATTTTTTATGCATTTGAAAGGCATATAAGGGTGTATGATTGGCATGATGGATAGTTATGGACAAAGCCTAATGTGATTGAGCATTATGCATGTTTTGGCCCAATGAGGACTTCATGTCCCGGCTACTTGTTTTTGGTTTGTATTTCATTTCAAATTGTAATATGTAATTAGATTACTTAGATTAGAATTAGAAATAGAGATGGAGACCATTTTCAAGGAGCAAGATGGGCCGGATGGAGATCCAACAAGCTTGAAGATAATGTAATTATTTTTCTTGTTTGAATCATGCATACTACCTAGGTGTGACCTTTTGATTTCCCTTTTGGCTCGGGGAAATCAATGTAGTAAAATCCATAACTATACCATATTTGTATGCTTATATTTATGTGATAGATATAGGATGCATACCAATGTATGCCAACCATGTATGATGAGACTTAATTAACTAAAACCCTCAAACAAATACTAAGGTATATAAGCCTTCCATTAATTTGAGGAGAACCAGAGTTCCTTATAGTGTGGGTTGTTAACCACAGTCAAGCTCACATTATATCGAATATGTTCAAATCTAATTAAATGGGTCATCTTAGCTAGCCCATTAGTTTTTTTACCACAGTCAAGGGTAATGGTTCTAAAGGCAAGATTAGGGAATGCATATATGATATGCATGCATCAAGAGTTGATAACCTAATGATCCAATAGTTGTGTAGAGACACAATTGGTATAGAGATACCTACCTTTCAAGGATATGGAATTTGGCTTGTTGACCACAGTCAAGGTCAAATTACATATCAAGGATTGGATATTGGCCCACTAAGAAAACCATCGGGTTTTCTCGGATTATATAGTGAGGGCTATTAATTCGTAATAAAATAGTGGGAGTAAATGGATTAATTAAAGACCTTATTAATGCATACATATATATATGAACATACTCTCATATCTTTTCTTTTTCACATATAGGTCATCATCATTAGCACATCAAACATTAATATACGATCAATCTTGGATAACAAGCTAGTTGGCAACAACTATTCTAACTGGATCAGGCAAGTGAGAATTGTTCTCAGAGCTGAAAAGATCCATTATGTCTTGGATAAAGATCCACCACCACTTCCATCAGATGATGCCATTGATGAGATCAAAGGCATTTATCGAAAATACATGGAGGATAGTGAAGCAGCAGCATGTCTGATGCTGGGTGCTTTGTCTTCGGAGCTTCAGAAGCAACATGAAATGATGGATGCTAGAACCATCGTTTTGCATCTAGAGGAGTTTTATTCTTCTCAGGCTAGAACTGAGCAATATGAGATTGCTCGAGCTCTATTTAGTTGCAAAATGGTGGAAGGCACTTCAGCTGCTACTCATGCATTGAAGATGTATGGGTATATTGAGCATTTGAGTAGACTTGGCTATGTTATGGATAATGATCTATACATAGATTTAATCTTGTACTAGTTGGCTCCAAGTTATGCACCTTTGGTGCTTAACTTTAACATGAACAAGATCCAAGTATCCATTCCTGAGTTAATAAACATGCTCAAGACAGCTGATGGATCATTTAAGAAGGATCCAAAAAGTGTCATGGTTGTCACTTCTGCTAAAGGCAAGAAGCAGAAGAAGAAGAAGATAACCAAGGCGCAGCCAAAGAATGGTGGGATCTCCAAGAAGAAGGTTGCCAAGAAAGAGAATCCCAAAGGAACTTGCTTCCATTGTGGAAAGGATGGTCATTGGAAGCGTAACTGCAAGGCTTATCTAGATTCTCTCAAAGAGAAGAAGTAAGCTGATGCTTCTACTTTAGGTATTCATATGATTGAAATTAATACTTATTCTATTGCTTCAAAACAATCTTGGGTATTAGATACCGGATGTGGATCTCATTTATGTAATGATCTACAGGGGCTTAGAAGCTTTAGAAGAGTTGGAAAGGCAGAGATATGTTTGTAGTTAGCTACTGGACAGAACATCTCTACAACAGTTGTGGGGACTTACTATTTGCCTCTTCCTAGTGGATTAGTACTGGAATTAAATAATTGTTATTATGTTCCAGCCTTATCCAAAAGTATTATTTCTTTCAGTCGTTTGATGAACGATTATGATATTTCTTTGAAGGATAAATGTTGTTACATTTTTAAGAACAATATGTTTTATGCAAAAGCTATCATTGAGAATGGTATATTTGTTCTTGATTTAATTAAAGAAGTACATAATATGAATAACAAGAGAATGAAACATGATAATCTGAATACCTCATACTTATGACATTGTCGTTTAGGCCATATAAATGAAAAACGCATGACCAAGTTACACAAGTCAGGTGATTTGGGATCATTTGATTATGAATCATTTGATACATGTGAATCTTGTTTAATGGGAAAAATGACAAAAGCTTCCTTGATTGGTAAAGGAGAATGAGCTAAAATGGTTTTGGACTTAATACATTCAGATGTATGTGGTCCAATGACTACACATGCCAGAGGAGGTTACTCCTACTTCATTACTTTCATAGATGATTATTCCAGGTTTGGATACATCTATCTAATGAAATATAAGTCTGAAGCATTTGAAAAGTTCAAAGAGTTTAGAAATGAAGTAGAGAAACAACTTGGCAAAAGTATTAAAACACTTAGATCAGATCGAGGTGGAGAATACTTAAGTCAAGAGTTTCAGAATTATCTTAGAGATAATGGGATTTTATCTCAATGGACTCCTCCATATACACCACAACACAATGGTGTATCTGAAAGGAGAAATCGAACACTATTAGATATGGTTCGATCAATGATGAGCCGAGCGGACTTGCCTAAGTCTTTTTGGGGATATGCACTAGAAACTGCTGTTTATGTGTTAAACAGAGTTCCTAGTAAATCGGTTGATGTTACTCCATATGAGATGTGGAATAACAAGAAACTTACGCTTTCTCATATAAAAGCATGGGGCTGTCCTGCTTATGTGAAGAGGCCAATGTCAGACAGACTGGATGTTAAGTCTGACAAATGCTTATTTGTGGGATATCCAAAAGAAACGTTTGGATATTATTTCTATCATCCCTTAGAACAAAAAGTGTTTGTTTCAAGGCATGCTGTCTTCTTGGAAAGAGAATTTCTCCTACGAGAGGACAGTGGGAGTAAAATTGAGCTTGGTGAAGTTCAAGACCCACAAATAAAAGATGATCAACCGATTGAACCCGAAAATGAATTTCATAATGATGAGATTACAGTTGAACCTGATTACACACAAAATCCTAGAAGATCTACTAGGATGCGTTCTATCCCTGTGAGATATGGAATTCACGTTGATTCGGATAGAGGCATAATTATAGTAGAGGACAATGAGCCTACAAGCTATCTAGAAGTTTTGAACAGTTCAGAACGTGATTTATGGCTTAAGGCTATGCAGTCCGAAATGGACTCCATGTATGAGAATAAAGTATGGACTTTAACTCAACCACCTGAAGGGATAAAACCCATAGGGTGCAAATGGGTCTTCAAAAAGAAGACTGACATGGAAGGTAATATAGTTACCTATAAAGCTCGCTTAGTAGCAAAAAGTTATCGTCAAAAAGAAGGTATTGACTATGATGAAACTTTTTCTCTTGTAGCGATGCTTAAGTCTATAAGAATACTTTTAGCCATTGCAGCTCATTATGATTATGTGATTTGGCAAATGGATGTGAAGACAGCTTTCCTTAATGGAAATCTTTCTGAGGATGTGTATATGACACAACCAGAAGGATTCACATCAGGAAATGGCGAAAAGGTATGCAAGCTTCAAAGATCAATTAATGGATTGAAGCAAGCCTCTAGGAGCTGGAACATACAATTCAATGAGACAATCAAAGAGTTTGGTTTCTCAAAGAATGAAGATGAACCTTGTGTGTATAAAAGGGTCAGTGGGAGTGCAATTGTCTTCCTAGTTCTATATGTAGATGACATATTGATCATGGGAAATGACATTTCTCTTCTCCAATCTGTTAAAATATGGTTATCCAAGCAATTCTCCATGAAAGACCTTGGAGAAGCATCCTATATTCTAGGAATAAGGATCTATAGAGATAGATCCAATAGGTTGCTAGGTCTTTCTCAGAGTACATATATAGATAAAGTATTGAAGAGGTTCAATATGGATCTCTCTAAGAAAGGGTTTATACCCATGGTGCATGGGAAACACCTTTCTAAGTCTATGTGTCCGCAAACACTAGAGGATAGAGAGATCATGAACAGAATACCATATGCATCTGCAATTGGTTCTATCATGTATGCTATGTTAGGTACACATCCAGATGTAGCATTTGCTTTGAGTGTCACAAGCAGATTCCAATCCAATTTTGGAGAGGAACATTGGGCAGCTATCAAGAATATTCTTAAGTACTTGAGAAGGACAAAGGATGTATTCTTGGTATATGGAGAGGGCAGTTTGGAAGTAAATGGGTATACAGATGCCAGCTTTAAATCTGACAAAGATGATTGTAAATCACAATCTGGTTATGTGTTCGTAATGGGAGGAGGAGCAGTTAGTTGGAAAAGTTCCAAATAAGAAACAACTGCTGATTCCACGATGGAAGCTGAGTACATTGCTGCTTCAGAAGCAGCCAAAGAAGCAGTCTGGATCAAAAAGTTCATAACCAAACTAGGAGTGGTACCTAGCATTGTTGATCCGATTCCTTTATATTGTGACAATAATGGAGCCATTGCACAAGCAAAGGAACCACGGTCTCATCAGCGATCCAAACATGTTCTCAGACGCTACCATCTCATAAGGGAAATAGTAGCTAGAAATGATGTGAAAATAGAAAGGGTTCCCACAGATGAAAATGTGGCGGATCCCCTCACTAAAGCACTTTCCCAGATAAAAGCATGATCACCATATAAATAGCATGGGTCTGAGACATATGAGTGATTGGCTCTAGTGCAAGTGGGAGATTGTTAGAGAGTATGCCCTAGAGCCCATGTAATAGGGATGTTTTTCATATGTATGAAATTTATATTCTTAATAAAAGGCATCAATCATTTATTAATGCTATGTTTGAATACATGAGTTTGTAAATCTTAAATTAATAAATGAAGTCCTAGATATTATTAACACAGTGCAAAGGCAATTATGAAGGTGTTCATGATGTGAGATGTCTATCGCATGCAAATGTGTTAATATCTAAATATCCCTAGTCATAGAATTAACAAGATAGGACATTGTTAATTCGGACAGACTAGCACATGTTATGCTTCTTGAATGGTTCAAGCAGTGGTTCTCATAACTGTGATTATGGATGATAATCAAAGCTAACATGTGGATGCTTGTTAGAGGAACAAGTTCATTGGAGACCTGCAAAGAGAATCCTCATATGGATATTAAATCTATGTCAGTGAGGAATCTCTTCATAGCGGTTGTGCAAGTATCCTTAGACTTGAGATCACCAAAGTTATCTTAAGTAGCAAGTGGTATACTTTGACTCCATAACTGATTACTTCCAACTGGGAGTGAACATAGTTAGGAAATTGGGTATGTCATGACCTACTTGAAGATAGTTGAGTGATTGACAAAGGATTCACCATCCCAGATTTAACAAGGGAAGTTATCTCGCATGATTCTATAATTGCCTTGTTCAGAGAATCTCTGGCCAGAGTAATATGCCGAGATGGATGGAGATCCATGAAGGGCATTTTAGGAACAATGGTTAAATTAATAGAACATACATAATTAGATTTATATGAGTTGATAGAAATCCATACTCAGAATCTAATTGAGATAAGAGTGGTGAAAGGAGTAATTGCACGGTAACTGTTTCTATGGAAGGGTACAGTCAAACCACATGACTTTCCTGACATTTGGGTAGTTATGATGCCTAGCTAGAGGCCAATCATGACTTGTATAATGATGTATCAAAATATCAATAGAGATTGATAAAATTATTTAAAGGAGTTTAAATCATGTGAGTTTTGAATAGAACTCACAATTACATATTATACTGCCAACATGGACAGGAACCCAATAGGTCACACACATATAGAGAAAAGGGTAAAATGGTAAAATGACAAGGATAATAATATTTGATATTATTATGAAGGTAGAGAAGAGAATATGATAATAATTAATTAAACAGTTTAATTAATTATGATCAAATAAAATTGTCCGCGGAACTTTTGAGAAATGTTCTGTAAATTGGACCTAAATGAAATAATGTATTTTATGATTAATTATTATTATCTTATAAGTGTTATAAGACTACTATAAGTGTTATAGGACTGATATAATAATTAATAGGACCATTGGAGGAATTATTAAGGGCCAGAGGAATGAAGAAAGTTGGCGAAAGCCCTCCAGAAGAGGGCCTCATGCCAACTCCATACAGAAGGGCTTGGAGAGATTTTTCTTGGACTAAATTAATTTATATATGTTACATAAGTGTTATGGAACTCACATATTTAATTTGGTTGGATTTGGAATCCATTTGGGTATTTAAATTGAATTAGATGCACAGAGGGCCTAGTTTGTGGATTTTGTGCATGGTCTTTTATGAAAAGATTTAATTTGGATTTAATTAAGCCCAAATGATTATAATTAATTCCAGAGGCCCAATTAATAATTCTCCAACAATTTTAAAGAGCCCAATCTCATTAAGGAGTTGGAATTTTAACCTAACTATAAAAGGTCAACTAATGAGAATTAAGGTTAAGGTGATTAAAACAAAAGGAAAGTCTTTTCCCTTAATTCTCTCTCCCTTTTTGCGCCAACTCCTAAGCTAGCTCTTGGGAATTTTGGCCAGCCCTAGTTAAACACCAATTTTTTGGTTCAATTTACCCCTCTCTAGTGTGGATTACTCATTAGAGGTGTTCGATTTTAGACACTGTGGTTTGCGACAACCCGGTGTGAAGTAAAATCAACTGTTCAACAAAAATCAAAGGTGATTTTTCTTATTCTCATATAGTTATATTGTGTATTCATGGCAAGATCAGATCTAATGGTTAAAAAATTTTAAAATTCCGCTCATGTATGTGATGCATGTAACCGTTAAAATCCATCAGAATTTCATGGCTGCAAGCCAATTTTTCGAGTCTGGGCTTTCAATAGCTTCTCGGTAGGTAGTAGGATCCTCACGATCTACTAACTCAATAGTGTCACTATCAGTGATTAGAAATCCATATCTGTCAATTTCCTAACGTACCCTACCAGACCTTCTAGTTACTTGTGTAATGGGTTCTTGTTCCACAACTGGTTGTGAACTTGATCCCACTTCCAACTCATCCTCTATAGGAGCTTGTGGCACTTGAATTTCTCCAAGTTTTACTTTACTCCCACTGTCTTTCTTGAGAAGGAAGTACTTTTCCAAGAAAACAGCCTTGCAAGCAACAAATACTTTATTCTCGGCTTATGAGTAAAAGTAGTATCCCTTTGTTTCTTTGGGATAACCCACAAACAAGCAAACAGTGGATTTGGACTCTAGTTTGTCAGATGTTAATTTCTTAACATGTGCTTCACAGCCCCAAATCTTGAGAAACGACATATTGGGTTCTTTCCCAGTCCATACCTCATATGGTGTCTTCTCAACTACTTTAGTTGGAGTACGGTTTAGTAGAAACGCAGCAGTTTCTAATGCATAGCCCCAAAAAGAGACAAGAAGATTAGCTTGACTCATCATAGATCGAACCATGTCCAACAGAGTTCAATTTATCCTTTCGGACACACCATTCCATTGTGGCGTTCCGGGAGGAGTGAGCTGTGAAATAATACCACACTCCTTTAGATGACTGTCAAACTCTTGGCTTAAGTATTCGCCACCTCGATCTGATCGAATGGCTTTTATACTTTTGCCAAGTTATTTTTCTACTTCGTTCTTAAACTCTTTGAATTTCTCAAAATTTTCAGATTTGTACTTCATTAGATAGACATAGCCATATCTACTGAGGTAATTTGTGAACGTCATGAAGTAGCTAAAACCACCTCTAGCTTGTGTACTTAATGGTCCACATACATCGGTATGTATTAGTTCCAATAAACCATTAGTCCTTTCACCTTTCTTGTTAAAAGGACTCTTTGTCATTTTTCCATGCAAACATGGCTCGCATGTATCATAAGACTCTAAGTCGAATGACCCAAGCACTCCAGTTTTGTGGAGTCTTGAAATGCATTTTTCGTTTGCATCTCCTAAACGACAATGCCAGAAGTAAATAGGGTTCAATTCGTTTGATTTAACCCTCTTTATATTAATGTTATATATGGACTCTTTGTTTTGTAAATCAAGGATATAAAGGCCATTTTGCAACATGGCATTGCCATAAGAAATGCCTTGGTGATGAATATGAGCATTGCCATTTTTAATAACAAAATCAAATTCATCCAAATCCAAACATGAAACTGAAATAATGTTTCTGCTCATAGCAGGCACATAATAACAAATTTTCAAAACTAAACAAAGTTCGGAAGGTAAAGTGAGTTGATAGTCGTCTATCTCTATGGCAGTAACTTGTGCTCCATTCCTCACACGAAGGTCCACTTCATTCTTTCAAAGTAACTGCCTATTTCTTAGCCCCTGCACATTTGAACAAATGTGAGAACCACAACCGATATCCAATATCCAAGTGGTAGAAATAGAAAGGTTAATCTCAACAACAAAAATACCAGAATTGGATGCCTTGGCTCCATTCTTCTTTTGTTCTTCCTTGAAGAGAGCGCAATTCTTGCTCCAATACCCTATCTTGTTGCAATGGAAGCAAGTTCTCTCACTCTCTTTGAGCTTCTGCACCTTGGGCTTGGATTGGGCCTGAGGTGCACTCCCACTTGACTTGAACTGAGTCAGGTCATTCTTGGGTTTTGCCTTTCCCTTTCCTTTTCCCTTAGCGGGTCCCTTTTTAATGCCCCCTTGAACCATCAATACGGGATTAGTCTTTTGAATGTTCTCTTCAGCATTCTTAAGTATCCCATGAAGCTCAGTGACTGACTTGTTCATTGCATGCATGTTATAATTCATCACAAATGGATCATAATCATCAGTCAATGATCCTAAGATCAAGTCAATGGCCAATTCCTTTGGCACTTGTACCTCAAGCTTCTCAAGAGTATCAAGATACCCTTTCATCTTGAGTACATGGGTACTAACAGGAGTACCCGTAACCATCTTACTAGAAATCAAGGCCTTTGTTGTCATGAACCTCTCGTGACGAGCTTGATCTTGGAACATCTCCTTGAGGTGCACCATGATTGCATAAGCCTCTTAGTCCATAAATTGCTATTTCAAGTCAGGCACCATAGTGGCCAGCATCAGATAGGTCACATCATTGGAGTCACTCTTCTTGGTCTCAAAAGTTTCCTTTTGAACCGCAGAGGCTTTCCTAGTAGGTTCTTCAGGCAAGGGTGCATCCAAAACATACGACTTTTTCTCTTGCTTAAGAACTATTCTTAAGTTTCGAGACCAGTCTATGAAATTGGTGCCATTTAATTTGTCTTTTTTAAGGACCGATCGCAATGAGAAATTGTTGTTTGAAGATACCATTTTCAATCTACAATAAAATTTAGCAAGATTAAATGAGGTCTTATTTATAATCCCACAAACCGAATTAATATCCCTTTAAATAATTTGCATTAGTGATTTAATGTGGGCCAAGATCCACTTTTCACAACAACTTATTAGTCAAGCTGAGCTTGTATACCTAACAAGTTAAGTTACTTAGGTAGGAAAACTCCAATCATGTCTCGTACATGACTCTTGGATCAAGCAGGCTAACATCTTAAGATGTTATAGCACAAACCCATTTATTAGTTGCCTAGGTCCAGGCATCCATTTCCATGTTAAGTCCAACCTACATTCACAACCTATGCCTCACAAAGATAATCGGGCGCATCTAGGACTCCTAGTCTACGTGACCGATGATCGATGCCTTGACATGTTTCAAATTAGGAAGGCAACTTTATGACTTACTATTTTTAGGGATTCATTTTATTATGGCTTACATGGCATACGCTTTGTCATCCATACATAGCATGCATATATATATATAATTGCATAAAGTAAAGCGTGACAAATAAGGGCCCAAAAACCTATAACTAAGATTCTATACTATTACATAAGAATCTTCGAGTTGGGCTTCTCCACTCCGGTGGGTTTTGTCTTGATTTACAAAGTCTTCAAGTATATTCTATTCTAAGAAATAAATGAAACTTTTACAATAAAACATAATGGCTCGTAGGCCATATTTAATTACAAAAGCCAGGGCCCATAAATGCACCATGCATATCCATTCATCACACCAAACAAGCAAATAAATATACATAACATTCATGGATCAAACAAAGTCCAATTTTAATTAATTTAGCCAAGCCTATTAATGGAAATTGTGTACTTAAACCTTTAAGAGATGACCCCGTGATGGGCCTGGGCTGAAGCCCAATGGACTAAATCCTCTTATTGAATAAGTTCTCATAAAAGCCCAAAACACAAACTAGTTAGATTTGTGCTATAAATCAACTATAGTATAATTTCCAATTTTGCCATTTTTAATTTTATATCATACAGCCCATAAACATTAAAAATACATATAATATGTACCAACATGAATTAAAACACAAAATCATGAAGAACATATATATATGATACACGCCATGCATATAAAAACAAACAAACAACAAAACTAGTTGTTTAATGCTTATGTGATGCCACAAAATGCACAAATACTTAAATCAATTTTATGAATCATTTAATAATTTAAATAAGGTCATAAATATTGATTTAATATTCTGTACCAATCTGATCTAAATGTGTTTTTACCATTTTAATCAAAACAAAACAAACAATGTTGATTAAACATGTAACAAACACAAACTAGTCATAGTTTTAAGTGATTTAAAATTAATCAATTAAATTGTCATGGACCAGAATTAAAACCAAATTTAAAATATGTCCAGACCTGATATTTAATCTTTAAAAATCACTTACAAACATGCCAAAAACGTTTTTACATTTAATATTTAAAACTAGTTGTTAAACTAACAATTAACATGCCAAAAAGCACCTAGTTTTAATATTAACATGCACCATCAGATATTATCAATTAAATCCGACCATTAACAGCTCCTAGAACATATTAGGACAGTATATTAACATGTCATATTAATTATAATACCTATCTAATCAATTAAAATCATTTTTACACCAAAACAATGCAAAAAACTCAAAACAGAAAATTTCAGCATTGCATGTTTTCAAAATAACGATTTTTAATTAATTTTTTCATGCATCTAAAGCACTAAAATAAGCATGATTAGGTTCTGATACCACTGATGGAATATGTCATGGTATGCACATAAAGATCACGCAGAGGAAAATAATAAAATTTGATCATACATGCCATACAATTCCATGACATGAATCGAAACATGCAATTTTAGGGTTTTAAAACTTACAACTTTAGATGCCTTTAAAACTTTATTTTGATGATGACCAGCAACCAAAGAGGATATCTTAGCCTTACACCATCAACACCAATGCCAAGGAATATCTCTTTACGCCACTCCTCTCTATGTTCACACACACAATTGCACCGACGGCTTAAAATCGAGATTGCTAGCTCTCAAAATACGTATTGTGTAATGGCTATGGTTTGAAGCTACAAAATTTGATTTTGTACTTCTCTTAGGTTGCTATTACTACCCAAGAACACAAGAGAATGAGGAACAATCCTTTCTCCTTGTGAAAATTTGCTAAAATAATTAAGTGAGAGAGAGAGAAAAGTTCACACCAAACCTAAAGAAAAATTAGGGTTTTCACACCAAACATAGTTATTCCCCAGGGTTTGATTTCTTTTCATATATATATCCTTATCTTTTGGCAAGTGTTTGATTTGAATTTTACCATCTCAAGATAATTAATTCAACTTCAATCACTTCATAAAAATAAGCAATATATATTGATTTAAACTCCTTTGAATTTAAAATTCAAATTTGAAATAAAACAGAAGACATTTAATTAAATAAAATCACTTAATATAAATAATGAACATGTGCCAAAATTCCTTGATTTTCATTTTGGAATTTTAGCCACTCCATATATTATTTAAATTATTTAATTTAATTTAAATTCTTTTAGGCTTTAATACTCAATTAACTTAATTAATACAAGATAATTAATTAATTGAAATTAAACCATGTGGGCTGAATTTCTCTCTCTCATGGGCCAAGGTCCAATAGCATTTAAAATGCCCATTACATACATTAATTTGACTTTAATTAAAAGCCCAAATTAAAGCCCAATACTTTATTTAAATATTTTAAGCCCAATGCTTTGTGTGCGATCCTATAGGTCCATTTAATGTTGGCAATGAATTAATGAATTAATTCAAAGGCTATATATATTCTCTAGCAAGATATTATAGCATTCAAAATTAAATGAAAATGCATATGGCATTTATTAACCTAATGCAATTTTGCATAGTCCCTTACCCATAAATATCAGAATTAATACAAGGCATGGAACTAGTCATCCTTATATATATTAATTCCTTTCTTAATATTCCAGTGACACTGAACTCTCAGATAAATAATGATTACTTATTATTTCATCTCGGTATGGCCATACACTTTTCAGTTCACTGATCAAGTGGCCGATGATATTTTCTCTCTTATAGAGAGGGGTAATCCCTTCACTTCTCTCATGCTTTCTAACATGAATCAATGCATACCCAATCATACCCATACTTGTCACTCTGATACGAGCATGTTAGGTGTATGTCAAAGTACACAGTAATTCATAAAGAGTTTCATAGAGATTTTTGGTCTAAGAACTCCAATACAAAATTTGCAAATGAGAAACACTTATGGCTTGTACCATGTAGTGTTCTCATGAATGGATTGAATTCAGATACCATGTTCTTTAACATGTATCTATGATCTCTGATTGACACTCTTGTCCTATCGATCCGTAAGATAGAACTCATAATATTAGAGACAGCATACTAGTCTTAATTCATTTGTTATTCCCACAACAATGACTAACTAGGGATATTTAGAATGAAGTCTCATTTGTTTCAAGGTCTTACAACCATGTGCCTCACACATGATAACTTAAACTAAAACAACATTCTTGGATAGTTCTATCAATTGATATGCACAGGAATACAAAAGATAAAACAAATGCATCACTTTATTAATTCAAGTGTTTTATTACAATGCATTGGGGCTAGAGCTTACACTAATAATTTAAGGGTAAGAGACTATGTAAAATTGCATTAGGTCACTAAATGCCATTTGCATTTTCATTTAATTTTGAATGCTATAATATCTTTCTAGAGAGTATATATAGCCTTTGAATTGATTTATTAATTCATTGCCAATATTAAATGGACCTATAGGATCGCACACAAAGCATTGGGCTTAAAATATTTAAATAGAGTATTGAGCCTTAATTTGGGCTTTTATTTAAAGTCAAATTAATATATGTAATGGGTATTAAAATTGCTATTGGACCTTGATCTATGAGATAGATAAATTCAGCCCAAATAGGATTGATTTCAATTAATTAATTACCTTGGATTAATTAAGTTAATTGAGTATTAAATCCTAATAGCATTTGAATCAAAATAAAACACTTAAAATTGGAGAGAGAGTGACCAAAAATTCAAGATAAAATACTAATGAATTTGGGTAGCTATATCCCTAAATTAAGTGATTTGTTTTGATTAAATGTCTCATGTTTATTTTAAATTAATTTGAATTTAAAATTTAGAGGAATTTGAGCTAATATATGTAACTTAATTAGGAAGTGATGGAGGCTGAAATCACTACCGAAAGAGCGTGAATTTCGGCATTCACACTTAACCTAAACAAGTGAAATATATTTGTTAACTAAAGAAAAAGAAACCCTAGGCATGATTTTCTCTCTCTCACACTCTTGGCCGAAATACTCAAGGGAAAAGGATTCTTCCTTGTTCTCTTGTGTTCTTGGGCAGCAATAGGAACCTAAAGGAAGAAAAAGATCAGATCTTGTGTAGCATCCTCTAAGCAAAACCCTATTTAACTGATAATTTGATTACTATTAATCATGCATATGCAATATATTTGTTTAACTATCATTTTGCCCTTAATCATGTCATACGATTCATATACTTATATATGTGCTACTAGTCTATTCCTGTATTGCATTTCATACTTAGTATCATGCATACTATACTATACGAATATTACTTATGTATATCACATGCATGTATACTCTTCTTAGTTTTACTACTTGTGAGTTACAATATCTCTCATAAGTTATATACATCTTATAAGATAACTGGCCATAAAGCAAAACATATGATAATACTATTACAAATACATCCTACATCAAGATTAATAATCGGTAGTTGGCCCTTTCTGATGCAGAGATCGTCCCTGAGCAAAAGTCTTGGTAATAGTACCTACACAGATGAATAACCCGTGCTAAGCTATAAAGCTTAGTGGGGAATATCTATAGATAGATGACCACTCACAACGGTCATCAAAATATACATCCAATGTGTATAATAAATAACATGTACAACATATCATGTCATTAACAATAAATACTTTAAAGCATAAAACATATTCTCATGTACCTAAACATTGTACCCAAAATAAAATGATGACAAGTATTCTCATTTTCATAATTCATAGAGACATCAATTTCCATGTAAAAATATTCAAATGAAACATATTACCTGTGGGTAAGCCAATAATGTAATCCGCAATATCAATCTTCAGTCAAATAACTTAAACTGTTTAATTTTTTATCAATACTATGAATAACGTTTAGCCTGCCTTAGCTTTATCCGTGGATAACGGGAACTATGGATACACATCGGTATCAAGAAGAAGGATATCCGAAGATATTAGATCTATAGAACCAAACGGGGCCAAACTGTACTATGGACCGATCAAGCAGACCCAAACGGGGTTGATCATGATCCAAACGGGATCATATATACTATGGACCCAATTGGGCCAAACTATGGCAGCTGCAATTTCCCTATAGGTGCCTATCTATCCACATCTAAAACTCTATCGTAGGCAGAACTATATTCGTGTTCAATTTACATATTAATACTGTATTCATAGTATAATGTTTGTACATATATAGAGTCTTGTAAAACTATAAGTTCTCTAGTGCATAAACAAATATATGCACATTTCATATGTCAAGTTATTCATCTTGCTCATCCAAATCTGTATGACTATATCATTTGCATCATAACATATAAGCATGACTTATAATCATCATATCATATACTTGATCATGTTCTCATTAAGCATATCACATGTCCATAGTCATGCTAAAACATCTTCTATCTCATAGGGCAATTACATGCTCATATACTCATATACATAATCATAAATGTACATACCTGTGGGTACATTCGCATATAGTTGACTTATTCTTATGAGCATGTTACCAATATATATATATACCTTTATCATCATTCAAATCATGTACTATAAAAAATATCAACATGTTTCCATATGGGCATATACACATGCCAAGGTCATACTATTATAGTCCCTATTTCATAGCATAAGTACATGTCGAAATGTGCACTTTCATGCCATAAGATTTACATGTGTATATATATCAATTTGGCATATGACCATCATGCATAAGCCTAATTACATGTATAGGTTAGATATTTCATCACTATTCTTTATTCATATACACAATTGAATGCATATGTATTCATATAAATCCTTCATTAATAGCCATATTACATGCTCTATCCAATTAAATTTACTATCACATAAACAAATATCTGTCTCAATTTATTTAAAATCATATTATCAAGTGTAACAACAATCTGCACATAATAGTAAATTATGTTTCTGTGAGAAGTTTAGGAAACTAGTCCAAATTCAA
Organism: Excoecaria agallocha; assembly: GCA_037975025.1. Taxonomy (NCBI): domain Eukaryota; kingdom Viridiplantae; phylum Streptophyta; class Magnoliopsida; order Malpighiales; family Euphorbiaceae; genus Excoecaria; species Excoecaria agallocha. The sequence goes on from CM075815.1 coordinate 29,866,493, forward strand.
CCCTAGATTCCATGTACTTAGAGATAGATTTAAGGTTAGGTTTCTTCATATGAAATATAGGTATGAAAGTCTATTTTTCAATGCAAAAAGAATCACTCAATTTGCTATTATGTAGCTTAATTTATGAGCAAAACAATCCAGATGGTTCATTCAATCGTAAAGGGGCGTTCGACTTGTGAAGAGCTTCACGAGTGAAGAAAAAAGGGCAAACCTCGCGACTCATGAAGGAGTTCACGAGTGGAAAAGAAAGGCATATATCACAACTTGTACTAAAATTCATGAGTGACCCAGGATAAGGAAATGCACGACTCCTGAAGAGCTTCACGAGTCGGATAATAGTTCACGACTCGTGAAGAGCTTCACGACTTGGCAAAACACATGTTGTTCTTCAACCTTTCATCGATAAAATCCAGCAAATGCAAACTTAATTTCTGTCAATCTTAACAAAATTTAACAATTGATACAACATGCAATATGATCAGCCTAATTCCCATACCTTTACTGACAAATCCTATATCTTCAATCTCTAGCAATATTCTTTCCTTTGCTCCTTCTTCCCTCCTCTTCTCCTTCACAAATATCATCATCATCATCATCATCAATTTCCAGCACATTTACATTTTGCTCAGTCAACGTGAAAAGAAGAAGAAGATGAAGATGATGAAGGGTTACATTAAGAGTTTAATTACCTTAATTTACTGCACTATACTCTTGATTAACCTACAACATTATCATCAAATTGCTTAAGGTAATTCAATGAAAACCAAAAGGATGAAGAAGATGATTTTTCTGGTTTTTCTCTTACAATTGCCGATCTCAAAGTCTCACATAGCCACCTCCATATTCCACTAACTTCTTTCTTTTTATATAAGTGGCAAAATTTCCCTTTTACTCCCTCAACATCTTGCATGCCACACAAATGCCACAAACCTTTATGCATGATAGGCTTTAACCCCTCCACTAACTCTTTTTCAAACATTAACCTATCCATTTAATCATTCTTTCAAATTAACCTTGAATTAAATGCTTCTATTCACAATTGGCCACTAATATGCCACAATTACAAATTTACCCCAAATTAATACCTTTTACTTCAATTACACCCTCAATTAATATTAAACCATACTCTTTTATTTTATTTTCATGCAATTAACATAATAACATGATAATTTACCCCCTTACTTAAACACAAAAATATGTAAAGTAAATTAGGGTCATGTTAGGGGCCTTACATCTTGTTGCTTCAATCCATTACCATTGCAAAATATTTAAACATAGAACTAGCACTTTTGATTTTAAGCCTTCCTTGCAATTGTGTGTGTGAAATAGAGAGGAGCGGCATAATGGCAGCTCCTTTGGCATTAGTGATCAAGATCTAAGGTGAATAAATCAATCTTAGTTGCTGGTCATCATCAAAATCAAGTTTTGAAAGGCATCTAAGGTTGTAAGTTTTTCAAAAACCGTAAAATTGCATGTTTCTTATTCTTGGTTATGGATTGCATGGTATGTAGGATCAATTTTATTAATTTTTTACTGCATGATCATTATATATATGCCATGTTACAAGTGGATTCAAAGCCTAATCTTGCTTATTTTAGTGCTTTGGATGCATTAAATCTTGATTCAAAAATCGTTATTGCATAAAACCACAATGCTAAAATTTTCTATGTTTTTTGCATTATTTTAGTGTAAAAATGATTTCAAATGATTATTTAGGTATTATAATTATTATGACATGTTAATATACTATCCTAAGATATTCTTAGAGCTATTCATGGTCAATTTTAATTATACATACCTGGTTGTACATGTTAACCTTGAAACTAGATGCTAGTTTGCATGATATGTGTTTGTTTAACAACTAGTTTTCAAAATTAAATTTATAAACGTGTTTGGAATGTTTGTAAGTGATTTTTAAAGATTAATAACAGGTCTGGACATGTTTTAAAAATTTTTTTAATTCTGGTCCATGACAATTTAATTGATTAATTTTAAAATCACTTAAAACTATGACTAGTTTGTGTTTGTTGCATGTTTAATCAATATTGTTTGTTATGTTTTGATTAAAATGGAAAAAACACATGTAGATCAGATCTATATAGAACCTTAACTCAATGTTTATAACCTTATTTAAATTATTAAATAGCTTATAAAATCAATTTAAGTGTTTGTGCATTGTTTGTGGCATTATATGAGCATTAAACAACTAGTTTAATTATTGTTTATTTGTTTTAGTATATATGTCATGTATGATATATGTTCTTAATGATTTTTATGTTTTAATTCATGTTGGTACATATTATATGTATTTTTAATGTTTATGGTCTATATGACATAAAATTAAAAAAATGGCAAAAATTGGAAATTATACTAGAGTTGATTTATGGCACAAATCTAACTAGTTTGTGTTTTGGTCCATTAGGCTTATTCAATAAGAGGATTTAGTTCATTAGGCTTCGGCCTAGGCCTATCATGGGGTCTCCTCTTAAAAGTTCAAGTACACAATTTCCATTAATGGGCTTGGCTAAATTAATTAAAATTGGACTTTGTTTGATCCATGAATGTTATGTATATTTATTTGCTTGTTTGGTGTGATGAATGGATATGCATGGTGCATTCATGGGCCCTGGGTTTTTGTAATTAAATAAGGCCTGCAAGCCATTATGTATTATTGTAAAAGTTTCATTTATTTCTTAGTATAGAATTTATTTAAAGTCTTTGTAAATCAAGATGAAGCCCACCGGAGTGGAGAAGTCCAACTCGAAGATTCTTATGTAATAGTATAAAATCTTAGTTGTAGGTTTTTGGGCCCATGTTTGTCATGCTTTACTTTATGTAATTATATATATATATATATGCATGCTATGAATGGATGACAAAGCATATGCCATGTAAGCTGTAATAAAATGAATCCCTAAAATAGTAAGTCACAAAGTTGCCTTCCTAATTCGAAACATGTCAGGGCTTCGATCATCGGTCACGTAGACTAAGAGTCCTAGATGCACTCGATTATCTTTATAAGGCATGGGTTGTGAATGTAGGTTAGACTTAACATGGAAAGGGATGCCCGGACCTAGGCAACTAATAAATGGGTTTGTGCTATAACATCTTAAGATGTTAGCCCATTTGATCCAAGAGTCATGTACGAGACATGATTGGAGTTTTCCTACCCAAGTAACTTAACTTGTTAGGTGTACAAGCTCAGCTTGACTAGCAAGTTGTTATGAAAAGTGGATCTTGGCCCACATTAAATCACTAATGCGAATTATTTAAAGGGATATTAATTCGATTTGTTGGATTATAAATAAGACCTTATTTAATCTTGCTAAGTTTTTATTGTAGATTGAAAATGGCTTCTTCAAACAACAACTTTCCATTGTGATCGGTCCTGGAAAAGGACAAACTAAATGGCACCAATTTCATAGACTGATCTCAAAACTTAAGAATAGTTCTTAAGCAAGAGAAAAAGTCATATGTTTTGGATGTACCCTTGCCCGAAGAACCTACTAGGAACGCCTTTGCAGTTCAAAAGGAAACCTTTGAGACCAAGAAGAGCAACTGCAATGATTTGACCTGTCTGATGCTGGCCACTATGGTGCCTGACTTGCAAAAGTAATTCATGGACCAAGAGGCTTATGCGATCATGGTGCACCTCAAGGAGATGTTCCAAGAGTAAGATCATCATGAAAGGTTTGTAACAATAAAGGCCTTAATTTATTGTAAGATGGCTGCAAGTACTCATATTAGTACCCATGTACTCAAGATGAAAGGGTATCTCGATACTCTTGAGAAGCTTAAGGTACAAGTCCCGAAAGAATTAGCCACTGACTTGATCTTAGGTTCATTGACTGATGATTATGATCCATTTGTCATGAATTATAACATGCATGCAATGAACAAGACAGTCACAGAGCTTCATAAGATGCTTAAGACTGCTGAAGAGAACATTCAAAAGACTAATCCCGTACTTATGGTTCAAAGGGGCATTAAGAAGGGACCCGATAAGGGAAAGGGAAAGGCAAAACCCAAGTATGACCTAGCTCGGCTCAAGTCAAATGGGAGTGCACCTCAGGCTCAATCCAAGCCCAAGGCATAAAAGCTCAAGGAGAGCGAGAGCACATGCTTCCATTTCAACAAGATAGGGCATTGGAGGAAGAATTGCGCTCTTTTAAAGGAAGAACAAAAGAAGAATGGAGCCAAGGCATCCAGTTTTGGTATTTTTGTTGTTGAAATTAACCTTTCTATTTCTACCACTTGGGTATTGGATACCAGTTGTGGTTCTTACATTTGTTCAAATGTGCAGGGGCTAAGAAATAGTCGGTTACTTGAGAAGAATGAAGTGGACCTTCATGTGGCAAATAGAGCACGAGTTGCTGCTATGGAGATAGGTGACTATTGACCGGTTTCTAGCAAGTGTACTAGATCGGCTAGTAATATAGGGAAATATAGATTAAGACCCCAAATATCGTACCCAAGGGAACATGGATTGCTAAGAATAATACCTATGTATGAATTAAATTAATCCGAGATTATTTCCCAAATGTTTTTGATTCAAAAGCAAAAATTAAACAAAATAAACAATTAAACAAAACAAAAGCTAAAACATGAATTAAAAACAAAACAATAACTGGAATTCTCTTGCTAAGGAAACTATCCACCTTAACTTTCATTGTAATGACTTAAATTCAAATAATAACACCAATGATTATGAAGAATTCAGATAAATAAACCCAAATAACTTTATTCAAGATTATCATTCCAAGCATTAAACTCCCTTATTCAGAACAATTCAATACTTGGCATAAAAATCTGAATTAATCCTCCTAGATGTCTATTAAAGCCTTTCTCAAGAGATTCAACTTTCACCTATTCTTAGTTCTTCCTCTCTTAGTATTAACCAATAAAATTCATACATAATCATTTCATATTTCGGATAATAATCATGCATAAACATTAAAGAGTTAACCCAAGAACATGCAAATCATTAACTATGTCAAAACCAATTCTTAGTTATTTATACAATAAACCAACAACCAATCTCAACACAATCAAAGATAAGAATATGCTTAAAACCAAGAAATAATCAATCGATATTGAAATTAAGCTCAAAATAAAGTAATAACAATGAAAATATAAGTTTTCAAAGTTCCATTAGCAAAAGAAGAAAAACTACTTCCTAAACATGTTAAAAAAAACTAAAACAAAGTTGAAAGATTAAAACAAAATTGAAAGAAAAACTAAAAACAGAAAAACTAGAAAAAAACAAGTAAAACTAAAACTAAAGCAATTAATCTCTTCTAATCCTTAATTCCTCAATTCGATCCTCTCATCCCCCTTTCTTCTGTGTTTTGGACTGCTATTTATAGGCAAAAACGTGGTAGATTTCTTCCAAAACTGTAGAAACCAAATAGGAAGTGAATTCTGCTCAAAACAGGAAGTTCGATAAAATCCTTCGCACCATGGGAATAGCATCACGTGGCCACGGCTTGTTCCTTGTTGTTGAACACGTGGTCACGTGTCTAGTTACTCTTCCTCCACACGTGGCCACGTGTGGATTTTGCCTTGGGTCACACGTGGTCACGTGTCTTGCTTCCTTCTCTTCCTTGCTCCTTCACGTGGTCACATTCTCTTAAACCATTATAACTTCACGTGACCACGTGTGAACTTCTTCAATGCTTCACGTGGTCACGTCTCAGGGCTCTGGCCTGGACGTCAACTTGTCTTTACATCAATTCTTCATATTTTCACTTTTGGCCCTAAACTTTGCCCTTTTTACACTTTAAGCCCTTTTATGCCAAATTAACCCTAAAAATCAACCAAAACATAGAATTAACCTTAAAATCATAAAACTAACAAATTAAACTCAAATTAAACCTAATTAACACAAAATTAACCTAATTAAATACCTAAAAACACACTAAAAACATCATATAAATGACTATTATCAACTATCAACTCACTTTACCTTCCAAACTTTGTTTAGATTTGAAAAATTGTTATTATGTGCCAGCTATGAGCAGAAACATTATTTTAGTTTCTTGTTTGGATTTGGATGGATTTGATTTTGTTATTAAAAATGGCAATGTTCATATTCATCACCAAGGCATTTCATATGGCAATGCCATGTTGCAAAATGGCCTTTATATCCTTGATCTACAAAATAAAGAGTCCATATATAACATTAATACAAATAGGGTTAAATCAAACAAATTGAACCCTACTTACTTCTGGCATTATCATTTAGGGCATGCTAATGAAAAATACATTTTAAGACTCCATAAATCTGGAGTGCTTAGGTCATTTGACTTAGAATTTTATGACATATGCAAGCCATGTTTTCATGGAAAAATGACAAAGAGTCCTTTTAACAAGAAAGGCGAGAGGACTAATGACTTATTAGAGCTAATACATACCGATGTATGTGGACCATTAAGTACACAAGCTAGAGACGATTTTAGCTACTTCGTGACATTCATAGATGACTTCAGTAGATATGACTACATCTATCTAATGAAGTACAAGTCTGAAACTTTTGAGAAATTCAAAGAGTTTAAGAATGAAGTAGAGAAATAACTTGGTAAAAGCATAAAAGCCATTCAATCAGATCGAGGTGGCGAATACTTAAGCCAAGAGTTTAATAGTCATCTGAAGGAGTGTGGAATCATTTCACAGCTCACTCCTCCTAGAACACTACAATGGAATGGTGTATCTGAAAGGAGAAATCGAACTCTATTGGACATGGTTCGATATATGATGAGTCAAGCTAATCTTCCTGTCTCTTTTTGGGGTTATGCATTAGAAATTGCTGCATTTCGATTGAATTGTACTCTAACTAAAGTAGTTGATAAGACACCATATGAGGTATGGATTGGGAAAGAGCCCAATATGTCATTTCTCAGGATTTGGGGCTGTGAAGTACATGTTAAGAAATTAACATTTGACAAAGTAGAGTCCAAGTCTGCTGTCTTCTTATTTGTGGGTTATCCCAAAGAAACAAAGGGATACTACTTTTACTCACAAGCCGAGAACAAAGTGTTTATTGCTCGTCAGGTTGTTTTCCTGGAAAAGGAGTTCCTTCTCAAGAAAGACAGTGGGAGTAAAATAGAACTTAGAGAAATTCAAGTGCCATAAACTCTTGTAGAGGATGAGTTGGAAATGGGATCATGTTCACAACCAGGTGTGGAACAAGAACCCATTGCACAAGAAGATGAGCCTTGTGTGTACAAGAAGGTTAGTGGGAGCATAATAGTATTTTTGGTCCTATATATGGATGACAAACTTCTTATTGGGAATGGCATTCTAACATTGCAAAAGGTTAATCAATGGTTGGGGAAGTGTTTATGAATGAAAGCCTTAGGTGAAGTCGAGACAATACTTGGTATTCAGATCTATAGAGATAGATCGAATCGGCTTTTGGGACTAAGTCAAGAAAAGTACATAGACAAAGTACTAAAGTGTTTTAGTATGGGAGATTCAAAGAAAGGGTACATACGTTTGGCTTTGGAAGTTTCTTTGACAAAAGAATAGTGTCCTAAAACTAAAGAGGAGAGGGACAACATGAGTAGAATCCCATATGCATCTGCTATTGGATCTATCATGTACGCTATGTTATGTACTATGTTGGATGTTGCTCATGCACTGAGTATAACCAGTAGGTTTCAGCAAGACCCTGATGAGAAGCACTGGTTTGCTATGAAAGGGATTCTTAAGTACCTATGAATGACTAAGGATCTCTTCTTGGCATATGGTGGTCAAGAAGAGCTCGTCATACAAGGTTTTACCGGTGCTACTTTTCAGACTAGCACTCAAGACTTAAGATTGTAATCTGGTTTTGTTTTTATTTTGAATAGTGGTGCTGTCAACTGGAAAAGCTCGCAGCAAGAGACCGTTGCAGACTAAACTACATAATTTGAGTATATTGTAGCGAGTGAGGCTGTAAAGGAAGCTGTTGGGATTAGAAATTTTATTTTTGGATTAGGAGTGGTCCCAAACATCCTAGATCAATTAGAAATTTTATGTGACAATAACGGGGCCATCGTACAAGCTAAGGAGCCCGGTCACACCAGAAATCCAAACACATACTTGGAGGTACCACCTAATCAGAGAGATCATTGATCGTGGGCGCGTCAAGATTAGCAAGATAGCAAATGAAAAGAATGTAACAGATTCTTTGACGAAATAGTTATGTCCAAACGAAGATCATTTGAGAGCGTTCGGTCTGAGGGCTATGCCCAATTGGGACTAGTACTAGTGGGATATTGTTAGTGTAAGCCCTAGCCCTAATGCATTGTTATAAAACACTTAAGTTAATAAATGAGGCATTTGTTTTATCTATTGTATTCCAGTGTATATCAATTGATAGAACTATCCAATAATGTTGTTTCAATTTAAGTTATCATGTGTGAGGCACATGGTTGTAAAAGCATGAAACAAATGAGACTTCATTCTAAATATCCCTAGTTAGTCATTGGTATGGGAATAACAAATATATTAAGACTAGTATGCTCTCTCTGATAATTTGAGTATTGTATTATGAATTATAAGGACTAGAGTGTTAATCAGAGATCATAAATACATGTTTAGAACATGATATCTAGATTCGATCCATTCATGAGAACACTATATGTTACAAGTTATAATTGTTTCTCATGTGCAAGTTTTACATCGAGGTTCTTAGACCTAAAATCTCTATGAAACTCTTTATGAATTACTGTGTACTTTGACATACACCTAATGTGCTCATAACAAGATGACAAGTATGGCTATTCTTGGGTATGCACTGATCCATGTTAGAGAGCATGAGAGAAGTGAAGGGATTACCCTTCTCGATAAGAGAGAAAATATCATCGACCACTTGATTAGTGAACTAAGAATTGTATGGCCATACCGAGATGAAATAATGAGTAATCATTATTTATCTAAGAGTTCAGTACTGGAATATCAAGAAAGGAATTAGTATATATAAGGATGACTGGTTCCATGCCTTATATTAATTCTAATATTTAATGATAAGGGACTATGTAAAATTGCATTAGGTCACTAAATGCCATTTGCATTTTCATTTGATTTTGAATGCTATAATATCTTTTTAGAGAGTATATATAGCCTTTGAATTGATTTATTAATTCATTGCCAATATTAAATGGACCTATAGGATCGCACACAAAGCATTAGGCTTAAAATATTTAAATAGAGTATGGAGCATTAATTTGGGCTTTTATTTAAAGTCAAATTAATATATGTAATGGGTATTAAAATTGGTATTGGACCTTGGTCTATGAGAGAGATAAATTTGTCCCAATTAGGATTGATTTTAATTAATTAATTACCTTGGATTAATTAAGTTAATTGAGTATTAAATCCTAATAGCATTTGAATCAAAATAAAACACTTAAAATAGGAGTGAGAGTGACTGAAAATTCAGGATAAAATACTAATGAATTTCGGCAACTATATCGCTAAATTAAGTGATTTGTTTTGATTAAATGTCTCATGTTTATTTTAAATTAATTTGAATTTAAAATTTAAAGGAATGTGAGCTAATATATGTCACTTAATTAGAAAGTGATGGAGGCTGAAATCACTACATAAATAGAGTGAATTTCAGCATTCACACTTAACCTAAACAAATGATATATATTTGTTAACTAAAGAAAAAGAAACCCTAGGCGTGATTTTCTCTCTCTCACACTCTTGGCCGAAATACTCAAGGGAAAAGGATTCTTCCTTGTTCTCTTGTGTTCTTGGGTAGCAATAGCAACCTAAAGGAAGAACAAGATCAGATCTTGTTGCTTCAATTTATTACCGTTGCAAAATATTTAAACATAGAGCTAGCACTCTTGATTTTAAGCCTTCCTTGCAATTGTGTGTGTGAAATAGAGAGGAGTGGCATAAAGGTAGTTCCTTTGGCATTGGTGATCAAGATCTAAGGCGAATAAATCCATCTTAGTTGCTGGTCATCATCAAAATCAAGTTTTGAAAGGCATCTAAGGTTGCAAGTTTTTCAAAAACCCTAAAATATCATGTTTTTTATTCTTATTTATGGATTATCGGTATGTATGATCAATTTTATTAATTTTACATTGTGTGATCATCATATATATGCCATGTTATATCCCTTCAGGTACCACAACACTCAGACTTGTTTGGGAGAAACTAGTATCCTCAGAGGAATTTTTTTAGAAAAGACTAAAAAGGATCCGTAAGCTTTTTGCATAATTTATCAGTATGGATAGGGTTCCGTACAGGGGGCAGCCCTAATGGCATACGGTTGAGGTGCATTGATGAACAAAAAGCTGTGAACGTCTTAGAAGAAACTCATGATGGCATTTATAGAGTTCGCTTGAATGGCTTAATGCTAGCAAGGTGCTTTGGGCTTGCCATAAGCTTTTCTAATTTATGAAGTAGATACCACATGTAAGTACATCTGATAGTTTTAGAAGGGCCAAAGTTTTGTCGTTGCCATCACAGGGTGTGTAAAAGTGAAATCTTTCAAATAGTCAGATCTTCATAAACTAGTTGGTATTATTAAAGTAGAGTTTGATGTTCAGACATAGACTCCTTTAATTGTGCTGATTTCAAGCAACAAAATTAAAAAGATACTTGATGCCATAAGCCTTCCCTTAGCTAAAGAGTAATCAAATATATCCTTTAAAAGCGTGTATACCTATAAGGTTTGGGCTGAGAAGTCACCATTTACATTTTAGAGCTACATAACAATCACTGGAACTTTAAGCCACACTATCCTATTTGGTGTGTGTAATGGGAGCAATATTGTTAGCAAAAGTTAAACTTCAGTCCTTGATAAGAATTAAATGTTTTAGAGATAAGGCTTGACGTTAGATGGAACCTTGAGAACTCTAGCCAAGTTGCTCTAATTAACTGCGGGGCTAGTTGTTAGGAACCAACATAGACCTTAGTAGAATTCATAGGTATTAACATGGTAATAAGGACTAATTAAGCTTAATTAGAGGATGTATTATAAGTTAAGATATTGAGAATTAATTATTTTATATGGAAGATGGTAAATTAATTATTTTACCACATGTACAATTGGAACAAAAGTGTGATTATTAGGACAATTATAATAAAAGAATGATAGTTGGGGTGAATTGGTGAAATAAGAAAGTTAAAGGGGTTTTTAAGAGCATTTGTCTTATGGGCCATTTATGATTTCATCTTTCACTTAGCCAATAGAAATCTGGCATTTAAGAGGGAGATTGGATCTAGAGCCAATCATTCCAAAAAGAAAAAGAAAAAGAAAGCTTCTCTCTCCAAGAAAATTTGGAATTTCACCTTTCTCTCTTATCTCTCTCTAAAATTTGACCTTGTCTTTCTTATTTCTTTTAAATCTAGCCCCTTTACCCTAAAGATCATTCTTAGATCTCCATCATTATGCATGTGTGGAGAGCTTGATAAAGGATGTCTTCAAGGAGATAAGCAAGCAAGGAAAAGTAAGAAGAAGAAGTTAAGAGAAAAAAAAGGGTTTAAAGCAAGATTTAGAGTTACATGTCAGGTTTGGGAACTCCATTCACTTTGCATGTGATTGTCTTATGTCAAAACGTAGATGTAATGTGTAATAGATGCAATTTTAGGATTGAGATATGGTTTATAGTTATGAGATTTGAGTTTTTGACCTTACATATGTTTGATTAGATAAAGATTAAAGATGATAGTTTGAGAGAATAAGTGACTAGTTCATTAAATCTCTGCATGTTGTTATTTTAAGGTTTGTTTGTTTTAACAAGATGACTTAATTTTAAAATATTGCTAAGGTTAAGAAGATTTTAAGTGGAAGAAAGAAAAGAAAGTTAATTTGTAGAAATTGACATATTATCATATTGAGCACACTGCTTTATTTTACATTAATTCTTAGAATTAATTCTATTATTAAGTTGGAATTAAGTCTTATAGGTGTTTAAAATTAAGGAAATAATATGGATTTTAAAGGTACATTACTTGAAACTAAATGTTATAAATTTGGAAATGACTTGTCAAATAGATTCTGGAAATTCTGGATTTGAACTTTAGGTTTGACCTACTGGAAAATGTACTATAGGGATGAATGTTCTCTGTCGTACTCACGTTAGACCTCAAACATCTCTGCCATTTTTTTCTTTTTCATTTCTTTCATAATTGGTTACCTTCCTTTATCACGATCATAATAAGTGTCGCACTTACGATAGGATCTTACGTGCTTAAGAATATGATTTGTATGACTCTAAGTTTGAGAAGTTTGATTTGGGTATGGTCAAATGATCTAAAATAAAAGTTAACAATGAAAATGTGACATGAAATGACTTATAAATGTAAGAAAGAATGATAGCAATATATGGCAAAATCATCAATCGACCTAAGTCAATAGGATTTTATTTGTTACCTAAGATAGTATGAGTATGTATGTTTGCCTACAATAGTTTGTTATCATATGACTAGAAATAATTACAATATGGCATGTTTATAGATATTTTCATAAATACATGAGATTGTATATGTATATATATATATGATGTATGTTTAGCCATTAATAAAGTATGAACATATATGATTGGGTTTCAACCATGGAATAGGAATGACATAAACATTTGAACAACTTTATTTTGTAATATCTTAATTTTATACGCTTAACATACAAAATTAATATGGACATGTGATGATGTGTTTTAAATATAATGATGTATAGGATTTGGGCATAGTGAATTGTAAAGGTATGCATTTCTGAAATGATAACATGCATACATGTTTGCTTCCATAAACTTATAGTTCTTATGAATATATTTTGCAAGTATGATAGTATAGTGCTTGTGCAAACATGAAAAATATAAGCATACTCAACATGTGATTCTATATCTTAGTGTATACCTTGAAGAAATGTGAGATATAGATATGTATACACATATCCTCTTAATAAAAAAAAATTCAAGATAGCATGATGACAAGTATCATTATCATAGACATGTGAACGAACTACATGTGTTTGAAACTATTGCAAGTACATACTATTTATACTCAAACATGCATATGTTATCATACTCACAGAAAGTTTATACATAAACATGTATACTATATCGGGCTCACAGTTATACATGAGTATATATTTATATCTATATGTATATGATTGGAAAGAGTAAAGGAAAGAAAGATAAAATAAAGAAATTTTACTGCCTGCGTTGTGTCTAGGTTGTGGATAGATAGGCACACCTATAAGGGCATTTTTGTAGCTACAACTGTCCTCCCCATTTAGGGCTACTGTTGACCCCATTTGGGTTTCAATATAGTATAGTTTGGCCCCATTTGGGTTGTTAGCTGACTCCAATTGAGTCCATTTGATCGGTCCCTTATACAGTTTGACCTTTTTTGAGTCTGCCATCGTCTAATACCTTCGAGTATCTTATTCATACCTTCAAGTGCCACCATTACAATTTATCCCATTATCCACTTCTTTAGAAAAGTGTAGGCTTAATACAGAGTAAAGAAAGTGTTAAATAACACTAAAGATAAAGAAGCATGATAGTTCTTAAATTGATCTTAATATTATCTTTATATGAAACCCTATATTGCATATGGAAAACCTAATGTAAAAAGGGGGTTACATTATATATATATATTGCCTATTAGTATCACATGTACATACTAGGCGATAAGCTGTGCATATGAACTTGGATACTATTGTTGTTTTGGCCATAATCATATTGGTGAATGTATGTTCTCTATAGACATATGTACTTGCTTGATATTGTTAAATGACTTGTGTGATGCTTTATATATTAAAGTTATGAAATTATTGAAGTAATTTCAAAGTGTTTTCTATACCTAGGAATGCAAAATATATGTATTTGTATTTATGCATTGTGTTGTCTTTCAATAGTTAGATAGGCTAATATGTTTTCCTTATAACTACACATTTCTTGCTTAACATTGATAAATGATATATATAACTCCTTACATGTAAACTTAAATGAATTATAAACCCACAACATGAGTATTCAATATATGCTTGAAATAAAAGTAAATTAATAATTCAATGCATTAGGAAATTCGAACTGTACCCAAGGAGAAAATGAAATGGCATGATAAGGATAATAATTAATTAAGGCTGTTAATATACGTCTAGATACATGGATTAAGATACACATATATATATGGCATGGAAATTATTAGTATTTCTTAATGCATAGAGACCCAGTTTATTAACTTAAAGTTCTATGATTTATAATAGGCTTCTCTATGAATATAAATTGATATTAATATGCATTTACAAAAGATGAGTATATCAAGCGATTAACTAAGAATAAAATATAAGAATCTAGAAGGTATACTTGATGTATAAGAATATTTTTAAGCGTAAATAATTGATATTAAGTGTTATGTTAATAAGCGTTTGGCATTGGATATAAGAATAACATGAGATTGTAAATAAACTAAGAGGTTATGATCATAATCCTATTATTTTAAGGGATTGTTTTGTATGCCTAAAAATATGCTTTATGTATATGCATTATTCTGATGACTATCGAAAGAGATCATCCATATGTTTTATGTTCCCTACTAAGCTATGTAGCTTAGCATGGGTTTTTATTCATGTAGGTTGTCAAGCTAGGATTTCTTCTTAGGGATAATATCTATAGCACGATGGCCAACACAAATCATAGGAGAAACTGAAAGTATAAAATCCATATTTTGGTTTTCTTTAACTTATGAAGTTTTTAATTTGTGTTGGAAATTTTGTAAAGTGAAGATGATTAGTATATGTGAATGTTGGAATCTTTTAAGAGCCACCTTTATAAGTTAATATAAAAGAGTAAAGTTATTATATTAAACTTTAATTTATTTTAAGACAACTATATAGTAAAGAAAATTTCAGAAAGTATATAGTGAGTTATAGTTATATTGGACATATGTATGATGTTAATGAGACTTCTAGAGGAGGTGTTATTTAGTATCCACACCTTATACCTAAACAAGACAATAAGATCACACTCCTCAAGTCTCTATACACTAAACCTTATAGATAGCTTTTTCTAGAGGAGATGATAACTTGACACAATGCAATCGATAGAATGCTACCTCTAAATAACAAAGATTTCTCACTATGACTTATGGTTTCTTTAGTTGTCTAGTATAGTGAGTTGCAATCCAGAATGTGGCCTTGCATAACTCACGTGGGAGTAAGCATCCAAATTGCCCACTAGGGTGGTAAATAGGATAGCATATTGTGAATGCTTTTGATCATGCCAAGTAGAAAATAACCACTGGTTAGGTTCTCTAGGATCATTTTTAAATGCCAAGAAAGATAGATTAGCAGAATAATGCCATCATGGGCAGTCTAGAACATTATCTAAGTCTTTTGGGGAGAAAGAATTGCCTTGAGATACCAGTTTGGCAATCATTGATGGAAGTTCCTAATACTTAAATTGCATCCTTTAGAAATTTTATGCATAGCTTCAAACATAATCTAGAGTTTTGGGGGCAAAAATATATCTTAGCTACCACAAACCCTTCAAGCAAGGGGGCACAACTTCTAAGTACAAGTTTGGGATTAGTAGTTTAGCATGGCACAACACCCAATAGAATGGAAACATCATAGTTTGTGGGGAAATGGATTTTCTTTTGCTAGGAGTATAGCAATAATAGATTAGCAATTGCTAGCCCATTGAGCCTTTACTTTAAGCGTGCTAAATGCATACTCATTTTACAATTACACACATTAAAATGACCCCATAAGCCAAAAGAATTTTAACTTCCCTCTAGGAAGATGACCATTGTGGTAAAGCTGATTTCACATTTAAAAAATAGGGATGATTAATTTCTACCTATCCTTTGTATAAATAATGTTAATAGGGAATTGAGGTTTTTTTTATGAAATAAACATAGCAAAAAAAGAAGAAGAAAAAGAAAAAAAAAGGAAAAAAGACTCACAAGTAACACCACAATAAAGGAAACAAAAAGAAAAGGGAGACCTTGAGTTATTACCCTCAAACAATTTCTAGTAAATCAAAATCATCAAGACAAAATTTGAGAATGCTTTAATGATGGACCAAATGGGAGATGATTGAATGTCTTTTAAGAGGACTTTTTCTTTTCAATGGCATATCGCCTCTTAAGCGAATACTACTACCTTTGACATTTGCACAGCCTAGGTGTGACTGAGCTTTATTTTGATATGATTGTACAACATTTATGACCCTAGGATGTTGGTGATGTGAAATTTTTGAAACGCCCTCTATTTTCAATCAAAACATGATAAATTAGTTCGTGGTATATGTTGCTCAATTAATTTTCTTAATTTGATTTTTTTTAAATCCAAGTTTTTATTGAACCTGTGATGATCATGTAAGCAATCTTTCCTTTTATCCATCATGTTTCATTTTATTCTAGTCTTAATGTCACATTAATATTGATGGAGAGATTAACATGCATGTACGCAAACAAATAACATGGGAAAAGTGAAATATTGTCCATACTTCATCCAAATAAAACTAAAGTAAAAATGTTAAAGTTGAAAATGTAAATACAATTGAAAGAAAATATAATATTAAACAAAAAACAAATAGCTCCTTAAAGATCACCAACGACATCTTGATCTAGAAGGACCCGGTGGTCCGACTAGAAGACCAAAGGGTAGTTGTGCAGGCTATAAAGGCCCTGCCTAAGATGAAGCCAGAGGTGGTGGTGATGGCTAAAGTATGGTAAACTCAACTCTTGTGGCCTGAGTTAAGGGTGTTAGAGCTTACCCTATGAGCTCAGCTAGATGATGCAGGCTGTCTCAAACCTACCTCATGGCAAACTCCTGTCTATGCATTGCTTCCTCTACTTGAGCTAAGTAGGCAGTATGAAGATCTCTAGTCTCACTCACAACCTTTCTGAGACCCTAAGCCTCCTTCATGATGTTCTGTGCAATATCTTCGATAGAGAATATGGATGCACCCATATTACGAACTCATATACTAGAAGGCTGATTAGATAAGGCAACAATCTTACTCAGAGCTTATAAATCCTGCCTCACACCGTAAACAACATTCTCTAAACAAGCCAATCTGCTCTCCAAGTTTATGGGAACACTAGAAAAAGCTGCGGCTGGTGGCATCAAACTGCGGGAAGTAGAGGTCCCTAGGTATCCCTGCATACTAAACATGTAAGTCCTATATAATGTCGGTATGTACAAACTATTGAAACTCTGTGATGATGTCATCTATAGCTTGGTAGAATGACTGGGGCTAAACCTCGCACTATAAGCCTGAGTGTCTAAATGGGTCTGACCAGCAAGTGAATGAGCCTCCTATGTAAGACCTCCAAAGTGATTATGTGCGTGAAGAGGAGAATAGGGACCTTATATAGGACCTATAGGCTGATCGTTGTCATGCACAACACATTAAGGCCTACAAATCCCAAACCCTTATTTTTACTCCTGTACTAGTAGCAATCTGTAATCTCCGAGTTGAATGCGCTCTATCATGTGCATGTCCAATGCTATGTCAAAATTCACTACTACATCATTCTCAACCGGTGCTCCCATGTCAAACTCAAAAAATCCAAATGATAATAGTAGTTGAGTGACTATACCCCCAATGACTACTGTAGTACTTGGAGCTTGAGCTATCCTAAAGATGTCATGCAAAATGTCATAGGTGATGTTAAGGCAATGACCTTCGACCATGCCCCAAAGACTCCAAATATCCACGACATTTAGGGACCCCAGGCTCCCTAATCGACCCATATGCGTATATGATAGGACCCTTTGTAAGTATCGTAGCACCTGTGAAATTAGCATGGTTGCCTTCACTGTCATGAGATTGTATGGGATGCTTGGCCTGGTGATAACGGCTTCTTGATCATCTTTAACAGTCTTATTGGGGATCATCACATCATCACCCATAGGAAAGCCAAAGGCCTCAGATACTCGTGCTTGAGACATGCTGAAGGTATAGTCAAAAACTTTAAATGTGACTACTTCAGCTACATTTTCAGGGCATTGATAACTTCTATATTGAAAGGTAGCAAAAAATTGGCGAACTGCCTCTAGATAGGTAGCGAATGTAGGAGCATAAAAATCTTGCCAACCCACTTGTGCAAGGTAATACTATGTATCCTCTCAGATGCCCATGGTCTGCAGAAAATGATAGCTTATAAATCGGCTAGTCTAAAAATGCACCCGATATAGGGCTTTGTACCTAGTGGTCTGTTCTAGTGTCATCCACCTAGGCATTTGAATGGCTATGTGTGGTTGAGCTTCTATTCATCGAGCCATCTGTACGATTATAAATAAATCAACATATTTATGAAGGATATTTATTAAATAGACATTTAATTATGATTATGATTATACATTCTAGGTTAATTATTACCAAAGTATTGGGAAACAATGGTTTACTTGAAATAATGAATCTATCTTGGACACAGTTGGTAATTTTTATAGAAATTATACTAAAAGCAAGTGAAAATAGACTATACATGCAAATCTTAAATTAATAATATTAAAAGTAGCAACTGCATAATTATTTGAATTTAACCCATTTAGTCCAGTAACATGCTCGCTATATATCAGAAAATAAAAGGCACATGTGCATTTATTACTAATGCTTAGTCTATATTACAGAACAATTATATTATAGCAATGTTTAATTAAGTATGCATAATTCATGTTGAATACATATAATGAAATTAAGACTTTATTGAATATACATAATTAAATACATATTGCATGCTAATATACACACAAACTGATAAAATTTAACAAAAATTGGACAGCATAATGGCTGATATTTGGAGCCTTCCTACATAGAAAATGGTGCAAAAATTCCCACCATCAAGTACATATCAATTACAACATAATCATTTATACGCATACATATATTTGCAAAATATTACCAACAGTATTTTATAATTTTCTAACTTAAATAAGAAACAAATTAAAACTAAATGCCTAAGATTAAATTATTAAAATTAATCAATATTAAACAACTAAAGGAATCTAAAGCTAAATTAAAAATTGAATAAACACTTATAATTGACTAAACAAGGGCAAAATACTAAATTTAATTGCTAAATAAAAATGAAGGCAACTTCAAATTAACTAAACATTACATTAAGTATCTAATTATAAATAAAAATTAATTACACAAAATTAATTTAAAATAGAAATTCTTATTAATATTATTTTTATATTATTATCTAATAACATTATTATTATTATTATTATTATTATTATTATTATTATTAAATTTTATATATTATTATCTTTTCCCTCTTTTCTTGTTTTTTTTCTTCTTTGTTTTTTGTTGTCCTTCTTTCTTCCTTCTTTTTCGTTTTGATTTCTTTTTCCTTTTGTTTCTATTTTTTTCTTCATTTTTTGCTTTGTTCTCCTTCTACTGCTTTTATGGGGTTTCATTTTTTCCTTTTCTTTTTCATGCCTTAGTTTCCTATGCCTTATTTCTATCTATCATTGCCTAAGGGAGTGATTCAATATATACAAAAACATCTAAACAACAAACATCTAAGCATGAAATTTTACCTATATATATATATATATAAAGAGGTAAATTTAACTCTAATTACACAAACAATTAAAGACATAAACTTGTTATGCACATAGCATAAAGTGATTGAAGAAAATGTATGAAAAGTTAAAGAATACCAACCTCGGAGCTTTGATGGTAAAATGCGATCTAGGCAACAAAATACAATGAAATCAATATCCTTACATACTTAGCTTGATTGCCAGTTTAATGCCACCAACCACACTTAAAATGGAGCTTGAAGCAACAAATTATGGCCAAAAAATTAATTTTGGAGAATGTGAGTCGAAGTGTAGTGGAGGGAGAATAAGAAAAGAAAGAAATGTAAAAAAGAAGAATAAGAGCTTTTAAAAATCAAATTTTTAGTGAGTCATGGTCTAAGGCAATGAGCAGCCTGGTGCGTCACGAACCAAGGGTGTGACTCATGGACAAAATGACACAACTTCACTAAAAGGGGAATGAGTCACAACCATAGGGGCTATAAGTTAAAAACAACTTACGCACTAGGTCTATGAGTCAAGAGGGATGATAAAATTCCCCTGACAGCCATAAAAACTAAAAAAGGGGTTAAATGGCCATTAATGCCAATTAATACCAATTAATTTAATTTAAAATTAATTAATTTAATTTTTATGACAAATTTCTCTCTTTTTCCTTTTAGTATTTTTCCCTCAAATTACCTTATTTAATCTAATTACCCCTAACACATTTTTTAACTAATAAATAATAATTAATAACTTTTAATTAATTAATTAAATTTTGCACATATACTACACTTAATAGTATTATATACTCCCTGAATAAATTCCCAAACTCTTGCAATGGCCACAAGGTTGTCCCTGCAAAATTTACCATTTAACAAAATTAACTATGCAAATGCATGCTTTATGCAAAAATTCATCATCCACGTAGTTTAAGAATGACTCAAGGTCCAAGGGAGTGAGTCAAACGAGTCAAGGAGGTGACTCACTTTTGGCCTATAAATACCCCTGAATTTCTTCATTTGGGCTTTACTGATCTTCATATGGCTTCCTACTCCAAGTAAGTGCTTTATTCCATAACTTTTATTATTTAATATCTTATTATATTTATTATCTAACTAATTAATTTTTTATTTAATTAATTTTTTCCTTTTCTTATTTCTCCTCTTTTTTTCCAATTAACTATTTTATTATTATTATTATTTTACATTTTATATTAACTGTAAATTATTAATGTATAAAAACTTTTATTAACTATTCTTTATATTATTTTACAGAGTGATTATTTAAAATGATGAAAACTATTTACACCAAAGTTCGCAAACTGTTTGATGCCCCAGCATCTAGGAAAATTCGATTCTAGTGCCATATTATAGTCCAAAATTTATTTGAAAAGCCTTGCTTGATACTAATCTTTTGTTTGTAGCTGCCCGATATTAGGATCCTTAATTTAATGCTTTGAGGTTCACCAATTAGGAGTTATGTCATTTGGCTGAAGAGTTTGCTAAAATTATTAGTGTGTACTTCCACCCTAAAACTTTGCCCTATGTCACAAACTATGTGCCAGATTATCCAAGAGACACAGGTCAGACCTTAGGAATCCTGCCCTCTGCTGTTTTTAGATTAGTGCCTTGACAAGGACCTATCCCCTTGGAGGCACTGCTTAATGCAATAAATGATTTCTCTAACATACCTACTTTTCAGGTTAGCATTATTCTATTGATCTGCCTTACTCTATATGTAATAGTGAACTGAAAGGAACCAGCTGGCAATTATCGACTACTCGGTGTCATTGATGTCATAAATAGTGGCCTAACTCTCTTTCTCATTGTCTTGGTGGAGACCATCCTTAGTTTAGAGACCGTCTATACTGACCCTACTACAGCCTTTTCTGAGAGCCCTTTATTAGTGTAGGTATAGTCATTATTTTAAAGGTAGTGCGCCCCTTGTGGGTTTTCATAGTAGCTTTTCTTAGCGAGAAATGCATCCATTCGGAATTTCACATAACCTTGTTGTTGACATCGTGACTCGAGGAAGCTTAGATTAAAGTTACCTGATGATGAAGAAATAGCATATTGCTAACAACAGGTTCGGATCTCGAAGCTTTGATCATGAATTTCTCATATTTTCTCAAAGATTTTCATGATTTTCCAAATATTTCTAAGTGTTTTAACAAAATGTGCATAAAAATCTCGTTCTAAACCATCAGTAGTGGCAGATGGCCGTTTGTCAACTGAGGGCCACCTGTCTGTGGGCCCTTCTCTCTTACACAGGCCAAACAAAGGGCATTTCAGGAAATTTTAGGTTTAGTACTGAGGGATGGCCGCCTTTCAATGAGGGACTCTCGTCCATGGCTCAAAGTCCTGATTTCCCACTTTTTTTGGAATTCAAAAAGATAGATTTTTCTAATAAGGTTTTCAGTTGGATTTGTATGGGCATTATCTCTAGATTTAGGATTTTTTGAGTTAAAATCCAACTCAACCTCTTGCCTAGGTATAAAATCTAAAATATAAAGTATTGAAAAGGGAGGGGAATCACTTTTTTTGGAGAGTCAGCTTTAGAAAAGAAGAAAATTCAATTTCTTTCTCTTTCTAAACTTTTGCTTTAGCAATCCTTGCTTAAAACATACACACATAACGAATTTCATTACTTTTTTTGAAAATGGTGATCATAAATCGGAGTAGAGATCTGGACTATAAGAGTTATAGAGACAAAATATCTCCTAAGGGTAATATTTTAGGCTCATTCTGACTTTCTCTCTCAACAATTTATTTTGCATGATCATATGGTTGTTTAATGTGATTTAATGTGTTTTAATTACTGTATTCGATTGATATTCATGTTCAATCGAGATATGATCAGAACTTAGGTTTCAAAGCATGTTAGAGGCATGATTAATCATTGGATTCCTACATTGTTGTGTTGTTTTGAAGCTTTCTTTTATTCTTTATTAATTCTGTAAATATGCAATTTTAGTGATTTATGCATGATTTGTCGTTATAATTTAGTTTTGAAATGATTTAGTACCATATAAATGCATGTTTAGGGTTAGAAATTCATTTTGCATGATTTCTTACATTTTTGGCATGAATTTTTGCACTTTAGTTCTGTCCAGAGGTAAAGGACAGAAATACGACTTGATGGATGGCCATCTGTCATCTGATAGACGGGACATCGCGAGCTCATCCCCTCGACCTATCCCTTGCTTATTTGTGGCCACCCTTACTTGGTTATGGGCATCTCTGAGTTCTTTTATAGAATTTTTGAAGTATTTTAATGCATTTATGTAGTTTTTATGTAATTTATTCATTTTTTATTATATTTGTGCATTATTTAATGTGATTTTGGTTTTGTATTGTAAGATTCTATACTTAAATCCATTTTTTTTTGTATAATAAATTTGTAATTACTATTATTATTTTATTTTAGAATACTAATTAATTTTACTTTTTCGTGTGATTTTCTGAGTATTTAATATCTTTGCTATGAACGGTTTTTTATGTGGCTTTTTGCATGGGAAGTCATGCTCCCTAGCTGGTCATCATTTTCACCCTCTTGGTTATCTCAATTAATTATTATTTTATTATTATTAATTTATTATTTAATTTTTGTTATTACTTATTCAATTGATATTTATTTTGGATGTATTATTATTTTGGGAATGTAATAATTAGTAAAAAAGGCTTTTGTGCACGATAAGAGGAAAAGACATTTAAAACAATTTTTACTAAATTAATTGGTTTTCTTTCAAAGTATAAACCAATGTCCAAATTTTAGCTCAAATTCACATGAGATAAGAAGAGATTTTTTGTAAAATATGTAAAAGGGAACAAATATTCTCAAATCCAAATAAATGCCCCGATTAATGTATGTATATTGTTTTGCTATTGTTATGAGGATGATTTGTTTATGTAATAATTAAGTAGGTTTACTTTATTGCTTTTTATCACTTTATTTATTTGAATGGGATGTTTACTTAGTTTTTATCGCAAATGCATTATATTAGAGAGGAGAGTGGATTAATACTTAAAACCCAATTATAAAACAACACCTAAATAAGATGCCAAAAAAGAGTGATGTCTCGAACACCAGTCTCTATTTGGGCATCAAAAGGTCGAGAATCATTTTCTAACATCTTTTTTGGTGGTGACTCCATGATACCTAACTCTTTTAGGCCCATTAATAGATGCCTTTGTGAGTTGACTATCAATAATAATTTGGGCTTAACCTTTTTTTTATTGTGAAGTAGCCAATTTATAAGTTAAGTGAGCCTCTTTTGATCTAAGACCCTAAAAGTAGGCCTCTGAGAATCCAACTAAAAATGAGCATTAGCTCCGACGTGCACCACAATGGTGACTCCACTAAGGACTAAAGAGACCTTTCTCCAAAATTCATCTTGGTGAAGTTTTTTTATAATTGGGATGTTTTAATTAATCCTATCTTTTTTCTAAACAACATTTCCTGTATTCATCTTAGAGCTTTAAAATTAACTTAAGCATCCCTTTTTAACCCAAGTAATACCCTGAAGCATGCCCTATGTTCACTCATTGTAGTGAGGTGTCAAGGAGACCCACCAGGCTAAGTTTAGTTCCAAATGGTATATAAAATGGTGACCCATCGGACGTTATGCTCGTAATAAACTAGATGTATTGGTACAGACCATGCTTGGGTAGCCCTAAAGTTTCATCACCTTTGACTAAAGCCCATGTAATGACAATAACAACATTCCCTAGGTTATATAACCATAATAATGTTTGCACGCTATGTGGACCTTTGTGTATTGACCAAATTCTAACAAATTATTAGGGTATGAGTCAAAGGATACGATACCCCGACAAGCCCAACCCAATCTATATGAGTTGGTCAAAATACATAACGATAAAAAACCATACGTATGCACTTTAAATTGGAGAGGTTATGCTATCTATTTTCAACCATGCACCACTCTATTGGGTACCTTATTGACCCACATAGGGAAGAGACTGCATGACCTCCTACGTGGGAGTAATATGGTTAGAAGGCTATTCTAATGCTTGTGTGTGGTTTTGATTAACTCCTAACAAAATCATGCATTGCATACATGCATCATTTACCATACATCACTCTTAATCTCTAATTCTTACAACCATTATTGACTCATATAGGTTATCTAAAGCGTCAGAGGGGTGCCTCATTTGAAGATCTATATCTAGTCTATTGAGATCAAGTTTAGATTAAGAATTGGGTTTAAAAGTCGGTTTTGAGTTAGGTTTATGTTAGTTTTTAGAAAGCAATCAAGAAACAAGTTTAGACATGGAGAATGAAGCATTGAATGGGGTTGGAAGGGTAAATGAGACAAGGAGAATGGCTGACAGCACAACTACAAGGTTTTTATTATTGAGGGAAAGGCTGAATGTTACTTTTATTGGGCCTTAAATAGTGTATGATGATTTGGACTGGAGATTGGATAGGAGGTTCCATTATTTTAAGGAGAGACTTATGG
Source organism: Excoecaria agallocha (assembly GCA_037975025.1). NCBI lineage: Eukaryota > Viridiplantae > Streptophyta > Magnoliopsida > Malpighiales > Euphorbiaceae > Excoecaria > Excoecaria agallocha. The sequence goes on from CM075815.1 coordinate 29,891,470, forward strand.
CCATAATTGATGGGTTAATGGCTTCTATAGCACCAAATATTAGAACTCAGCCTGTAGCACCCGCTCATAAGACAACAAAGTTAATGCATGTTAGGAATAATGGCATAGCTAATATCACACTACAAAAAAAACACAAAATAGTGAGGAAAAAAGTCCTCGCTAAATGATACTTTTTTGTACCTAAATCTGTTTAGTGAGGATTTAGCGAGGAAAAAATTTTTGTAACGAAATTCGTTCTAGCAGAATTTGGTGAGGACAGATGTCGTCGCTATATTTTAGCGAGGATAGAATGTTGTCGCTAATGATTAATTCCTCGCTAAAATTTAGCATGCACTTTTGCAACCAATATTTTTATCGCAAAATTTAGCGTGAAAATTATCCTTGCTAAATGCTAGCATGAATTTTGCAATGACATTTTTATCACTAAATATTTTGCGAGGAGATTATTTTTGTCGCTGTTTTACTCATTTTTCTCTATCTCATGCTCATTTGGTGATAAAATATCCGTCGTTAAATGCTCGCTATTAAATTCTCGCAAAATTAGCTTGAATTTTGTTACAGCTAAATTGTAGCAAAATTAGCTTGAATTTTGTTACAGCTAAATTGTAGCAAAATTAGCTTGAATTTTTTTACAGCTACTTTATAGCTAATTAACAATTGTCTGAACATAATAATTTCTTACTAAATTAAAATTACTTTTGCTTAAATTAATATAAAAATTTTACTATTTTAACAATAAACCACAAAAATCGATATCATTGTTAATTGCATATCAAAAATAGCTATTTACAAATGCATATCATTGTTAATTGCATATCAAAAAGAACGTATATATATATATATAGCAATGATCAATGATATCCAAGATGCCCTAACATACACTAACAACTATAATATCAGTAGTATCTATAATCCTATGGATGGATCATGTTGTGAAGCACTTAAGCTATTAACCTGGTCAGTACGAGATGCGAGTAAACGCAACTGCTCCTTAATCCACTGCTGGAAAAGTTGTTGTTACATATCCATCTGCTGTTGGATTTGTTGAACTCGCTGCTCAACTTGTTGCTCCACTTGCTGCTCCACTCGCTGATCAATCTCCTGTTCAAGCTCAGCATGAATCTCAACTTGAAGCTCGATCCGCATAGTAGACAAACGTTGCTCAAACTTTTCCTCCATCACTCTTGTATTGTGTGCTTCAAAAGCAAAATGAGAGCGAGATGAACAAGCCTCTGTGTAGTACTGAGTCGCTGTAGCTCCAAGTCCATATACTCGTCCTCCTTGTGCACCCCCTACTGCATCCAAGTATATTTGATTCTTATCAACATTTTCACCTTCACTTTGGGATCTCTCTTGCCTAAGCTGCATGATTCTATCCTGAAATTTCATATTACAAATTAGAAGTAAGATTAGTAAATTCTTCTAGCATACAATCACAATACATAAATTCACATCTACAATTAATCAACACTTACATATATCACGCTGCATCTATTATTAACAAAAGATTTTCCATCATTCTTTTTTGTATGGGTGTACAAGAAGACTTCACAAGCAGTAGGCCGTCGTTGTTTCTTCTTAGCCTAAATAGATTATAACTAAAATTACAAAAATAAATTTAGGTGTTTCCGAAAATTTTCCAATATTTTTGTCATTTTTATGCTCTAAAATAACTTATATAAACAATTCATTGATTATAGTAATGAAAAGAGCTCCACTTACCAAATGTTTCATATACACTGCACGGGAGACAGACCCTCCAACATGGCATGATAATGCAACACCATTTTCGTCACCACATCATTGATTTTTTTAATTTTGTTTTGATCTCTTGATGATATCTGGTTGGCCCCATATCTCTATCCATGAATTCCAGACAGACTCTGGTACATAAGCTGGCCCCATTAGATAAAATCACCATATCTTATGGCTGCCTTTTTCTTCCAAGCAAATTTGACCAATGCATCTTTTAATGGGTCCCAAGAGAAAAATTTCTACATTGATATTTAAAAGTAAATTCCATAATTAAAAGAAATACAAAAAATTTAGATGTAATTATGTGTAGGTACTTCCTATGTATAGGTAATTAAAAGAAATATAAAGAATGTAGATATAATTCAAAAAGATAATGGTTTACCTTAAACTCTTCAAAATACACATCCTTAGTCTCTTGACTGACAGTTGACCAACGTGATCCTCCTCCTTCTAACCTTCCTTCAAAAATCCTACGTAACTTTCGAGAACACTTGCTGCTTGGCTCTAAAAATCTTAATAGAATAAAAATAAATAAATACATCAATACTATTAGCAAAGAACAATTAATATAAACAAGAAATAGTTGGCTATATAAATAGACCATTTGTCATTTTTCCTTAATAATCAATAATGAAATAATAAAATTTTTAATTCTCACTTTCCATTTCGAATAGTGACTTTTATCTTTCCAGACTCATCAAGGATAATTTCTTCTGGATTCGGGGTTCCATCATCATAACAATTATCAGCAATGTTATGTAAATCTCCAATATCTTGTGTAGAATCAATTATTGGGGTTATAGGTAGAGGAGATGCATCTCTATTGGCTATCAGTGGCAGGGTTATAGGTGGAGGAGATGCATCTCTATTTGCTACCGGTGGCTGCACTATTTGAGGTTGTTGATGTGCAATTGATAAAGGTGTTTGTACCGATCGTTGTCCCTCTCCTACTTTCTTTGCAAGTGCTATACTGAAAGGATTATACCGTGCATTAACCCCACAAACCAATGCTGCTCCTACGAACTTCCTTTTTGACATATCTCTAATAAATGTAATTGATGAAGGTGTTTGCACTTATCATTGTCTCTCTTCACCTCTTATAGCTTTTAACCTTTTCATGGCCTTTCTCCTTTTTCTTTTCTTCATCTTACAGCAAAGTTAATAGCAAGGAAAAAAATAAAAGAGCAAGCCATTATAAGAAAACACGCAGCATTTATCAAAGAAATTACATGGTTTAAATTTCCTATTTTGGTCATTACAAGAGAAATTAATTGAAAATAACACAATTAATATTAGTTCTTGTTCACTTGATGCATATAAGAAAAGAAGTTGAAATTTAATAAAGAGAATGTACTTACATTTTCATTTGTCATACTAAAGTGATCATTAAAATTAAATCAAACATCTAGAAAATAAGAAAATAAATATAAGAGAATAAGATTGGCTAAATTTCAAACTAAATCAAACATTTCAAATAATTCAGACAAGAAATGAAAACATAAATCATCAATAGACATAAAAAAAAAGAAAATTAAAAATTCCAGCAATTAAGAATCAGAAGTTCCAGCAATAAAAAATTCCAAGTATACAAGAAAACAGAGAACATAGTAGAGAGACTAAAAAGAAGTGAAGCGATGAAAAGAAAAAAAGATACAGACTATTATTAAAATATAGATAGTATTTAAATATAATATTAACTATTCTTTCTAGGTATGCAGAAACAGTCTTTCTAGGTGATGAAAAGAAAAAGAAAAAAAAAGAAAGATGGCAGTAGTGCCCATTACTCACCTCTCTTTTTGTATGTAGAAGCATCCACTGCTCTTACTACTAGGTATAATTAAATTCGAGTGCAGGTTTCTTATAAAAAGGACCAATTGTCTGTATCCGTCTCTATTACTAGAACTAGCCAAAGTATTCACTACAAGCATGGAAAGGTTAAAACTAAATTTGATAAGAAGAGGTGTAGTGTGACAATTATGATCAGCTAGCACATGAAATAGGTTTGGCACTGTAAACCCATTATGCATCTTAAACACGACTATGATAAAATTACTACAGAAAACCGAAAAATTTATAAAGAAGCAAATCCAACCGGCCACACAATGAAAGAATTGAAAAGTAGTCAAGAAATATGACAACCCATATCATTACACTACTGCAATCAAAAGATATAATGGCAGAAACAAAAAATCATAATATAAGACTAATACAGATTCCAACAAACAGAAAAGGCACAACCAAAACATATAATGGTGGAAAAAAAGGGGAAAATAAGCAATGGTTTTTTGGAAATTTAGCTTAGAAATCAAAAGGGGAAAAGATAAAAAGAAAAGGGTCAACGTTATTGCAAACCAAAGATAAAATGGAAGAAAAAAAGATCAACTATAGCAGCAACAGAACAGCTATCTGCTCCACCAAAAAAAGGAAGACAAAATCCAGAACTATCAAAAATAACTAATTTCTTCATATCAGTTGCATCAGAAAATAGAGCAGTAAGGAAAGCAACTGAAATTATAAAATCAACAAGAAAATAACAAATTCACTGTAATTCACACACAAAAGATGTCATAGAATGATGTTACTGCTATTTCAAACCTTCAACTTCAGACATATCAGTGCAAGCTACTATACAGCTGTGATTTCAAAAGCTGCTTAACCAAAAAAAGAAAGCTAATCAAAGGCTGAAACAAATTGAAAATACATCTTTGTTACCATAGCTAAATTTAATGAACAAATTGAAAATATATCTTTGTTACCATAGCTAAATTCAATGATATATAGACCGTTAGAATCTATTACTCATTAACTCATTTAATAGAACATAATGAGATTCTGCACAAATTCCCTAAGCTCTTTAAATATACATATCTTTTATCTATTTCTCTCTCACTATACTATTATTATTATAGTATTTTCCAATTTGGAGTATTTAATTTTTGCGGGAATTACTGTTAGAGCAGTTTCCACATGCAGGTGGGCAGTTTTCTATGGGTAATGCTATTCATCAGCACTCTTAGAAGAATCCCATTAGTGCATAACACAATTGATGAGTTCCTTCCACCTTTACTTTCTAATCGAATCTAGCACCGGAGTTAAGGGTCAGCAGTGATGCAGCATACAAATGCATAGGAAATTCCATGGGTAGCAGAGCAAAATAGATTAAAGTGCAAAATGAAACTTGTTACATTTAGAAATCTACAAGCAAACTTTAACAAACAAATTTATCTAATTTTCGGATTATATGCTGTGTAAAGCCAATTATTTAGAAACTTGTGCTGAGATGTCGATGAAAATATCCAAGATATGATCACAGCTTATGCAACTAATCGGATATGTGACATTGTATGTCAACAAAAGTGAATAAGATTACGAGAAAGTAAAACAACCAAAAGGTGCAAAGTAATGGCTAATCCAAATTAACAGATTCATACTTCCAAATTTACATGGTTTACAATCTCATAATTTCCATTCCAACCGCATTCTTTTGAGGGGAAAGTAATTATCAAATAAAGGAACTTAATTATTAAATCATACAGTTAAAAATCATATTAATCATCAAGAGAATTATAAAATATACCTTGTATCCAATGTCATGTCTAACAATTTCTCCTCTTTCATAAGAGATTCTTTCGGCAACTACAAATGAAATTCACCAAAAGCTCAGAACTAATAAAATGTAGAAACAAAAGGTAAACATAGCAGATCTCTAAAGGACAATTTATTTTGGCAAACAATAGTAACGATAGCCACAACTTTGCACACTTAACAAGCAACACGCACCTGATGTGGCTGAGATACGACGAGGTTGCGTGCAGACTATCCTGCAGTAATATGTCTTGATTATGGGTAATGTTTTTATTCATCATCAAATTCACATAAAGCTTTTTCATTAAACTTTACATACAAAATAATGCAAAAATTGAGGAAAAACATAAGAAAGTGACAGTAGGCGCATACCTGGAAATGGAAACATGAAATCCCAAGCCACATTCCAACCAAAACTCAAGCAAACTATGTGCAAGAGGCGAAATATAGATGAGAAACAGTAAAAGTAAATAAAAAATTTTGGCTCACGACTATTCATAAACCATCATCAACCACACGATCTAAAAATTCAAAAGAAATGAAAATCAACCTCATGACCTAAATAAAGAATTTTGGCTCACGAATCCCATTCAAATTCAAAAATCAACAGATTACTGGTTACAAAAAAAATCAAGAGGGAGTGGGAGAGAGAAACCAACCTTACTAAACTCCGACGACGAGAGAAAGAGAAAAAGAAAGAGAGGGCGAGAAAGAGGATGGCAGCACAAGAGGGATGAAGCTTTTAGGGATTTAGGAAAAATAAATCCCGCCAATACTTTTGACATCCCGCTAAAAAATTTGGAGAATTAGCTTGGGACATAGGTCTGGCAAATTTGTCGAGAAACTTTTTCACCGCAATTTAGTTTATTTATTATATAATTAATAATAAATATTATTACTAAATATAAACATAATAATTTAATTTAATTTCACTAATTTAAATAATAGTAATTTAATTTATTTAAATATTTCTAAGAAATAAATTTATTAAATTAAATGGTTTGACTAAATGTAAATGAATTTTAAATATTTAGAATTAAAATTATAAAAAATAGTTAAGACATATTTCTAGCTAATTACCCAATTTATTTTTAAAAAGCAATCCTAGCAAAATTAGTTAGCCTAAATGTTGGGCTTATTAAATGTAAATAAAATTTAAATATTAAGAATCAAAATTGTATAATTAAAAATAATTAGAATTAATTAATTAATATTTGTTAGAGGCAACTATTCTATTTAATTTTGTTATGCTCTAACCTAAGATAAATTAGCTATTTGCGAGAAATACTGTCCTTACTAATTACTTCACATCTAAATCAAATGGGCATTAGCGAGGAGTAGTATTCTCGCTAAGTAGTGAGGACTATTTCTCTCGCTAATTAGCGAGAACGCAGTCGTAGCTAAATTAGCGAGAAATAATTTTCTCGCTACTCACTTCACATGCCACAAGATTAGGAATTAGCGAGGAAACGTTTCCTTACTAAATTTGCGATCATATCCTCGCTAATTACTTCACATCCACATCAAATGGAAATTAGCGAGGACTACTATTCTCGCTAAGTAGTGAGGACTATTTCTATCGCTAATTAGCGAGAAAGTTAGTCGTAGCTAAATTAGCGAGAAATAATTTTCTCGCTACTCACTTCATATGCCACAAGAATTAGGAATTAGCGAGGAAATGTTTCATCGCTAAATTCGCGAGAAATCATGTCCTCGCTAATTATTTCACATTCACATCAAATGGGCATTAGCGAGGACTACTGTTCTCGCTAAGTAGTGAGGACTGTTTCTCTCGCTAATTAGCGAGAAAGTTATTCGTAGCTAAATTAGCGAGAAATAATTTCCTCGTTACTCACTTCACATGCCACAAGAATTTGGAATTAGCGAGGAAACGTTTCCTTCTTAAATTTGCGAGAAATCATATCCTCACTAATTACTTCACATCCACATCAAATGGAAATTAGCAAGGAGTACTGTTCTCGCTAAGTAGTGAGAACTATTTCTCTCACTAATTAGCGAGAAAGTTAGTCGTAGCTAAATTAGCGAGAAATAATTTTCTCGCTACTCACTTCACATGCCACAAGAATTAGGAATTAGCGAGGAAACGTTTCCTTGCTAAATTTGCGAGAAATCATATCCTTGCTAATTACTTCACATCCACATCAAATGGGAATTAGCGAAGACTACTATTCTCGCTAAGTAGTGAGGACTATTTCTCTCGCTAATTAGCGAGAAAGTTACTCGTAGCTAAATTAGCGAGAAATAATTTTCTCGCTACTCACTTCACATGCCACAAGAATTAGGAATTAGCGACGAAATGTTTCATCGCTAAATTTGCAAGAAATCATGTCCTCACTAATTATTTCACATTCACATCAAGTGGCCATTAGCGAGGACTACTGTTCTTGCTAAGTAGTGAGGATTGTTTCTCTTGCTAATTAGCGAGAAAGTTAGTCGTAGCTGAATTAGCAAGAAATAATTCCCTCGCTACTCACTTCACATGCCACAAGAATTAGGAATTAACGAGGAAACGTTTCCTTGCTAAGTTTGCGAGAAATCATGTCCTCGCTAATTACTTCACATCCACATCAAATGGGCATTAGCGAGGACTACTGTTCTCGCTAAGTAGTGAGGACTATTTCTCTTGCTAATTAGTGAGAAAGTTAGTCGTAGCTAAATTAGCGAGAAATAATTTCCTCGCTACTCACTTCACATGCCACAAGAATTAGGAATTAGCGAGGAAACATTTCCTCGCTAAATTTGCGAGAAATCATGTCCTCGCTAATTACTTCAACTCCATATCTAATGGGCATTAGCGAGGAGTAGTATTCTCGCTAAGTAGTGAGGACTATTTCTCTCGCTAATTAACGAGAACGTTAGTCGTAGCTAAATTAGGGAGAAATCATTTCCTCGCTACTCACTTCACATGTCATATGAATAGTAATTTTAGCGAGGAAAAATGTTCTCGCTAAATTAGTGACAAATAACATCCTTACTAATTACTTTACATTTCATATCAAATTGGAATCAGCAAGGTGTAATGTTCTCGCTAAATTAGTGAGCATAAAATTTCTCGCAAATTAGTTCACATATAACATATCTACCAAATAAAAAATTAGAGAGGACTATTTCTATCGTTGATTAGCATGGAATTGTTGTTCCATGCTAAATTAATTAGTTTGCTTGAATGTTGTGCTCGCCAAATTCTCGCTAAAGTTTGTGCCAAAATTTAGGCGCCTAAATTAGCGATAAATTATCGATGTTCTCGCTAAATTGTTGCAAAATGTATGTTCATTTGCATCCCCACCAACATTTGTGACAAAATTCATTTGTCATCGCAATTCTGTCGCTATATCAGTGATTTAGCAATAATTTTTCTTGTACTCGCTAAATTTTGTCGCCATTCTGCAATTTTCTTGTAGTGTCACTGTTCTTCGAGACCCACCTAGAAGGGAAAGGAGGCATGATCCTAAAGATGACTTCATTGAAGAGGAGAACAAAGATTATATCCCTCCAATGATGAATATGGGGATTAAGGGTCCTAGTGCTGAGGATCCAGCTTTCAAACAAATGGAGGAAAAGATTAAAGCCATGTCTAAGGTGTTGTCTGCTGGTAGGGGGATAAACCCTAAAGATAGGGATTCAAATGGAGATGAGCCATTGCCCCAAAGGTTTAAGATGCTTGATTTGCTAAGGTTTGATAGCACTTTAGATCCTTTGCCACATGTCAAATAGTATATGCTGATCATGAAGGGAGTCGGCTTGTTTATAGAAATAGAAGGTGCAATACTTTTTCTTGAGTTTGACTTGACCTATAATAGATTGGTACCATGGTCTAGATAGGCATACTAAAAAGGACCGAGATCTATTGATTGAGGAATTCCATAAGCAATATGACTGCAGCACTAGGATGGAGGTTACTTTGAGTGACCTTGAATTACCTTAATAGAAACATGATGAACCTTCCATGAGTGCCTCACTAGGTTAAGGAATAGGGTGATAGAGATGAAGATGAAGCTAGACATAGCTGATCAGATCATGTTATTGATCAGGAATGCAAGCCCATACCTAAGGGATAGTTTGAAGATAAAGGGTCTAAAGGACTAGGAGTCACTAAAAGGATATAGCTATAAAGGCTAAAGAAGAGTATCTAGCCATGAGGGTTAGCAATAAGAATGCTAGAAGGAATTTCGGTAGTAACATGACAATGGATAATAGTAGTGGGTTAAATAGAACTGGGAAGATAGTAGAAGTGTTGACTATTGAGGCTAGTCAGAGGCATTATTCCAACCTGGGAAAGCCACTATCTTAGGTACCAGACAGATTGAGCAAAGAAGGAAAGCTTCAACCATTGCCTCTGAGAATAGCATAAAGTCAAGGGTTGCCCCATCATAGTAAGGATTAGTACTATGCATATCATCAGTGCACTAGGTACCTGACTAATTATTGTCATAGCTTGAGGAATAAGATTCAAGATTTAATAGATAACAAATAGATTTTAGGTCTTGAGAAGAGAGAGAAATAAAAAAAGGGAGCTTATAATGTTGTGCCACCTCAAGTGTTCATATTTGGGTCTAGCTTACCCGAGTAGTATGTGATGAAGGACCTATATGCGAATGAGTACTTAGTCATTACTCACTCCACCCCTGTAGTGATAGAACCAGTTGAAGAAAATTGGCAAGTTTTTATGATTGATTATTGGTATACTCCTATAGAGAGTGAAGATAACGGGGCTTTAGGGCCCATTGATATCTGGAGTTCAACCAGTGAAGCCAATGAGAGTGAAGAAGAAGTAGGAGAAGAGAATAAAGTTAAAGTGATCACATGGAGTAGGAAAATGGCCCCGGAGGTTGAAAGGTAGTTAGCTCCTACTATAGTGCCAACAGAAAAAAAAGTTGAGGAAGATCAGATAATTAAGTAGCTGAGGAAGAAAAATGCATTGATCTCCATCTAGGACATGCTGAGACAATCTTCCTCAAGCAGCCAGAAGCTAGTTAAAGCACTAAGTGAGTGCACTGTTGCTACTCCCATCTCACCTTTTGAGTTGTTGGTTTGGTTAATGGAGGAATGAGAGAGAATGTTGTGTATTCTAATGTTAACCCACCTACTGAAGGAAGGAACCACAATTGACCTTTATACATTAAAGCTTAAGTGAATGGAAAACACAAGGCTTGTGTGATGATGGATGATGATTCTTCCATTAATTTCTACCCTTTAATGGCCATTCCAGCTTTTGGGTTGAATGAGACCATGCTGAGTAAGTTTGACTTAATCATTTATGCTTATGATAATTCCAAAAGGCAAACTGTCGAAACCTTTAAGTCTTTAGTGAAGATAAGGCCCATCAAGATAAAAGTTGAGTTTGTGGTGCTCCCTATTCTAGCTAATTTCTCTATACTGTTAGGAAGACCATGGTTTCACAAGCTGGGTAGAGTGCCTTCCATGCTACATCAGATGATTAAGATTCCCTATAATAGATAAGTAGTCACTATTAAAGCTGCAAGGGAGAATTAGGTGTCTGTACTTGAGATAGTAAAACAACCTTTTAGTGGTTCCATGTATCTACCATCAGTGATGAAGAAGTTGAGAATAGCTTTGTGGATTGTCCTCAGGAGGTTAACATGATGAAAAAGATGAATTTCCTGCCTGGTGCAAGTTTAGGCAAGAACTCTCAAGGGCCTCGAACTACTATAGCTGCTGAGGATCAGAAGGACAAGAAGGGGTTAGGTTTTACTGGTTCCAGTTAGAAGGGCAAAAAGAAAAAGGTAGAGAAAGGGATTCCTTATATTTCTCAGAGTTTTATATCGGCTTTACGTATTTGTCTTTACTGTGAAGAGAACGAACCTCAACTGATAAGAGGTGAGTTAGTGCAAGGTTTTGAGCTATTCAATGATGTCTTTAACTAGGAACAAGGGATTATTAAGCTAGTTAAGGGATTATAGGATGAAGAGATTCTACTGCACAATTCAACATAAGACAGATAAGTGCCAAAGGAAGTTCTAATAGAGAAGCTCTAAAAGAGAGAAAAATACCTGAAAGAAGCTTCCTTGGAAAGCGAAAGGTTAAATGCACAAAAAACGAGAAAATTGAAGCACTATTTATAAAAAGAAATGATAGATAATTCCTCATAAAGAGCGAGCCACAAGTAGCCTGTCTGTCAACCTTAGAAGGCCAAAAATCACCTTTTTACACGTCCCATACATTACACGTACATACTATTGCATTTTTCAATTTTTTTTATTTTGTAGAGAATACAAAATCTTGATGGCTCAAGAAATTAGTACTAGAAGGTTTTAAATGCAAAAATCATTTACCTCAAGAGACATGATGAATTTCAAGGGGTATTTCAGAATTTTGGACACTCATGTGTAGTAAAGGGTAACTAATGCTTGTAAATATTGTAAAATAATGTTGTAACACATAAAAAAGGCATAAATAATGTTGTTAATTAATTTTGGATGGATAGAGATTGAAAAATAGGTGAAAAAGGTAAAAAATTGGAAGAAAAAATGAGTTAAAATGAGGAAATAAGGCTTAATTTAAGCTAGAGGGGCAAAATTGTCATTTTACCCTAAGAGACGAGATGTCTCCTAGTTTCTTCCATTGCTAGTAACAAAGCCCATCCCTTGCTCAGAATCTAGAATAAATTGGTTTTCTTCTTCATTGTTTTGGAAAACCTCTATAACTTATGATTTCAAAGCTGTCTCTCCGATTTTTTAAAGCTTTTCTCTTTTGTTCTTCATCCGTTCTTCGAGCTTCTCACGCCTGTGGCCTTGTGGGAGTGAGGCGCAATTTAAGGAGCATCATTTCTCTATTGTCTCTTCATTTTCTTCTCTCTTTCTATCTTCCACAAGTAAGTATTATTTAATTCTTATTCATCTTTTTCTTTTTTATTTATTCATTAAGTTAGAACATAGTTTAGGTTGTAAAACTTTAGCTTTAGGCATGATGGATGTGAGCACCTTTTATATTATTTTTCTTAGTCAAAAATAAATATTGCCTTATAGTTTAAGTTATGTAGGTTAATTGCCAAACCATATTTGCATGACATTGTAGATAACTAAAAACATAATAGATGAGAATGCAATCCTATAATTTTCCATCTAAACAAATAACATATGTAAGTTTTATGTGTTTTGAGCCCTTAAAAAATGATGTAGTATAAGATGTAATTACACCAAATAGTTATAAGTAGGTCTAATTCCTTACATTAATATTTTGATTGTGTTTTTTGCTGGACATAATGGCTTGTGTTTTTTTTTCTCTTTTTGTGAAAGAGGCAGTCTCATTCCTAACTGGAATGTTACAAAAATTTCATTCAATTTCTCATAAAATGTGAAGTGAAAATTATGTAATATTATGATTGTGTTGTTTGGCAGCCTTAATGGCATACATTTTTGCTTTAAATGTTCTTGTGCAGGAGGCAATCTCGTTCCTAGCCAAAATGCTACTGAAATTGTCGCGTAAAGTGTGAAACCTATGATATTAGGATAATTGTGTTGTTTGATGGCCTTGATGGCCTATGTTTTGTTTGAATTCTCTTTTCATACAAGGCAAAGTCACATTGCTAGTCAAAATACAACCAAATTTTTGTTAAATTCTTGTAAAACGTGCAATATGCATTATGTCTCATTTTTCATGACATTAATGCTGTAGAACAACTAGATGTGTGTATCATTTTTTGTATCAATTAATGCACACTCAGTGTAGGTTAACTATAGGTATTTAACCCAATATGCTTGTAAATTCTAATATATTAGTTTGCTTGCGACTCATGTCAACCATAAACTAAAATGAAGTCTTTTCTTGTAGGATGCCTCTTAGGACTACATGCCCACAGTCGTCTCAGCCAGTGCCACCTTACACGACACTTGGGTAGGCTTATAGATTTTGGGCTCTACAGCAGGTCCAATATAGATTAAGCTAGTGCAAGTCTACGTAGTTTTTACAAGAATTTGGACTGTTATAGGAGGCCAACCAACTTCTAGCCAGGGTAGGATGGATAAAGTTCTTCACCCCGGCCTATAGGATTTATCTAGATATCACCAGAGAGGTCCTCATTACCTTGGAGTATGGCGGCTACTCCAGATAGGATATAAAGGAGGTAGTCATCTAGTTCTAGGCCTTGGTTATACGTTACAGCATCACGAGGTGCATGTTTGCTTAGTCCATGGGTCTCACGAGTTGATTAGGTATGGTCACACCACCTAGGATGATGGATTGGGACAGATTAAGAGTGGTGATGCTACTAAGGGCTATTTTTCACTCACACACGGTGAAAAACACCATGCTGGTCTCTCAAATTTATAGATAGCTCAAAAGGGTTTTATCTGCTTCATACATAGGATGCATAGGGAGTTCAGGTAATATTACCTCTGCAGATGCCAGTAGTTTATGGGGTATGTAGGAGGGCGGACATATAGATATTACACACGAGATTATTATGATTTTGGTTAGAGTAGGCACATAGCTTGGGATTTAGATTTGCATTGGAGGCATCATCACTCAGTTGCTACTGTCATTCAGGGCACGAGATAGTGCCTTTAGTGACCCCGTTATAGAGAGCATCCATACCGACTTGTAGGCAGTAGTCACGATGAGTAAGGTGGAGCCTATAGAGCGGTGAGAGGGAAAGTACAGTCTACTCACTATATTAGAGACCAGACAGAGGTGTGGTCTGGATGCCATAGTTCCAGGTGCACTCACAGGAGGCATCGACAGAACCACAGGTACCTCTAGCACAGTTGCCTCAATAGGAGGATTCAGTAGAGCGAGCAGATGAGCCTCATAAGTTACAAGAGCCTCAAAGGTCAGGGATGGACTCAAATTATGAGTTTGATATGTATATTGGTCTATAAGAGCTTCTGGCTAGATCACCATAGCTGCCAGTGCACCTAAAATCTCTCATTAAGCATTAGAGATTGCCAACCATGAGCCGAGGAAGGTTCTTTCCCTATGGACATCCTGAGGCATCCATTTCATTAGCTCCTCCAACTTTTGTGCATCCGGGAGCATCTACATCTCTAGCTCTTCTACCATTTGCTCCATTATTGCTAGCACATGTACCCTTAGCTCCTCCGATTGATGACATCTATAGGAGACTAGTAGCACTAGAGGATGTTAGTAGATGCCAGGGCTAGACATTACAAACTATAGTCACAACAATGCAGTCTTTACAGTCATTGCCAACAGTGGTATAAACTCTACAATCTGACATGCAGGAGACTAGTGTCTAGCAAGTGTACTAGATCGGCTAGTAATATAGAGAAATATAGATTAAGATCCCAAATATTGTAGCCAAGGGAACATGGATTGTTAAGAATAATATCTATGTATGAATTAAATTAATCTAAGATTTATTCCCAAGTTTTTGATTTAAAGGCAAGAACTAAACTAAATAGACAATAAAGTAAAACAAAAACTAAAATTAAACTAACATGAATTAAACACAAAACAATAACTGAAATTCTCTTGCTTTATCCACCTCAACTTTTATTACAATGACTCAAACAAAATTAACACAAGTGATTATGAAAAAACCAGTAATAAAGCCTAATATCTTATGCAATAATATCATTATAAGTATTAAACTCATAGACAAATCTAACACTTAGCATAAAAATTCAATTTTAAACTCCTAGACATCCATTAAAATCTTTTTCAAGCAAATTAACTTCAATCTATTCTTAGTTTAAATTTTCTCAGTGTTAATATATCCTTACTAACACATAATTACACCTTAACTCATAATAAAACCATGCATTTATACTAATGAACTAACCCAAGAACATGAACACCAATAGTCATGTATGAATCAATCATTAACAATTAATTCAAATAAGTCAACAATCAATTTATAAATAACTAAAAGCAAGAATTTGTCCGAAACTAAGAAATAATCAAACTTGCATTGAATTAAAGATCAAAATAAAGTCATTACATTTAAAATATAAGGGTTTAAGTTTCCCCTAGTAAAAAAAGAAAAACTACTTACCAAACATGATGAAAACTAAATGAACAATTAAAGTAAAGAGATACAATACTCATTAAGCTCCGAACTTTGTTCTTGATAACTTTAAGAGAAAGCTTGAGTCTTGTAGAGAATTGTAAACTAAGAAAATAAGAAAACTAAATTAAAAATAAACTAAA
This sequence comes from Excoecaria agallocha, assembly GCA_037975025.1. Taxonomy (NCBI): domain Eukaryota; kingdom Viridiplantae; phylum Streptophyta; class Magnoliopsida; order Malpighiales; family Euphorbiaceae; genus Excoecaria; species Excoecaria agallocha. The sequence goes on from CM075815.1 coordinate 29,906,959, forward strand.
ACTAAGCTAAAACTAATGTAGAATTAATTAAAGAAGACTAAAACTAAAACAAAGAATAAAATTCATAATTCTTCCTCCCCTCTAAGTTCTGGTGCTTTGGTGGTTTTATAGTTGAATTATCTTGCCAAAAGAAGAAGTTTTGCCTTTGTAAAATTCCTAAACCAAGTTGTAGAAGAATTCATCTTAAATAGGAAGTCTTTTTTTATCATGTTTCCTTATTAATCACTCTGGAGAAGGATATTGATGGTCATGAGAGTGAGCCTTGCACTCGGGAGAGTGAAATTCATACTCGGAATAGTGACTTTCCACTGCATTTCACATCACTTCACTTGGGTGAGTACAAATTTCACTCTGAAGAGTGCCAAATCACTCAACCGAGTGAAGGAATCACTCAGCTGAGTGATTCATGGCTGCTTCCCTTGAGTAAAATCCATATTTTTCTTTAATTTCACTTATGCCCCTAACTTTCTTCTTTTTGCACTTTAGGCCCTTTTCCCTTTAATTTGGCCCTGAAAAACACCAAAATTAATAATTAGTCCTAAAAACACATAAAATAAATAATTAAACCTAAAACCAACTAAATTAAGGCTAACTTGACTCAATTAACCACATAAAAACACACTAAAAACATAGTATAGTTCACACTTATCAGGGGCATTAGAGCTAATTTAGTGATTGCAGGATAGAGATTTGAGGCAACCCTATTAGTAGTGGATGAATTTATCACTTAGCTTAGAGATCAGAGTACTCACACTAAGACTAAGATCCCCGAGGCCAAGTGGGACATGATAAATACTAATGAGGAGCTGAGGAGGTATATTTGGTACCTAAGGGGTGATTCGATGTGATACCTTGAGCGCCATTCTAGGGCTATTACTGAGGTTGATTAGGGCTCAGAGAGATGGGCAGAGGTTATAGCATAGGCTCTGCATTCTTTAATAGCAACACTGCTAGGATTTTGCTTCAGATTTAGGCCAAATAATGACCAACTCCCTCCAGCACCATAGGTAGTGGTACCAGCGAGACCTCGTAAGCCATCAACATTTAGACCCCCAACTAGGCAAACCTATCACAGTGGACCAGGATCCTCACAGTGACTTATCCATTTTTTGGATTTAGGGACTTTTTGTTTGTTCAAAAAATTTTGATGTATATAAAGTTAAAACACGTATTTATTCAGTTTGTGTATTTATTTTACACTTAAAATTGCTTTCATTTATGTTTGGCACTCATAATCAAGTTGTAAAATAAAAGGGATCAAATTGACAATAAAACATACAATTAAAATGGCAAAATATAACAACTAGAAATGATAAGAGATAAAAGAGAAATAAAAACAAAGCAAAAGAAAAAAAAAACCCAAAAGGCCAAATTCAATAAACAAAGCACTATAATTTAATACTTTTCACATCTATTACTTAAAACCCCACCAGGAGGCATACATATACTCCTTCAATAACAAGGAATCAATACACCCATCCGTATCATAAGAAGTTACCTAAACATGCCAAAATAAAAGGGATGCACAACAAGAAGCTATTGGACATGAGGCTAAAGTCTGATGACAATGTAAATTTTAAAAGAGTCCAGAATGACACTACATAGTCTCAGTGACTCTTCACAAATGCATATTTTCTAAAATGGTGCTACATAGTCTTAGTGACTTTTAATAGATGCATATTTGCAAGAGTGGCTTTAAAGTATCTCAGTGACGCCTCACAAGTGCATGTTTGCTAGGAACCTCCCTAATGGGATGTCTCTTTAAGAAGGGACAAAGCACCCACTAGAAATACCAAGCAACATAAAGGACAATAATGAAACAATTACTCAAAAACTTATTTCATTTTGTACGTAAAACAACCTGATGCCAATTAGTCTTCATTATGTCATCTCGATTTTGCATACCCTAGGCACTAATTAGATGCATTCAAACAACACTTATTTTACATACCCTAGGGGCTAATCAGTCTTCATCAGGTTATCTCAATTTTTCATCCCTTAGGCACTAATCATAAGCATTTAAATAACCTAATTCTGTATGCCTCTAGTGCTAATCAGAGTTAATCAACTCGTCCCGATTCTACATGCCCTAGGTGCTAATCGGATAGTCAATCTAGGATTAACACATTGATAAACTGATGTTAACTATCTGAACCAGGGTTAAGACATTGACAAGTTGATGTTAACTACCCAAATTGGGGTTAACACATCGACAAGCTAAAGATAGCCACCCAATTAAGAGACTTACTACCTTAAAATGTACTTGTTTTAACCAACTAAGAGATTTATTGCCTCAAGTATGTATCTTTTTCCTTTTACTCTAAATTTTAGCTCACTTTGGTAGTAGTGCACCAGTTCCCCAAAATTTAGGGCAATTATAGACACTGTGACCCGAGACAGCTTAGATCAAAGTTACCCGATGATGAGGAAATAGCATGTTGCCAATAATAAATTTGGATCTCGAATCTCTAATCGTGAATTTCTTACATTTTCTCAAAGATTTTCATGATTTTCTAAATATTTCCTAGTGATTTAACAAAATGTGCATAAAAACCTCATTTCGAACCTTCAGTGGTTGAAGACAACCGTCTGTCACTTAAGGGGCACTTGTCTGTGGGCCTTTCTTTCTTGCATTGGCCAAAAAATGAAGATTTTGGGAAATTATAGGTGTAGTGTTGATGTACGACCACCTCTCATTGAGGGACGCTTATTTATGGCTCAAAATCTAGATTTGCCACATTTTTATAGAATTTAAAAAGGTAGATTTATCTCATAAGGATTTCAGCCGAATTTGTAGGGGTATTATCTCTAGATTTGGGAGGTTTTGTGTTGGAATCCAACTTAAACTCTTGCCTAGGTATAAAATCTAAAATCTAGGGTATTAAAAGGGGAGGGGAATCACTTTTTATGGCTAGCCACCTTTAGAGAAAAAAAAGATTCAATTTAATTTTTTCTCTAAACTTTTGCTTTAGCAATCGTTGCTTGAAACATACACACACAAACATAACAAATTTCATTAGTTTATTTTAAAAATGGTGATCACAAATTGGAGTAGAGATCTGGACTACAAGAGTTACAAAGTTAGAATATCTCTTTAGGGTAATATTAATTTTAGGCTCATTTTCACTTTCTCTCAAAAATTTATATTGCATGATCATATGGTTGTTTAATGTGATTTAATGTGTTTTAATTACTGTATTCGATTGATATTCATGTCCAATTGAGATATGATCAGAACATAGGTTTCAAAGCATGTTAGACGTATGATTAATCATTGGATTCCTCCATTGTTGTGTTGTTTTGAAGCTTTCTTTTATTCTTTATTAATTCTGTAAATATGCAATTTTAGTGTTTTTATGCATGATTTGTTGTTATAATTTAGTTTTGACATGAACTATATAAATTCATGTTTAGAGTTAGAAAATCATTTTGTTTGTCTTCTTGCATTTTTGGCATGAATTTTTGCACTCTGATTCTGTCTAGAGGTGAAGGACGGGAAGACGACTCAATAGACAATAGTTAGTAACCCTACAAACAAGACATTGTGAGTTCGTCTCCTCATTCCATCACTCATTTGTGGGTGTCTATGAGTGTATTTTGTGCATTTTTAAGTATTTTCACGCATTTGTGTATCTTTTATCTAATTTATTCATTTTCTATCATATATGTGCATTATTTGATGCGATTTTGGTTCTTTATAGTTACATTATGTACTTAAATCCATTATGTTTCTATAGAATAAATTTATAAATACTCTTATTGTGTTATTTGAGAATACTAATTAATTTTTCTTTTTGGTGTGATTTTTTGTGTATTTAATATCTTTGCAATGAAGAGTTTTTTTTTATGTGACTATTTGCATAGGAAGTCATACTCCTGAGTTGGTCATCATCATCACCCTCCCAATTATCTTGGTTAACTATTTTTTTATTATTATTTAATTTTAATTATTATTTGTTCAATTGATATTTATTGTGGATGTATTATTATTTCGGGGATGTAATAGTTAGTAAAAAAGGCTTTTGTACAGGATAAGAGGAAAAGATATTTAAAACATTTTCTACTAAATTAATTGGGTTTTCTTTCAAAGTATTGACCAATGTCCAGTTTTTAGTCCAAATCCACATGAGATAAGAAAAGGTTTTTTTATAAAATATGTATAAGGGAACCAATGTTCTCAAATCCAAATGAATGCCCCAATTTATGTATGTATATTATTTTGTTGTTGTTATGAGGATGATTTACTTATCTAATAATTAAGTACGTTTAGTTTATTACATTTTATTGCTTTATTTATTTGAATGGGATGTTTACTTAATTTTATTGCAAATTCATTTTGTGAGAGAGGAGAATGGATTAATACTTAAAACCCAATTATAGAACAACACCTAAGAAAGATGCCTAATAAGAGTGATGTCTTGAACAGTAGTCTCTATTTAGGCATCAAAAGGTCGAAAATCATTTTCCAACATTCTATTAGATGGTGACTCTATGACACCTACCTTTTTTTGGGACTATTAGTTGATGCCTTCACTAGTTAACTATCAACAATAACTTGGGCTTTACCCTTTTTTGTTATGAAGTAGCCAATTTATGTGTTAAGTGAGCCTCTTCCAGTCTCGAGCCCTAAAAATGAGCCTTTTGAGAATCTAACCAGAAAGGAGCATTGGCTTTGGCACACATCACACTGTGCCTTAATTGTGCCTAGGATGAACCCAATTAAACCCTAGTGACTTTTTTAATTTTTTAACGATTTTTTTCATTTTATTTTTATTATTTTTCATTTTTTCAATTTTTTTTACCTTTAGGTGTGGCTATAGGTGAAGCTGAGGTTACTTGAGGAACCTCTTCCTAGACTAATAAGCACATACTCCTTGAAATATTATCTTCCCAAATGATGATTTTACAACTTCGAATTAGCACAAGAAGGCTTTCAATGTCTAGCAACAGTAGATGATAGTGATTTTAACTTTATGTACACATGGAAGGTACCTGATTATATAACCCAGGACAATCATGTTAGTGTAAGTCCTAGCCCCAATACATTGTTATAAAGTATTTAGTATAATAAATGAGGCATTTTTTTATCTATTGTATTCCTGTGCATATCAAATGATAAAACTATCCAAGAATGTTGTTTCAATTTAAGTTATCATGTGTGAGGCACATGGTTGTAAGACCTTGAAACATATTGAGACTTCATTCTAAATATCCCTAATCGGTCACTATCAGGGGAATAACAAATGAAATAAGACTAGTATGCTCTCTCTAATAAGTTGAGTTCTGTCTCACAGATCATATGGACTAAAGTGTCAATCAAAAATCATAAATACATGTTTAGAACATGGTATCTGGATTTGATCCGTTCATGAGAGTACTATATGGTATAAGTCATAAGTGTTTCTCATGTACAAGTTTTGCATCGGAGTTCTTATACCTAAAATCTCTATGAAACTCTTTATGAATTACTATGTACTTTTACATACACCTAACGTACTCATAATAGAGTGACAAGCATGGGTATGCACTGATTCATGTCAAAAAGCATGAGAAAAGTAAAGCGATTACCTCTCTCGATAAGAGAGAAAATATCATCGGCCACTTTATTAGTGAACTGAGAAGTGTATGGCCATACCGAGATGAAATAATGAGTAATCATTATTTATTTGAGAGTTTAGTGTAACTGGAATATCAAGAAAGGAATTAGTATATATAAGGATGACTAGTTCCATGCCTTATGTTAATTCTAATATTTATGGGTAAGGGACTATGCAAAATTGCATTAGGTCACTAAATACTATTTGCATTTTCATTTAATTTAGAAAGCTATAATATCTTGCTAGAGAATATATATAGCCTTTGGATTATTTATTAATTCATTGCCAATGTTAAATGGACCTATAGGATCGCACACAAAGCATTACGCTTAAAATATTTAAAATAGAGTATTGGGCATTAATTTAGGCTTTTAATTAAAGTCAAATTAATGTATGTAATGGGCATTAAAATTGCTATATGGACCTTGGTCTATGACAGAGAATTTTGGCATGTACTAGGTTTATTTTAATTAGTTAATTATCTATGGATAATTAAGGTAATTGAGTTTGAATCTTATATAGTATTTAAATCAATTAGCAACACTTAAATAGGGATTGTTATGGCCGAAATTCAAGCTAGTTTCCTAGTTGAATTCGGCACATGTTAAATCCTAAACAAGTGATGCATTTTGATTAAATGACTAATGCCATTTGAATTTGAATTCTAATAGAATTTGAAATAAGTTATATCCCTTAATTAGAAAGTGATGGAGGCTAAAATTACTACTTAATTATAGTAGGTTTCGGCATTCACACTTGACCTAAACAAGGAATATATATTAATGTATTAAAAGGAAATTAGGGGTTTGTCGTTTTTTGCTCTTTGACAATTTCATTGTCGATTTCAACAAGAGAAAGAATTGTTTCTTCCTCTCTTATGTTTTTAGGTAGTAATTGAAACCTAAAAGAAGAACAAGATCACATCTTGTGTCTTCATACCATACCCATTGCTGAATACAAACCATAGAGCTAGCACTCTCGATTTTAAGCCATATTTGCAAGTATGTGTGTGAGCATAGAGTGGTGTAGCATAAAGGCTGCTCCTTTGGCATTGGTGTTCAAGATTAGAAGTATATAAGTCTATCTTATATATTGGCCATAGCAAAATCATGTTTTAAGTGCATCCAAAGTTGTAAGTTTTTCAAAAAACCCTAAAATTGCATGTTTCGATTCTATGTTGTATATTGCGTGGCATGAATGATCAAATTTTTTTTTTATTTTTTCACTGTGTGATCTTTATGTTTATGCCATGTGATATCTCTTCAGGTCATTCATGTTGCATTCCATTATACAACTTACAAAGAGCCACTTTTTGTGCAATTTTTTGATATGCTCGCCAATTTAGGGAGCGATAGGCCATCATAAGATGTCTATTGTCCTTTCAAGGAGGTATTTTATCTATCACTTTTTTTTTATTACCATCATCTCTGGACTCGATTGTATGCTAAGGCTAACATCCAAAATCTAGCTCACTATAAATTTAAATCCATTACTATTTATAAAGAATTGGTGTCTAGTCCTACAGTCGTCAACTGAGCACACTAGCTAAGACAAAGCTCAAGTGGGAGTAGTAGAGAGTGATCTTAAAACTTAAACATATAATGTAAAATAAATATGTACTACCTTTCATATCGAACAAGAAAACCTAGAGTATGTATACTAAGCTACTCTTATTTATATTAATGTATGAGTTTCCATTACATATGATAACATTTCTACATATTTTCACTATACATGATCACTATTTTAATATTAGGTTCAAAAGCACAAAATTTTACTCATTCATAGGACTAAACCTTAAAAGTATATTTCTTCTGTTCTTAATTATCCCTCTCGGTGTACTAATGAAACACACCCTATGTTCACTCAATATAGGGAAGTGTCAAGGATGACCACCAGCCCAAGCCTTATCAGAATATGTTTTGTTAAGCAGACATAAGTGGAATTAAAGTCAGGATCAAAATTGAGTTTGGTTTACATCCTTAATTGGGAATCCTTACCAAAAAAATTACAACAGCCAAAATGTCTGAACCATCATAACAGACTATTGCCTTAACCTTAAAAATACTAGATAGAAGACTTAAGGACTTTGAAATGAGAGTGATAGCCATGATCAAGGGACTAGTTGATACCTTGGAGCCACCTTCTCAATCACAGCCTACAGCACCTACCATAGGTTAAGTGGAGCTGAATATTGTCATGGACTCTCGCTAAATAGGTATTGTAGCTCACCATACAGTTACTAAATCTAGAGATATGACTTACTGAGCAGAGAAGGGATCGAGTTCATGCTCCTGAAGAGGATTTCATAGCAGAAGATAAGGAAGAACCAGTGGCTGCTTAGGTTACAAAGAGTAAGGCATCTAGAGTGGAGGATTCGATATTAAAGAAGATGAAAGAGAACATAAAAGCAATGGCCCACCTCTTATCATTAAAAAATGGGATTATACTTTAAGATAGAGATCTAGATAGTGATGAGTTGTTGCCTTAAAGGTTCAAGATGCCTAACTTGCCTATGTTCGATGGTACTTCAGATCCATTGGCACATATAAAGCAATACCCACTACTAATTGAAGGGACTAACCTCATTAAACTATAAAATGTTGAATATTTCAGCCTTAGTTTTGTTGTCCCTTCAGTTGACAGGTATCATAGGTTGGACCAAAGAACAAAAAAAGATTAAGATTTGCTGACAAAGGAATTTATAAAGCAATATGATTGCTGTATTAGGATGGAAGTGACCTTAAAAGATCTAGGGCTATTACATTAGAAGCCTGAAGAATCCTTCCACAAATACCTTACTCGTTGGAGAAATAGGGTAATGAAGATGAGGAGAAAACCTAACACCTCTAATCAAGTTAGGCTCTTTATTCTTAATGCCAAAGCCTACTTAAGAGATGGGCTCAAAATGAAGGTTTAAAGAACTAGGAATCTCAAAGATATAGCCATCGATATTGAGGTTGAGTATTTAGAAAAGAAGGCTAGCTCTACAAATCCAGGTTTTAGTGATGGAAATAGCAGTAGTAATGGATGCAATGGTAGCATAATAGCAAAAGTCTCAGTTTTAGGAACCACTAGGTGATATTATTCAAGTTTAGGTAGACCATTATCTTGGTTTCTTACCTTGTCTCAGAAATGAAGGGAAATTGCAACTTTTTCACCCATGCCTGTAAAGAACCTGGGGAAGCCCAAACATAGGGTTTACTAATATTGTAAATAACATCAACATACATACATGAGACTAATTATTATCGAGTTTTACGGGACTATATTTAAACCTAATTAACACTTAGCAAATTCCAAATCCAGATAGGGGAAGATAAAAGGAGACTGCAATGCTACATGGCCACCGATACCTATAGCAGAGAAAGATGGGATCTAAGCTATATTTTTTATGATGTAATAAATGTCCCTAAACTATGACAATGTATATTTTACTCTAGTTGTGTTTATAATATAAGCTTTTCTTATGTATGCGATGTCTTATACTATTACATCATGCATGACAATAATCATAACTCATTTATATAAGACATTGATTCAATAGACACTACTTTATTTAATCTAAAAAAAACACTATGGTTGCATCCATCACGCCTTTTGAAGTGAGTTTGATTTGAGAGAAAAAAAAAAGAAAAAAGAAAAAAGAAAAAAGAAAAAGGAAAAAAGAAAAAAGAAAAAATAAAAAATAAAAAAGTAAAAAGTCTATAGTTGTGCCTTGAATTATATGCTGAGAGTCAACAAAGGCATTGCTAGGACACACTACTCTAACTTTTCAAATAATAAGTTGGCCAATTTTACATTTCAAAGACTCAACTCGAAAGATAGGAAAGCTAAACTTTTCGAAAAATGCTCCAGAAAAGGACCAAAAGATAAGCCACAAGTTATTGCCTCGGCTCATTATTCTTAAGTGGATCATCATATAAGATAGCAAACAGAGCTTCAATTCCTAGCCATTCAATACTTCTTAAACAACCATAATATAACCCACTCTAAAAATTCCTTCCCTTTTAACATTCAAGGTAGTCATAATAATGCCAATCAAAACTGACTTTCAACCATTAAAAGCTTCTTCAAAAATAAAACTATTGGAGCTAAAATAAGCAAATCATGAACTCTTATAATTAAACTTCAAAAAAGAGAGATCATCACCTCAGGCAAACTTACAAAAAGGGAAGTAAGTCTTAATCTTCTTCTAAAAAGTGCACCAATAGTCATTATTTAAGAGGAGGTGACTTAGTGCACCAACAGTCATCTGAAAGAGTGTGGTATTATTTCACAGCTCACTCCTCCTGGAACACCACACTAGAATGGTGTATCTAAAAGGAGAAATTGAACTCTGTTTGACATGGTTCGATCAATGATGAGTCAAGCAAATCTTCCTTTCACTTTTTGGGGTTCTGCATTAGAAACTGCTGCGTTTCTACTAAACCGTACTACAACTAAAGAAGTTGAGAAGACACCATATAAAGTATGGACTGGGAAAGAACCCAATATGTCATTTCTCAAGATTTGGGGCCATGAAGCACATGTTAAGAAATTAACATATGATAAACTAGAGTCCAAATCAACTGTCTACTTATTTGTGGGTTATCCTAAAGAAATAAAGGGATACTACTTTTACTCAAAAGCCGATAACAAAGTATTTGTTGTTCGCAAGCCTATTTTCTTGGAAAAGGAGTTCCTTCTCATGAAAGACAGTGGGAGTAAAGTAGAACTTGGAGAAATTCAAGTGCCACAAACTCTTATAAAGGATGAGTTGGAAATGGGATCAAGTTCACAACCAGTTGTGGAACAAAACCCATTGCACAAGAACCTAAAAGATCCGGTAGGGTACATCAGGAGATTGAGAGATACGGATTTCTAATCACCGATAGTGACACTATTGAGTTAGTAGATCATGAGGATCCTACTACCTACCGAGAAGCTATTGAGAGCCCAGACTCAAAAAGTTGTCTTGAAGCCATGAAATTCGAGATGCAATCAATGTCAAATAACCAGGTTTGGACCTTGGTTGATCCACCGAAAGGTGCTAAGGTAATTGAATGCAAGTGGCTATTTAAACTCAAGGCTGATAAGACCTACAAAGGTAGACTAGTAACAAAAGGTTTTCGACAAACTCATGGTGTAGACTATGATGAGACCTTTTTGCCTGTAGTTATGCCCAAGTCAATTAGGTCTTGCTTGCCATAGCTGCATATCATGATTATGAGATATGGCAAATGGATGTCAAAACTACTTTCCCCGATGAAAAATTTACTTGAGGATGTGTATATGACACAGCCTAAGGGTTTTGTCAATCCCAAGCATCCTAAGAAGAATTGCAAGCTTTAAAAATCAATTTATGGATTAAAACAAGCATCCCAAAGATGGAATCTTTTTTTTGATGAGGCGGTCAAAGAATTTGACTTCGTCTAGAACGAAGATGAGCCTTGTGTGTACAAGAAGGTTAGTGGGAGCATAATAGTATTTTTGGTCCTATATGTGTACGACATCCTTTTAATTGTGAATGACATTCTAACATTGTAAAAGGTTAAGCAATGGTTGGGGAAGTGTTTCTCAATGAAAGACTTATGTAAAGCCGAAACAATACTTGGTATTCGAATCTATAGAGATAGATTGAATCGGTTTTTAGGACTAAGTCAATAAAAGTACATAGACAAAGTGCTAAAGCATTTTAGCATGGGAGACTCAAAGAAAGGGTACATACCTTTTGATTTGGGAGTTCCTTTGACTAAAGAATAGTGCCCTAAAACCAAAGAGGAGAGGGATAACATGAGTATAATCCCATATGCATCTGCTATTAGATCTATCATGTACGCTATGTTATGTACTAGGTTGGATGTTGCTCATGCATTGAGTATAACAAGTAGGTTTTAGGAAGAACCTAGTGAAAAGCACCGGCCTACTATAAAAGTTGGTGTATGGTGGTCAAGAAGAGCTAGTCATACAAGGTTATACTGATGCTTCTTTTCAGACCAGCACTCAGGATTCAAGATTACAATCTGGATTTTTTTTTTTGTTTTGAACGGTGGTGCTGTCAGCTGGAGAAGCTCAAAATAAGAGACCGTTACCAACTACTCTATAGAAGTTGAGTATATTACAGCAAGTGAGGCTGCAAAAGAGGCTATTTGAATTAGAAATTTCATTTTTGGATTAGGAGTGGTCCCAAGCATCCTAAATCCATTAAAAATTTTTTGTGACAATAACGGGGCCATCGCACAGGCAAAGGAGCCTCGATCACACCAGAAATCCAAATACATACTCAGAAGGTATCACCTGATCAAAAAAACCATTGATCATGGGGACGTCAAGATTAGCAAGATAGCAAGTGAAAATAATGTAATAGATCCATTGACGAAATAGTTGCGTCGAAATCTGCACGAAGCTCATTTGAGAGCATTCGATCATAGGGCTATGCATAATTAGGACTAGTGCTAGTGGGAGATTGTTAGTGTAAGTCCTAGCCCCAATGCATTGTTATAAAACACTTAAGTTAATGAATGAGGTATTTGTTTTATCTATTGTATTCTTGTACATATCTATTGATAGAAATATCCAGGAATGTTGTTTCAGTTTAAGTTATCATGTGTGAGGCACATGGTTATAAGACCTTGAAACAAATGAGACTTTATTCTAAATATCCCTAGTCAGTCATTGTTATGGAAATAACAAACGAATTAAGACTAGTATGCTCTCTCTGATAATTTGAGTTATGTCTTATAGATCATAAGGACTGGAGTGTCAATCAGAGATCATAGATACATGCTTAAAACATGGTATCTGGATACGATCCGTTTATAAGAACACTACATGGTTCAAGTCATAAGTGTTTCTTATGTGCAAGTATTGCATCGGAGTTCTTAGACCTAAAATCTCTATGAAACTCTTTATGAATCACTGTGTACTTTAACATACACCTAACGTGCTCATAATAGAGTGACAAGTATAGGTATGCTTGGGTATGCACTGATCCATGTTAGACAGCATAAGAGAAGCAAAGGGATTACCCCTCTCGATTAGAGAGAAAAAATCATCGGCCACTTGATTAGTGAACTGAGAAGTGTATGGCCATGCCGAGATGAAATAATGAATAATCATTATTTATTTGAGAGTTCAATGTCACTGGAATATCAAGAAAGGAATTAATATATATAAGGATGACTAGTTCCATGCCATATATTAATTATGATATTTAAAGGTAAGGGACTATGCAAAATTGCATTAGGTCACTAGATGCCATTTGCATTTTCATTTAATTTGGAATGCTATAATATCTTGCTAGAGAATATATATAGCCTTTGAATTAATTCATTAATTCATTGTCAATATTAAATGGACCTATAGGATCGTACACAAAGGATTGAGCTTAAAATATTTAAATAAAACATTAGGCATTAATTTGGGCTTTTATTGAAAGTCAAATTAATGTATGTAATGGGTATTAAAATTGCTAAATGGACCTTGGCCCATGAGAGATGGATTTGCGACATTAGTTGGTTTAATTTCAATTAATTAATTATCTTGTATTAATTAAGTTAATTGAGTATTAAATCCTAAATTATATTTGAATAAAAATAAATTACTTAAATGGGAGATAATGTGACCGAAACTTCAAGGAATAATCCTAGTGAATTTTTGCAACCATTAATCCCTAATGAAGTAGTTAATTTTTATTAAATGACTAATGCTAATTTAAATCAATTTGAATTTGAAAACCTAATAGACTTTGAATTAATTTGAATGACTTAATTAGGGAATCATGGAGGCTAAAAATATTCCTAATTGCAAGGGAATTTCGGCATTACCTCTTTCCAAAATTAGTGGTATAAATTAATTAATTCTAATTTTTAACCTTGGTGAAAAATATCTTTTTGCTACCACTTTCAAGAGAAAGGATTTTTCCTTCATCTCTTGTGTTCTTAGGTAGCAATAGCAACCTAAAAGAAGAACAAGATAAGATCTTGTTGCTTTAATCCATTACCATTGCCAAATATTTAAACATAGAGCTAACACTCTTGATTTTAAGCCTTCCTTTCAATTGTGTGTATGAGAATAGAGAGGAGTGGCATAAAGGCTATTTCTTTGGCATTGGTGACCAAGACCTGAAGCATATTAGTTCATCCTATTTGCTGGTCATCATCAAAATCAAGATTTAAAGTGCATCTAAGATTGTAAGTTTCAAAACCCTAAAATTACATGTTTTCGATTCTTGTTATGATTGCATGGTATATATGATCAATTTTATTATTTTTTCATTGCGTGATCATCATGTATATGCCATGTCATATCCCATCAATAAACACATAAATTGATTTTGGAAATACATATGGCATGAGAAATGATGAGAAATCACATTGTATGTTAAGTTTCATAATGAGGTCGAATGGTGAATCTTAGGAAAATGGCATGTTTCATAAAGTTTGATTGATATTCACTATGTTTGTTATGATTTCGTGTATGATGATGTTGAATGAAGAAGAAATGAAAAAGTGAAATATGTGACATAATGTAAATGACATGAGAATTTATGTAAAAATATAGCATAATGTGAAGTAAAATATTTGCTAGTAAGTAATTCAAGATTATAGAGAGTTAATTCAGATTGAAACACATATTAGATGCATAGTTAAGGAGTTGGTCACCCTAAGTGGCTTCTTAACTCATGTTAGGCTCATAGTGAGGAGTTAGTCACCCCAAGTGATCCCTCACTTACATTAACTTTACAACTAAGGAGCTAATCACCCTAAGTGATCCCTCAATATAATATGGAGTAGTTATATCACCCCAACTGACCTCTTCAGTTCACTTAGTATCATTAATACTTGCCCCAAACATTGGGTTTAAATATTTTCACTAAGCACAATTAAGGGCAAAATTATAAATATGCAAGAAACTAAGGACTAAAGAGTAAATTATACATAAAAGATGTCATACATATGACTAGATAATAAATAAAGTGAAAAATGTAATGAATAGATTAGTAAAGGGTAAAAACATAATTATGTGAGAAGCGAAGGCAAAATCATAAATTTGTATTGAAAATATAATCAAAAGAGTCAAAATAGTCAAATAAGCAAAAAGGGGCAAGATCGTAAATTAGGTACATTTTAGGGACCAAATTGTAATTTACCACTTTATAAGTGAATAGAAGGACTAAAATGTAGTTTTGACACTTAAAATGTAATAAAAGTCAAAGGAAGCAAGAAATGTCAAAATTGAGGTTAACAAAGTAAAATATGATGAAAATAGTTCAGGGATTTAATTGTAATTTTCTACTTAGGTAAGAATTATATGAGATAAAAGGAGAAAAATAAGTACAGAAAGGATTAAAGGATAAATTAAGACAATAAGAGAATAAATTTTAATTTAATTAATTATAATGATAATTAGGGGTCAAATAGTAATTTTACTTGTTATGGTTATTAGATGTAATTTTGTACAGTTGTATCCACCACTAGGCAACAAAGTTGCTTAACAAGTGGTTTGTTTGACTACACACAGGGACAGGTAATTTAAGACTCCACAAAATAGAAGCAAAGTGGCATATACATGTAAACCTGTTGTAGATGTGGAGTGTAGACGTATTATGTATTGAGCTTTTCATGATTGGAATGTAATGCATTATGTTGTTTAACGAATGCTAATTAGTAGTAAACATATGTTATGATCTACACATGGATGATGTTTACGTGGCTGCGTTGTGATGATGGTTTGTTGTTGGTATTGAAAGTGCTATTATTGCCATTTGAGTATTGGAGATGGAGTTTGCCCTTTGGGAATATTGTTTTGCAAATTTTCAAGTTTGAATAGCACAGTTTAGAAGCCATTATGCTGCAAAAATTTTTACCAAATAAATAGTAACCAAGTGATGCTAAATGGAATTTGGAAACCAAATGTTAAATTAAGCTATTAGCCAACAACATAAAAAGGATAATTAGGATAAGTAACCAGGAGATATCACCAACAATATTCCATAGCGTACGAATTCATGAGTGAACGTAGGGGGTCATAGGTCAAAATTTTTATAGAATTTTAACAATAAAAGTCTGCCTAAGTCATTTATAGACTTGTATTTGAATTATTTTGAATGCTTTGAAGGGTGATGAGGAAGGTTTATGAAACACCCTAATCTAATGCCTTTATCATGTATCATGTTATACCTTTCAATCACATTATAATAGGTTATTAACCCAAAGTGGTATACATTTATCGTATCAAAAAGTCTATTTATGTAGGTATCCTATGCATAAATTAGGTGTTTCCCACAACTTTAATCTCTTAATTACGTATGCATAATGGCTTACTCTGTAACATACTCATCATTTTCATGTTAGTTATAACTATCTTAACTTCGTTTCTTATCATGCATAACATTTATCAATTGATCTAGCATATATATGACTAAGCATTTTGGCTACTATATGCATGCATGCTTTAGCATTCTTTTACTAAATTTAATTACATCACTATTTCATATATATATATATAATAGCCCTTTTTATACATATTAAACTTTCGAAAGAACTTGCACCAAAAATAACCAAAAAGAATCCTACATCAACTTCTACGACTTAGGTGTTGGCCTGTCCTGATGCAGAGATCATTCCTGAGCAAAAGCTTTTACAGCAGTACCTACACGAATTAAATAACCCATGCTAAGCTATAAACATGAAAGACCACTACTCATAGTGGTCGACAAAAATATTTAATATACAAAAAATAGAAAATAATACAGTCTACATAATAGAAATAAGTATAAAACAAAGCACAATATCTTAGCAACAATGTAACTCTTCATCAAAATTCAGCATATTTGAATCTAAATAGTTTATAAATGATCTGTACATAATATAAATAAATATCCATACATGTACTTGAAACTACAGTTAAACATGATAATCCATATATCATATGCACAAATCATACTGTGATTTAACCGTGAAACATTTATATTTTTAATTTTGTCTGCTTAAGTTCTAAAGGTGGATACCGGGATCGGTGGATACCTGAGGGTATCAAAATTGTGGATATCCAAAGATATCAAAACTATGGACCAAATAAGGGGCAACTGTACGGTGGACCGATCAAGGACCCAAACGGGGTCAAGGAACAACCCATATGGACTGTGCAAGATCCAGTAGGATCAATTATATTATGGACCTAAAAAGGTCGACTGTGGCAGTTGCAATTCCCTATAGGCGCCTATCTATCCATAATTGAACTCTAATTGCAGGCAAAACTCTATTTAATCTTTCTTTTCATATATCATGCTTGCACTTACATTATTCATTTTGCACATGTATAATCATATGATAGCTATATTGTTACTATGACATAACTGCATATGTAAGTTCATTTAATGATACAATTAATTTTTACCATACCATCATTTGATATCTCATATTAGCATAATCATGATATGTCAATCAAGTAATGCATCATACCTATTCAAGTGCTCATTCTTAAAACTTTACAATATAGCATATCGTATATACGTGATCATGTATACAAATACATACTCCCTAGTGATTATGAATATATATATACACACACCTAATTATTCATAGTCATATAATGATACGAGCATAAAAAATTGAACATATAATGCACCAGCCGATGCAAATTTCCATTTGCACTGCTTTAACATCAATACTGCCATTGTCTTACTACTCAAAGCATCAGCAACAACATTCGCTTTTCCTGGATGGTATTCAACTATAAAATCATAATCTTTAAATAATTCCAACCACCTTCTCTTCCTCAAATTAAGTTCTTTCTAAGTATGCAAGTATTTGAGGCTTTTGTGATCAGTAAAAATCCTGCATTTTTCCCCATATAAGTAGTGTCGCCAAATCTTTAAAGACAAAACCACAACTACCAGTTATAGATCATAAGTCGGGTAATTCTGCTCATGCGGTTTCAACTATCTAGATGCATAAGCTACAACTTTACCATTTTGCATTAATACACACCCCAAACCAACTTTAAAGGTATCATTGTACATTGCATACTCTTTCCTTAACACAGATTGAGTTAACACTGGAGCTTCAGTCAATATCTTCTTTAACCGTTCAAAGCTTGCTTGAAAATGATCTAAACACTCAAACTTAATATTCTTCCTTAACAGCTTAGTAAAGGGTGAAGCAATGATAGAAAAACCCTTCACAAAATGATGATAGTAACCTGCCAACCCGAGAAAACTTCTAATTTCATGTACATTCCTGGGTGGTCTCTAATTAACAATAGCTTTAATTTTATTTGGATCAACCCTAATACCTTCAGTAGATACAACATGACCGAGGAGAGAAACTTCCTTAAGCAAGAAATTACATTTATTCAATTTGGCATACAACTGATTTTCATTCAAATTTTGCAACACAATCCTCAGATGTTTAGCATGCGCAACTTCATTTTTAGAGTAAACCAATATGTTATCAATAAACACTACAACAAATCGATCCAAGTAGGGTCTGAATACCCTATTCATGAGATCCATGAATGCAGTAGGTGCATTAGTCAACCTGAATGGCATAACTAGGAATTCATATTGTCCATATCCAGTTCTAAATGCAGTTTTAGAAACATCCCCATCATTTACTCTGAGCTGATAATAACCTGATCGCAAGTCTATCTTTGAAGACACACCAGCACCACTCAACTGATCGAAAAAATCCTCAATTCGAGGGAAAGATATTTGTTCTTCATTGTCACTTTGTTCAACTGTCTAAAATCGATACATATTCTCATAGACCCTTATTTCTTCTTAACAAATAAAATCGGAGCACCCCAAGGTGACACACTAGGTGTGATGAAACCTTTGTCCAACAATTCCTGTAATTGAACTTTTAACTCTTTCAATTCAGATGGCCCATTCTATATGGTGCCCTTGAAATCGGGGCTATACTAGGTAACAAATCAATAGACAACTCCACATCTCTTTTTGGAGGAAGACTAGGCAATTCCTCAGGAAATACATCTGGAAATTCTTTCACAACAGGTATATTCTCAAGCTTCACAGTATCTCTTTTTGAATCAAGGAGTAAAGCTAAAAATGCTTCACATCCTTTTCTAAGACAACATCTAGCCTGTATTGCTGATATAATATTAGTTAAAGGATTAGAACAACAACTTTCTATCACTACCTCCTTTCCTTCTTCATTCCTGAGAGTTACTATTTTCATTTCACAATTCACCACTGCATGATGTTTGGATAACCAATCCATTCCCAGAATTACATCAAACTCATGAAAAGGCAATAAAATCAAATCTATTGGAAACTTTTTCCTCTGAACTATTATAGGACAGTCTTTAAACACTTGATTAACAAATACACTATGTCCCAAAGGACTAGTCACACATACATCAAAATCTAACTATTGTATTTTAGACATATCTCTACCTAAATCCTCGGTACAAATATAAGAATGAGTAGAACCAGGATCAATAAGCACATGAATGTCATAGTTATAAAGAGAAAAAATACCAGCTATAACTTCTGGAGCATTCTATTCTTCACGAGCTTTCATTGCATAAGCCCGGGTACAAACCATTTGTGCAGGAGGTCTATCAAACATATTTAGCATTTTTTCCCAACCGAAATCCAAAGAGAGGAAGAAGAAGAAGAAGAAAAAGATGATAACCAAAAAGTAAAACCATACCTCAATAATTTAAATCACTATTTTCTTGAACAACCCACATGCAAAGTGTTTTTCTTGAAAAATTTAAAGATTCAAGATGAAGGATTAACAAGAGAGAAATGAGAGGTGAGAAGAAACAAAAATCTGTAATTTTCTCCTCCCTATGCTATCCCACTCACTAATCCAACCAATTCTTGCATTTTTCTCTCTTACATGCAAGAGTTAAGCCTTTATAAATGGGTGAAAAGTTATCTTTTGGTCCTCCTAAAAATTGCATGTCCCACAAATCTCTCTATTATTTTTGCATGTGATACATTGACCTCTCCATTTATTCCTTCCCTTAAATCAACCTCTCAAACATTACTTTATTCACATTTGACCTTTAAAATGACATATTTATAAATTAACCCCTAATTAAATACTTCATGCTTTAATTACACCCTTGACCATTATTAAACCAAAATAATAATTTAATTTCTTTCATGCGATTAATATAATAAATGAATTTATCACTTGACCCATACCTTATATGAAATTTTCATTTGAATTTGATCTTAGTCAAATAAAATTCTACTTAAAACATGAAATTCTAATTAGGGTCATGTTAGGGGCATCACAGTTTTATTGCTATAGAATTCTCACTCGATCACCTTCATGCACTAGTTTTTCATTGTTTTCTAAAAACACACCTAAAGTGTGCATTTTATTTGGAGACCTACTAGTATTGATCTAATTAACCCTAATCCAAAAAGCAAAATATTAGTAACTAACTACTCTTCGGTCATTCAACTATCCTAAATAAGTTTTTCAAATTCTAAGTTAAAAATATCCACAATGGGAACAATTCTAAGGGCAAACTAAGCTAAGACTTGTCCAGGTATTTAATAACAATCGAGAATAACTAAATAAAAATAGGAACCATGATACTAAAATAAAACAAAAACTGTAATTAAAAGAACTGAAAAATAAAATTTACTAAAAGGGCAAATTAAACATAAACAAAGAACAATGATATTAGAAACTCAAAAGAACTTTCAAAAAGAAATAAAAACATAACATAATAAGTCCCTTTGACACCTAAATAATTACTAAAAGTGTGAAAAAACATAAAAATTAAAATTATCGTGGTTAGTAAGCAAAACAACTAACAAAATAAGTTCATCTCCAAAATACCCTCACCCCATACACAAAATTTTACTATCCCTAACAAAATACAATAAAAGCATTAACAAAACTATTGGGGTTGAGGAAATCCCTAAACAAATCACACCTATAAAGCTGAAGGAGGAAAATGATGATCAAATTAGGACTGCATCATGTAAAGAGCTACGATAATCTCATCCATCCTTTACGTCATGGTGTTTAGGAGGGTCATAATTGCAATTTATTGCTTGGATGACAACATAACAGCTACAGCCTCTGCCCGCTGAAGCTCTATCATTTGGTTGTTCACGTGCTCCTAATAAGATCCTCTATTGGACACCACACAATAGCCTTGCTTTAGGAACTTTGGGTCATTAATGAGCACTAACATCTCCTTTAACATTTTCTTATCGATGATAATTGGGTTGCCAGCTGCTCTCTCTAGATTTGTATGATTGGCCATTCTATCCAATGTGGTGATGATACCTCTAAAAGTAATCTTTGTTGCCCTTCTACTGTAAGTCCTTAATTTGTCAATTTTTGTAGCAATAAAAATAACTTTATTGAGTTGGATGGCATTTTCCATCACATAGAGTACGAGAGCTTTATTTACATTGACATTCCCAGGGCCTGCAAGGTGGGCAAACACTACCAAGGCTAGGTACCTATGAATAATTCTCAAGGGATGGTTCCTCAAGTGGTGGGCCTTTGTGCTGCTGGCATCAAAGAGAATTTGGTCAATCTTATCACATATGTCATTCCAAATCTCTCGCTTGTTCAAATTGTCACTCCCCTTATACCATGGGGGTTAAATCCTAAATAGCTTAAGAATTCATTCAAGCTCATGCAATGCCAGATACTATTATGCCAAAAAATGACATTGCCCTCATTAATGTAACTGTTCTTTTTAATTTTGATCATTATAGTGGCCATGAAATCCCTTGTTAAGTGGGGATATATAGTCTCCCTTCGGACAACAAACTCTATTCAACTGACATTTGCTATTAAGTGCTCCATGTAGTGCCTTTTACTATGGCATATTCTATCCTCTCACACGATACATTAATGTTCAATAATTAATGGATTAATCTTGACTTAATAGCATAAGAACTTTACTATTAAAAACATTACTTACAAGAGAGTTCCTTTAAACATTACATCTTTCACATATATTAAAAAGTCTAAACTATACAAAATTTTACAACACAATTTAGATTTTTCAAAACCAAAAGAAAACAAAAATAAAGAATATATACTTTCCAATCGTTTAAAACTTGTGTTGGCCATCCTGTTGCAAATAGCAACCTTGAGAAAAAGTCCTATCCTTGCAACCTACACGGATAAAAACCCGTGCTAAGCTATAAAGCTTAGTAAGGAACTTAAAACATGAGGATGACCTCTTTTATAGGTCATCAAAATGCTGAGACATATAAAAATATCTATAAACATATAAACCAATCATTATATGGAAAATTCAAAGCAATCTCCTAGTTTTATATTAACTTTCATTACACTTTTAACCAATATCAATTACTTATTAATATTCCATTTGCTTAATGGTTTCATACTCATTATAATATTCATTTGACACATAGTATCTTATACATCAAGTTTACTTTTATTGCATGCATATATATATATATATATATATATATATATATTGTAAATCCATGCTATGATTTCAAAATTCATTTATGTTCATGTATAGGGAATTACTCTTATAATTATTTAATTTTAAGAAAGCAACATGTATCTCTAAGAAAGTATCCCTAAGCCAATATAACTAGTGAATGATAGCACATTTTACAAATACCAATACATGCAACTTGTATTCCTAGGTTAAGAAAACCTTTGGAAATTACCATAAATGATTACGTAACTCTAACATATAAAGAATTCTTTATGTCATTTAACAACCTTAAATGAGTATTATATATAACTATAAGAAACATATGACCACAGATATAATTATTGGCTAAACATTAATGATGCGTAAGTTCATTATGCATATAGCTTATAATTCTAGTATGTATGGGTAATACTATATACAATAAAATGCATATCTAAAAAGTACCCTCTTTTAGTATCATGATTTGCATATGCAACATATAGATTTCATACAAGAATCATATGAAGACTAAATTATGGATTGTTATACTATTTTAATCATTTAATTCACCAAGATGCTTTTCTTTTATATGAATTAGGCCTACACTTTTCTAAAGAAGTGGATAATGGGTTAAATTGACAATGGTTGTGCTCGAAGGTACAAATAAGATACTTGAAGGCAATAAACAATAGCCACTTTGTTAGAGAGTATGCCCTAGAGCCCATGTAATAGGGATGTTTTTCATATGTATAAAAATTTATATTCTTAATAAAAGGCATCATTCATTTATTAATGCTATGTTTAAATACATGAGTTTGTAAATCTTAAATTAATAAATGATGTCCTAGATATTATAAACACAGTGCAAAGGCAATCATGAAGGTGTTCATGATGTGAGATGTCTATTGCATGCAAATGTCTTAATATCTAAATATCCCTAGTCATAGAATTAACAAGATAGAACATTGTTAATTCGGACAGACTAACACATGTTATGCTTTTTGAATGGTTCAAGCAATGGTTCTCGTAACTATGATTATGAAAGATAATCAAAGCTAACATGTGGATGCTTGTTAGAAGACCAAGTTCATTGGAGACCTGCAAAGAGAATCCCCACATGGATATTAAATCTATGTCAGTGAGGAATCTCTTTATAGCGGTTGTGCAAGTATCCTTAGACTTGAGATCACCAAAGTTATCTTAAGTAGCAAGTGGTACACTTTGACTCCATAACTAATTACTTCCAACTAGGATTGAACATAGTTAGGAGATTGGGTATATCATGACCTACTTGAAGATAGTTGAGTGATTGACAAAGGATTCACCATCCCAGATTTAACAAGGGAAGTTATCTCACATGTTTCTATGATTGCCTTGTTCAGAGAATCTCTGGCCAAAGTAATATGCCAAGATGGATAGAGATCCATGGAGGGCATTTTAGGAACAATGTTTAAATTAATAGAACATACACAATTAGATTTATGTGAGTTGACAGAAATCTATACTCAGAATCTAATTGAGATAAGAGTGGTGAAAGGAGTAATTGCACGGTAACTATTTCTATGGAAGGGTACAGTCAAACCACATGACTTTCCTAACATTTTGGTAGTCATGATGCCTAGCTAGAGGCCAATCATGACTTGTATAATGATGTATCAAAATATCAATAGAGATTGATAAAATGATTTAAAGGAGTTTGAATCATGTGAGTTTTGAATAGAACTCACAATTACATATTATACTGCCAACATGGACAGGAACCCAATAGGTCACACACATATAGAGAAAAGGGTAAAATCGTAAAATAACAAGGATAATATTATTTGATATTATTATAAAGGTAGAGAAGTGAATATGATAATAATTAATTAAAGAGTTTGATTAATTATGACCAAATAAAATTGTCCGCGGAGCTTTTGAGAAATGTTCTGTAAATTGGACCTAATTAAAATAATGTATTTCATGATTAATTATTATTGTCTTATAAGTGTTATAGGACTACTATAAGTGTTATAGGACTGGTATAATAATTAATAAGTCCATTGGAGGAATTATTAAGGGCCAGAGGAATGAAGAAAGTTGGCGGAAGCCCTTCTGTAAGGGCCACACGCCAAGTCCAATACAGAAGGCCTTAATGGCCCATTTCATGCACTAAATTAATTTATATATGTTACATAAGTGTTATGGAACTCACATATTTAATTTGGTTGGATTTGGAATCCATTTGGGTATTTAAATCCAATTAGTTGCACAAAGGGCCTAGTTTGTGCGTTTTTGTGCATAGTCTTTTATGAAAAGGTTTAAATTGGATTTAATTAAGCCCAAATGATTATAATTAATTCCAGAGGCCCAATTAATAATTCTCCAACAATTTTAAAGAGCCCAATCTCATTAAGGAGTTGGAATTTTAACCTAACTATAAAAGGCCAACTAATAAGGAATTAGGGTTAAGTGATTAAAACAAAAAGAAAGTCTTTTTCTCTAATCTCTCTCTCATATTTGCGCCAACTCCAAGCTAGCTTCTTGGAATTTCGGCCAGCCCTAGTTAAACACCAATTTTTTGGTTCAATTTATCCCTTTCTAGTGTGGATTACTCATTGGAGGTGTTCGATTTTGGACACTGTGGTTTGCAACAACCCGATGCGAAGTAAAATCAACTGTTCAACAAAAATCAAAGGTGATTTTTCTTATTCTCATATAGTTATATTGTGTATTCATGGCAAGATCAGATCTAATGGTTAAAAAATTTAAAAATTTCACTCATGTATGTGATGCATGTAACCGTTAAAATCCAACATGGTATCAGAGCCACGGTTTTGCCATGGATATACAATTCTATATTCTTCTGCGGAATAAGTTTTGTTTTTGTTTTGAGTTATTTATTTCATAAACTTTAAAATATTAGATTTGATTGTTTATGTATGAGAAATATTGATTTCTGGTTGTATGTGTGATCAAATAAATTTGGTGGAAACAAAAATGAAATTTTTGAAGGATTGTGATTAGGGTTTGGCATGAAACCCTAGGTGATTTAAGGGGCTGTTCTAATTTAATTTCTTATGGATCCATTAAAACATCATTTAGATGATATTTTATGTGTTTAATATGGGATATTAAGCCGTAGGATCGAACGGAATTAAAATCAAACAAGTTTCGCATGAAAACTAGTTTAGTCGAAAAGTTTGATAAATAGGTGTTCCTCGTGTGTTCTTGATGTGTTCTTGGTTAGAACGACTTTTGATCTTCTAAATATGATATATATGATATATTAAAGTGTTTTTAATTAATTGGATTAATTAAAATGGGCCTTAAATTAATTTGATTAATTTTAATTTATTAAAACCACTTAATGGGCTTAATTATGTTTACGAACTTGGTTTAAATTAGTGAATGACTTGGTGGGCCCAAGGAGCTGATTTAAATTAAAAATTATAAACATTAATTAAGTTTATTAATGGGTTTTAAGGGCTGGAGTGGGCTTGGCTCATTCCAAAAGGGCCAAATGGTCCAAAAGACATAAAACTAGTTTGTGTGTGAACACATTTAGGGTTTACTTTTGTGGGTTTCGGCCCACCCTTGGTTTTAAACCCAAAATTGATTCTTTTAATTATTTAATATGATTAATTAATTAAATAATCAATTTATATTTAATTAATAATCAATTGGATTGATTATTAAGGCAAGAATACATTCATGCAAAAAGGTTTCCTAAAATGAAAGTTTCCAAAATGGAAAAAGTTTCCTAATTTGATCACATCATCAAAATAACTCAAAATATTGTTTCAAAGGTTGAAAAAAAGTTAGTAATCCATTTCTTTATGCATTAGAATGGCATATAAGGGTGTATTATTGGCATGATGGATAGTTATGGACAAAGCCCAATGTGATTGAGCATTATGCATGTTTTGGCCCAATGAGGACTTTCATGTCCCGGCAACTTGTTTTTGGTTTGTATTTCTTTTCAAGTTGTAATATGTAATTAGATTACTTGGATTAGAATTAAAAATAGAGATGGAGACCATTATCAAGGAGCAAGATGGGCTAGATGGAGATCCAACAAGCTTGAAGATAATGTAATTATTTTTCTTGTTTGAAACATGCATACTACCTAGGTGTGACATTTTGATTTCCCTCTTGGCTCGGGGAAATCAATGTATTGAAGTCCATAACTATACCATATTTGCATGCTTATATTTATGTGATAGATATAGGATGCATACCAATGTATGCCAACCATGTATGATGAGACTTAATTAACTAAAACCCTCAAACAAATACTAAGGTATATAAGCCTTCCATTAATTTGAGGAGAACCAGAGTTCATTATAGTGTGGGTTGTTGACCATAGTCAAGCTCACATTATATCGAATATGTTCAAATCTAATTAAATGGGTCATCTTAGCTAGCCCATTAGTTTGTTGACCACAGTCAAGGCTAATGGTTATAGAGGCAAGATTAGGGAATGCATATATGATATGCATGCATTACGAGTTGATAACCTAATGATCCAATAGTTATGTAGAGACACAATTGGTATAGAGATACCTACCTTTCAAGGTTATGGAATTTGGCTTGTTGATCACAGTTAAGGTCAAATTACATATCAAGGATTGGATATTGGCCTACTAAGAAAACCATCGGGTTTTCTCGAATTATATAGTGAGGGCTATTAATTCGCAATAAAATAGTGGGAGTAAATGGATTAATTAAAGACCTTATTAATGGATACATTTGAACATACTCTCATATCTTTTCTTTTTCACATCTAGGTCATCATCATGAGCACATCAAACATTAATATACGATCAATCTTGGATAACAAGCTGGTTAGCAACAACTATTCTGACTGGATCAGGCAAGTGAGAATTGTTCTCAGAGCTGAAAAGATCCATTATGTCTTGGATAAAGATCCACCACCACTTCCATTAGATGATGCCATTGATGAGATCAAAGGCATTTATCAAAAATACATGGAGGATAGTGAAGCAGCAGCATGTCTGATGCTGGGTGCTATATCCTCGGAGCTTCAGAAGCAACATGAAATGATGGGTGCTAGAACCATCATTTTGCATCTAGAGGAGCTTTATTCATCTCAAGGCTAGAACTGAACAATATGAGATTGCTCGAGCTCTATTTAGTTGCAAAATGGCGGAAGGCACTTCAGCTGCTACTCATGCATTGAAGATGTATGGGTATATTGAGCATTTGATTAGACTTGGCTATGTTATGGATAATGATCTATGCATAGATTTAATCTTGTACTCATTGGCTCCAAGTTATGCACCTTTCGTGCTTAACTTCAACATGAACAAGATCCAAGTATCCATTCCTGAGTTAATCAATATGCTCAAGACAGCTGATGGATCATTTAAGAATGATCCAAAAAGTGTCATGGTTGTCACTTCTGCTAAAGGCAAGAAGCAAAAGAAGAAGAAGATAACCAAGGCGCAGCCAAAGAATGGTGGGATCTCCAAGAATAAGGTTGCCAAGAAAGAGAATCCCAAAGGATCTTGCTTCCATTATGGAAAGGATGGTCATTGGAAGCGTAACTGCAAGGCCTATCTAGATTCTCTTAAGGAGAAGAAGCAAGCTGATGCTTCTACTTCAGGTATTCATATGATTGAAATTAATACTTATTCTATTGCTTCAAAACAATATTGGGTATTAGATACCGGATGTGGATCTCATTTATGTAATGATCTACAGGGGCGTAGAAGCTTTAGAAGAGTTGGAAAGGCAGAGATATGTTTGCAGTCAGCTACTGGACAGAACATCTCTACAACAGTTGTGGGGACTTACTATTTGCCTCTTCCTAGTGGTTTAGTACTGGAATTAAATAATTGTTATTATGTTCCAGCTTTATCCAAAAGTATTATTTCTTTCAGTCATTTGATGAACGATTATGATATTTCTTTAAAGGACAAATGTTGTTACATTTTTAAGAACAATATGTTTTATGCAAAAGCTATCATTGAGAATGGTATATTTGTTCTTGATTTAATTAAAGCAGTACATAATGTGGATACCAAGAGAATGAAACATGATAATCTAAATACATCATACTTATGGCATTGTCGTTTAGGCCATATAAATGAAAAACCCATGACCAAATTACACAAGTCAGGTGATTTGTGATCATTTGATTATGAATCATTTGATACATGTGAATCTTGTTTATTGGGAAAAATGACAAAAGCTCCCTTTATTGGTAAAGGAGAACGAGCTAAAATGGTTTTGGACTTAATACATTCAGATGTATGTGGTCCAATGACTACACATGCCAGAGGAGGTTACTCCTACTTCATTACTTTCATAGATGATTATTCTAGGTTTGGATACATCTATCTAATTAAATATAAGTCTGAAGCATTTGAAAAGTTCAAAGAGTTCAAAAATGAAGTAGAGAAACAACTTGGCAAAAGTATTAAAACACTTAGATCAGATCGAGGTGGAGAATACTTAAGTCAAGAGTTTCAGGATTATCTTAAAGATAATGGGATTTTATCTCAATGGACTCCTCCATATACACCACAACACAATGGTGTATCTGAAAGGAGAAATCTAATACTATTAGATATGGTTCGATCAATGATGAGCCGAGCGGACTTGCCTAAGTCCTTTTGGGGATATGCACTAGAAACTGCTGTTTATGTGTTAAACAGAGTTCCTAGTAAATCGGTTGATGTTACTCCATATGAGATGTGGAATAACAAAAAACCCACGCTTTATCATATGAAAGTATGGGGTTGTCCTGCTTATGTGAAGAGGACAATGTTAGACAAACTGCATGTTAAGTCTGACAAATGTTTATTTGTGGGATATCCAAAAGAAACATTTAGATATTATTTCTATCATCCCTTAGAACAAAAGGTGTTTGTTTCAAGTCATGCTATCTTCTTGGAAAGAGAATTTCTCCTACGAGAGGACAGTGGGAGTAAAATTGAACTTTGTGAAGTTCAAGACCCACAAATAGAAGATGATCAATCGATTGAATTCGAAACTGAATTTCATAATGATGAGATTACAGTTGAACCTGATTATACACAAAATCCTAGAAGATCTACTAGGATGCGTTCTATCCCTGTGAGATATGGATTTCACATTGATTCGGATAGAGGCATAACTGTAGCAGAGGACAATGAGCCTACAAGCTATCAAGAAGTTTTGAACAGTTTAGAACGTGATTTATGGCTTAATGCTATGCAGTCTGAAATGGACTCCATGCATGAGAACAAAGTATGGACTTTAACTTAACCACCTGAAGGGATAAAACCCATAGGGTGCAAATAGGTCTTCAAAAAGAAGATTGACATGGAAGGTAATATAGTTACCTATAAAGCTCGCTTAGTAGCAAAAGGTTATCGTCAAAAAGAAGGTATTGACTATGACAAAACTTTTTCTCCTGTAGCGATGCTTAAGTCTATAAGAATACTTTTATCCATTGCAGCTCATTATGATTATGAGATTTGGCAAATGGATGTGAAGACAGCTTTCCTTAATGGAAATCTTACTGAGGATGTGTATATGACACAACCAGAAGGATTCACATCACGAAATGGCGAAAAGGTATGCAAGCTTCAAAAATCCATTTATGGATTAAAGTAAGCCTCTAGGAGCTGGAACATACGATTCAATGAGACAATCAAAGAGTTTGGTTTCTCACAGAATGAAGATGAACCTTGTGTGTATAAAAGGGTCAGTGGGAGTGCAATTGTCTTCCTAGTTCTATATGTAGATGGCATATTGATCATGGGAAATGACATTTCTCTTCTCCAATCTGTTAAAATATGGTTATCCAAGCAATTCTCCATTAAAGACCTTGGAGAAGCATCCTATATTATGGGAATAAGGATCTATAGAGATAGATCCAATAGGTTGCTAGGTCTTTCTCAAAGTACATATATAGATAAAGTATTGAAGAGGTTCAATATGGATCACTTTAAGAAAGGGTTTATACCCATGGTGCATGGGAAACACCTTTCTAAGTCTATGTGTCCGCAGACACTAGAGGATAGAGAGAGCATGAATAGAATACCATATGCATCTGCAATTGGTTCTATCATGTATGCTATGTTATGTACACGTCCAGATGTAGCATTTCTTTTGAGTGTCACAAGCAGATTCCAATCCAATTTGGGAGAGGAACACTGGGCAGCTGTCAAGAATATTCTTAAGAACTTAAGAAGGACTAAGGATATATTCTTGGTATATGGAGAGGGCAGTTTGGAAGTAAGTGGGTCTACAGATGCCAACTTCCAATCTGACAAAGATGATTGTAAATCACAATTTGGTTATGTATTCATAATGGGATGAGGAGCAGTTAGTTGGAAAAGTTCCAAACAAGAAACAACTGCTGATTCCACGATGGAAGCTGAGTACATTGCTGCTTCAGAAGCAGCCAAATAAGCAGTCTGGATCAAAAAGTTCATAACCAAACTAGGAGTTATGCCTAGCATTATTGATCCGATTCCTTTATATAGTGACAACAATGGAGCCATTGTGCAAGCAAAGGAACCACGGTCTCATCAGCGATCCAAGCATGTTCTCAGACGCTACCATCTCATAAGCAAAATAGTAGCTTGAAATGATGTGAAAATAGAAAGGGTTCCTACATATGACAATGTGGCAGATCCCCTCACTAAAGCACTTTCCCAGATTAAGCATGATCACCATATAAATAGCATGGGTCTGAGACATATGAGTGATTGGCTCTAGTGCAAGTGGGAGATTGTTAGAGAGTATGCCCTAGAGCCTATGTAATAGGGATGTTTTTCATATGTATAAAAATTTATATTCTTAATAAAAGGCATCATTCATTTATTAATGCTATGTTTAAATACATGAGTTTGTAAATCTTAAATTAATAAATGAAGTCCTAGATATTATAAACACAGTGCAAAGGCAATCATGAAGGTGTTCATGATGTGAGATGTCTATTGCAAGCAAATGTCTTAATATCTAAATATCCCTAGTCATAGAATTAACAAGATAGGAAATTGTTGATTCGAACAAACTAGCACATGTTATGCTTCTTGAATGGTTCAAGCAATGGTTCTCATAACTGTGATTATGGAAGATAATCAAAGCTAACATGAGGATGCTTGTTAGAAAAACAAGTTCATTGGAGACCTACAAAGAGAATCCTCACATGGATATTAAATCTATGTCAGTGAGGAATATCTTCATAACGGTTGTGCAAGTATCCTTAGACTTGAGATCACCAAAGTTATCTTAAGTAGCAAGTGGTACACTTTGACTCCATAACTGATTAATTCAAACTGGGAGTGAACATAGTTGGGAGATTTGGTATATCATGACCTACTTGAAGATAGTTGAGTGATTGACGAAGGATTCACCATCCCAGATTTAACAAGGGAAGTTATCTCGCATGTTTCTATGATTGCCTTGTTTAGAGAATCTCTAGCCAGAGTAAAATGCCAAGATGGATAGAGATCTATGGAGGGCATTTTGGGAACAATGGATAAATTAATAGAACATACATAATTATATTTATATGAGTTGACAGAAATCCATACTCAGAATCTAACTGAGATAAGAGTGGTGAAAGGAATAATTGCACGGTAACTGTTTCTATGGAAGGGTACAGTCAAACAACATGACTTTCCTGACATTTGGGTAGTCATGATGCCTAGCTAGAGGCCAATCATGACTTGTATAATGATGTATCAAAATATCAATAGAGATTGATAAAATGATTTAAAGGAGTTTGAATCATATGAGTTTTGAATAGAACTCACAATTACATATTATACTGCCAACATGGACAGGAACCCAATAGGTCACACACATATAGAGAAAAGGGTAAAATGGTAAAATGACAAGCATAATAATATTTGATATTATTATAAAGGTAGAGAAGTGAATATGATAATAATTAATTAAAGAGTTTGATTAATTATGATAAAATAAAATTGTCCGCGAAACTTTTGAAAAATATTATGTAAATTGGACCTAATTGAAATAATGTATTTCATGATTAATTATTATTGTCTTATAAGTGTTATAGGACTACTATAAGTGTTATAGGACTGGTATAATAATTAATAAGTTCATTGGAGGAATTATTAAGGGCCAGAGGAATGAAGAAAGTTGGCAAAAGCCCTTCTGTAAGGGCCACACGTCAAGTCCAATACAGAAGGCCTTAATGGCCCATTTCATGCACCAAATTAATTTATATATGTTATATAAGTGTTATGGAACTCACATATTTAATTTGGTTGGATTTGGAATCCATTTGGGTATTTAAATCCAATTAGTTGCACAAAGGGCCTAGTTTGTGGGTTTTGTGCATAGTCTTTTATGAAAAGGTTTAAATTGGATTTAATTAAGCCCAAATTATTATAATTAATTCCAGAGGCCCAATTAATAATTCTCCAGCAATTTTAAAGAGCCCAATCTCATTAAGGAGTTGGAATTTCGACCTAACTATAAAAGGCCAACTAATGAGGAATTAGGGTTAAGTGATTAAAATAAAAAGAAAGTCTTTTTCTCTAATCTCTCTCTCCTTTTTGCACCAACTCCAAGATAGCTTCTTGGAATTTCGGCCAGCCCTAGTTAAACACCAATTTGTTGGTTCAATTTATCCCTCTCTAGTGTGGATTACTCATTGGAGGTGTTCGATTTTGGACACTGTGGTTTGTAACAACCCGGTGCGAAGTAAAATCAATTGTTCAACAAAAATCAAAGGTGATTTTTCTTATTCTCATATAGTTATATTGTGTATTCATGGCAAGATCAGATCTAATGGTTAAAAAATTTTAAAATTCCGTTCATATATGTGATGCATGTAACCGTTAAAATCCAACACACTCATCGGAATGAAACTGTACGGTAGACTAGTCAAGCAAACCCACATGGGGTTAGCCACAACCTGAATGGGTTTTTTTATGATCCAAACGGGACCATGTCTATATAATATGACCCAAACAGGGTCGAGTTGCATTATACTTTATGACCCAAATAGGTTCAACTTTACTTTAGCTTTGAAGCATACCTAAACGGGGTCGAAACTATACTATCGCAGCTGCAAGATACCCTTATAAGCATGCCTATCTATTTACATCTTAGACACAATGCAAGTAGTTAAATCTTTTTACTATACTCATTACTCTATTAAATCACATGAATAGTTTTATATGTTATTCATGTCTAACTATTTATAGGATAGTCATATACATGTTCATGTGTAATTTTATATAAGCATGTAATCATGTACACTATTGAGTATTGCTATTTTGTACTTTGTCCTTTTTTTTCCATCATATACATATAGGTATTCATATATACATATTCATATGTAACTATGAGCATGGTATCATATCTATATGTTCATGAATAAGCTTTCTATAAGCATTTCATCATGTATGCAATTGAGTATAATTATTATTATTATTATTATTATTATTATTATGTACTTGTAATCAATTCAAGGCATATAACTCTTTCACGTATGTATAATGATTATACTTAACATCATGCTATAGTGAGTTTATTTACTCTAATGATGTGTGTGATCATGCCCATAACATATTTACCCTTGAGGTATATTACATAATTAGAACCACTTAACAATTACTTATATGATCAATATGCATATACATACTTCACTATCATTCATATATGATATTTTCATTGCAATTGTAATTCTATAAAAACCTTACATAAGTACATTATAAATTTGCAATCACATATCTTTACACACATATGTAGATATATAAATATATGATCATTCCAAAGCCTGTTTGTATAATACCTATGAACATAGCAATTCTATAATATCATGCATTCATAATATAACATAATGGCATAAACGACAAAACTTGAAATTTGCCTAACCCTAATCTTGTGTAGTGCCTTCAATAAAAAAATGAACATCATGAATCAAGAAGCAAAATTTTACAAAAAATAAACTTTTTCTATGGAAAATTTCAAGAGAGAATAAGAAATTAGAGATGAAAAATGAAAAATAAAGGTTGAGTCACTTACTTATTGAAGATTGCTTGTAGAAAGCAGAGAAATGCACTATAGAGGATACAAATGGAGTGAAAATACTAGAAATTAAAGAGAAAAGGAGAGAAAAATGAGAAAAGGTGAAAAGATGTGTCTTTTAGGGGGTATTTAAACAGGGACATGATAAAGAGCCCTAGGGACACGGTGGAGACAAAAAGTTCTCATTCGAGTCACATATAAAACCCCAAAATGCACAACATCATTTTATAAAGGACACGACTGAGAAAAATGTGTCTCAGCCGTGTACACAATTATAGTTCAATAATTTTGAATTACACAGGGCAGAGACCAATTAATATCAGCCATTTGACCCTTTCTGTATCAAGAAAATTTATCATGCACAAGGTAGAGACAAATGGTCTTAGCCATGTGATACATTCTGTACTCAGCTGTGTGACCCTTACTGGACCAAAATCTAAACATGCACAAGGTAAAGAACCAATGGTCTAAGCCATGTGACCATTATTGGGTCCGGACTAAGGACTTGCACATAGCTGACACCAATTGGTCTTAGTCATGTGACCCCTTCTGGAACTCACACTATAAAGGGCACACGAATGAGGAAAAATGGTCTCAAACTTGTCCTACCAAATTTTTAAAGGCCTTGAAAAATTTACACCCTCTTTCATGCATAATGATACTATGACAATTAGCAAGCATTCAAACACAATTTATCACCACTTATTATTCTAAAACAAAGAAAAAAAACATAACTTAAAAACTAAAAATGCCAACACAATTGAACAAAATAAGTTTAAAGATAAGGTTAGAAGGAGTTATGGGTTCAATAAGTTTCTAGTTCAACTTTAAATGAGCTTACGGTACATCCAAAGGCTTAGATCTCATTGCCCTTACACTAAACTTGAGTTTTCTTGCACAACAGAGTAGTGAGTGAAATGATTGAGGCTTCCTTCAGATTTTATCTTATACTTTATTGGTGAATTCCCTTTAGACTACTTGGTTAATGGAATCTTGCCTTAGTAATTACATTTTTTATTTCCTTAGGATGCATCAACTACATCCTAAGAATGTCATCTAGTAGCACATGTCTAGACTTAATCATTGTCTCCCCAAGATAACTTTTACATAGCAAATCGACTTCATAAACTCATATGATGGGCATTCTATCTTCTTGGTTCCCTTAAAAATTATTTTCTTCTCATTAAACCTCAACATGAATGTAAGGCCCCTAACATGACCCTAATTAAAATTGCATGTTTTGAGTAGGATTTAATTTGATCAAGATTAAGTTGAATGAGAATTTCATATAAAGTATGGGACAAGTGATAAATTATTTTGTTATTATATTAATTGCATGAAAAGAAAATTGAATATTATAGTTTAATATTATTTGAGGGTATAATTAGAGTATAAAGTATAAATTTGGGGTAAATTTGTAATTATGGTATTTTTAGGGGCAAATGTGAATAGAAGAATAAATGGAGAGGTTGATTTAGGAGAAGGATTAAATGGATGGGTTAATTTGATACAAAAAGATGAGGGTTAAATGTAGGACATGCAAAAAGTTAAAGGACTAAAAAGGGGATTATCCCTTTCTATAATAAAAAGACAACATTAAGGAGAGAGAGGGTGTAAGTCAGATTTTCTTGAAGAAATCAAAGAAGTGTTCTTTTATCTCTACTCTTAAATCCAAATTTGAACTCTTAAAGTGATCTTGCAGAGGAATTTATACTTATTGGTTAATTAAGACTACTTGTATAACAAATTAAGGTAACAACCTCAATTGATTTGCATCATCTTCTTCTCCTTTTCTTTCTCATTTTGTTGACGTAATGGTTGAGTATGGTACTGGAATTTTCGATTAAATGATGTTGTTGGTTGTAACGGAGAAGATGAGGGTAGAAAAATCAAAGGAAAAGGGGTGGTAAGAGATTGAATGCAAAGGGAATTTCGATCATGGTTTGGGAATTGTGTGCTTTAGATTGTATGATTCCTCTTGTCCTTTTAAATGTAGGCAATGGATGTTTTGATTAGAATATAGAAATGTTAATGCATGTCAGAAATGAGTAAGGAACTTAGATTTCTTAAAAGGATTATTCCCTAATAGCTTCACTCAGTTCTATAATTGTACAATTATAGGAGAACTTTGCATGGTAAGGACTTTGACCAATTGTATTATACACATGTTTCATATTATGTTTTGAGGGTAAAATTTTGAAATCTAAGTTAAAGGCTTTAAATTGGAAGCATTACGAATTTTAATGCATGAAATTAGGGTTTAAATAATGTAAGCTTAATTATGCTTTTTAGGCATATCTTGAAATGATGAAAGGATATTAAAATTGTATAATTCGGGTTTGTGTGCTCGCGAGAATGTACTATATGTGGATTGCTAGTTTGCCCCTATTGTGCTTGCGACAATGTGCCATATATGGATTGTTAGTTTGCCCCTATCATGCTCGCGACAATAGTCACATTGGCAACTTGTTTACATAGTGTGTACTCTTCCTTTAATGCTTTGCTTTGTTATGTGATAATAACTATACTATTTTGACACCTCTATAGACTATGTGTGACACTATAGCATGGCAAGCATTCAAATAAGCATAGTGTATATATATATATATATATATATATATATATATATATAAAGGATGATCAAATAATTCTTAGGATTATGATAAATGAAACTGAATGATATGACGTGTTATAGAATTTCATATATGAGGCATGTGTTATATTGAGAAACTAAATAGGTATGTTCCACTTCTTAATTGAGAAAGGCATGCTATGCACATAAGTGATAGTTATTGGTAGTAAATTTAAAAAACATGAAAGGCTATATGTTAGATGCTTTTGAAATAAGCGATGTTTTAGCATGACTATGAATTGTAATTTCGTTGCTAATTTTCATTGCTGAATTTTGGAGCCAAAAATTCCCTCCACTTTTAGCAACGGAAGATAACCAAAAATTATTCCGTTGCTAAATCTATAAAGTTTAACCAATTTTAGCAACGAAAATTATTTTTCGTTGCTAAATAGCAACAGAATTGGCTTTTCGTTGCTAATTTAGCAACGAAATCATTTTCGTTGTAGTGAGTGGTGAATTGTGAAATGAAAATAGTAACTCTCAAGGATGTTGAAAGAAAGGAAGTGGTAGTAGAAGGCAGTTATTCTAAACTACTGACTAATGTTATATTAGAAATGGAAGCTAGACGTTGTCTTAGAAAAGGATGTGAAGCATTTTTAGCTTTAGTCCTTGGCTCACAAAGTGATACAGTGAAGCTTGAGAATATACCAGTTGTGGATGAATTTCCAGAAATATTTCTGAGGAATTGCCTAGTCTTCCTCTAGAAAGTGATGTTAAGTTATCTATTGATTTGTTACCTGGTACAACCACAATCTTTTGGGCACCATATAGAATGGCTCTATCTGAATAAAAGAACTAAAGGTTCAATAACAAGAATTGTTAAAGAAAGGCTTCATCAGACCTAGTGTGTCACCTTGGGATGCACCAGTCCTATTTGTTTAAAAGAAGGATAGATCGAAGAGGATGTGCATCAATTTTAGACAGTTGAATAAAGTGATTTTGAAGAACAAATATCCTTTGCCTCTAATTGAGGATCTGTTTGATCAGTTAAGTGGTGCTGGTGTGTTTTCAAGGATAAATTTACGATCAGGTTATTACCAGCTTAGAGTTAAGGATGGGGATGTTTCTAAAACTGCATTTAGAACCCATTACAGTCATTATGAATTCTTAGTTATGCCATTTGGGTTGACTAATACACCTGCTGCATTTATAGATCTTATGAATAGGGTATTTAAACCTTACTTGGATCATTTTGTTGTAGTGTTTATTGATGACATATTGGTTTACTTTAGAAATGAAGCTGAGCATACCAAGCATTTGAATATTGTATTGCAAACGTTGAAAGAAAATAAGTTGTTTACCAAGTTGAGTAAATGCAACTTTTGGCTTAAGGAAGTTTATTTCCTAGGTCATGTTATATATGCTGAAGGTGTTAGGGTTAATCCAAATAAAATTGAAGCTATTGTTAATTGGAAACAACCCAAGAATGTACGTGAAGTTAGAAGTTTTCTCTGGTTGGCAGGTTATTATCATCATTTTGTGAAAGGTTTTTCTGTCATTGCTTCACCACTCACTAAGTTATTAAGGAAAAATATTCAGTTTGAGTGGTCTAATTGTTGTCAAGCAAGCTTTGATCAGTTTAAGAAATTGTTGACTGAAGCACTAGTGTTAACTCAACCAGAGTTAGGGAAAGAGTATGTAATGTATAGTGATGCCTCCAAGATTGGGTTGGGTTGTCTATTAATGCAAGACAATAAGGTAGTAGCTTATGCCTCTAGACAATTGAAACCACATGAGCAAAACTACCCGACTCATTATTTAGAATTGGCTGCTGTGGTTTTTGCTTTAAAGATTTGGTGACACTACTTGTACAGGGAAAATGTAGGATTTCTAGTGATCATAAAAGCCTCAAATACTTGCTTACTCAAAAAGAACTTAATTTGAGGCAGAAAAGATGGTTGGAATTATTCAAAGATTATGTTTGTATAGTTGACTACCATCCAGGAAAAGCGAACGTGGTTGCTGATGCCTTGAGTCATAAGACAATGGTAGCATTGATGTTGAAGCAGTATAGATGAAAATTTGCATCGGATGGTGCATTATTAGCACAGGTTAAAGCTAGACCCATGGTTAGGCAAACAATGATTGATGCTTAAAAGGATGATGAAAAGTTACAACAAATTGTGAAAGTAGTTTGTGAAGGTGATCAATTAGATTTTTTAGTGAAAGAAAATGGTGGTGTATACTACCATAACAGGTTGTGTGTTCCTTATGACAAAGAAGTAAAAAAAAGTATTGTTGCACGAAGCACATAATACTGCATGTACTATACATCCAGGTGGGAACAAGATGTATCAAGAGTTACAACAATTTTACCGATGGCCTGGCATGAAGAAGGATATTTTTTAATATGTTTCTAAATGTCTAACATGTTAGCAAGTGAAAGCAGAACGTCAGTTTCCTTCGGGTCTTTTGAATCCCATTCCAATTCCATAGTGGAAATGGGAAGACATTACCACGAATTTTGTTACCGGTTTGCCTCTTAATTAAAGAAGATATGATGTTGTTTAGGTAATAGTGGATAAGTTTACAAAAGTAGCTCATTTTATACTAGTTCGAACAGACTATTTGATGGATAAACTTGCAGAGTTGTACGTGAATGAGATTGCACGTTTATATGGTATACCTGTATCTATAATTTTCGATCGAGATCCTAGGTTTACATCAAGGTTCTGGCAAAATCTAGCCTTCGAAACATAGCTTATGCACAATACATCTTTTCATCCTTAAACGAATGGACAATCTAAAAGAGTAATTCGTGTTCTATAAGATATGATGAGGTGGTGTGCTTTGTAGTTTTCTATAAGTTAGGACATATATGTGGCCTTAATGGAATTTTTCTACAATAACGATTATCAGAAGAGTATTCAGATGGCTTCATATGAGGCTTTGTATGGAAGAAAATATAGAACTCCAGTCTGTTAGACTAAGCTAAAAGAAAGCAAAATAATCAGTCCTCACCTTGTTAGTGATACAGAAGAAAAAGTTAAAGTCATCAAGCAAAGGCTAAAAGAAGCTAGTGATAAAAAGAAATCATATGCTAACTTGAAAAGAAAGGATATTGAGTATCAAGTGGGTGATAAGGTGTTTTTAAGAGTATCCCCATCGAGACAAGTGCTTAGATTTGGTAAAAAAGGGAAACTCAGTCCGAGATTCATTGGTCTATATGAGATTCTGTAAAGAGTCAGACCAGTGGATTATAGGTTGGTTCTTCCTATGGAATTAGCCAAGCCCCATGATGTATTTCATATGTCTATGCTTAGAAGGCATCGTTCGGATGAATCACATAAGCTACAAGTTCAAGATATTCAAATACAGCTGAATTTCACGTTTGATGAGGAACCGAAAGAATTCCTGGCTAAGGAAATCAGACAATTTAAGAGCAAGCAGATCCCTTTGGTCAAAGTACTCTAGCAATATAATGGTATACAAGAAGTAACTTGGGAGCCAGAGGCAGCCATAAGAGAGCAATATCCACAATTGTTTGAATCAGGTATGAATTTTGAGGACGAAATTCCTTAAGGGCAAGAGATTTGTGAGGCCCCTAACATGACCCTAATTTAAATTACGTGTTTTGAGTAGGATTTTACTTGATCAAGATTAAATTGAATGAGAATTTCATATAAAGTATGGGACAAGTGATAAATTATTTTATTATTATATTAATTGCATGAAAATAAAATTGAATATTATAGTTTAATATTATTTAAGGGTATAATTAGAGTATAAAGTATTAATTTGGGGTAAATTTGTAATTATGGAATTTTTAGGGGAAAATGTGAATAAAAGAATAAATGGAAAGGTTGATTTAAGAGAAGGATTAAATAGAGGGATTAATTTGTAACATACAAAAAGATTAGGGTTAAATACAGGACATGCAAAACGTTAAAGGACTAAAAAGGGGACTATCCCTTGCAATTATAAAAAAGACAACATTAAGGAGAGAGAGGGTGTGGGTTGAATTTTCTTGAAGAAATCACAGAAATGTTATTTTCTCTCTACTCTTAAATCCAAAGTTGAACTATTAAAGTGATCTTGAAAAGGAATTTATGCTTATTGGTTAATCAAGACTACTTGTATAACAAATTAAGGTAACAATCTCAAATGATTTGCATCTTCTTCTTCTCTTTCTCATTTTGTTGAAGTAATGGTTATGTATGGTGCTAGAATTTTTGATTAAATGATGATGTTGGTTGTTAAAGAGAAGAGGATGGCAAAAAGATCAAAGGAAAAAGGGTGGCAAGGGATTGAAAGCAAAAAGAATTTTGGCCAAGGTATGGGAATTGTGTACTTGAGATTGTATGATTCCTCTTGTCCTTTCAAATGTAGGCCATGTAAGTTTTGATTATAATATAGAAATGTTAATGCATGTCAGAAATGAGGAAGGAACTTAGATTTCTTAAAAGGATTATTCCCTAATAGCTTCACTTAGTTCTATAATTGTACCATTATAAGAGAACTTAGCATGGTATGGACTTTGTCGAATTGTGTTATACACCTATTTCATATTATGTTTTGAGGGTAAAATTTTTGAATCTAAGTGAAAACCTTTAAATTGGAAGCATTACGAATTTTAATGCATGAAACTGGGGTCTAAATAATGTAAGCTTGAGTAAGTTATTTGGGCATAAAATGGAATCTTTACAGGAGTTATTGAAACGATGAAAAGATATTGAGATTGTATAATTCGGGTCTGTCACACTCGCAGGAATATTCACGCTCACAACAATATACTATATGTGGATTGTTAGTTCATCCCTATCGCGCGTGGAACAATAGTCACACTTGCGACAATGTACCACATGTGGATTGTTAGTTAGCCCCTGTCACGCTCGCAACTTGCTTACATAGTGTGTGCTCTTCATTTAATGCTTTACTTTATTATGTGATAATAATTGTACTATTTTGACACCTCTACAGACTATGTGTAACACCATTGCATGCCAAGCATTCATATTAGCATAGTATTGATATATATATATATATATATAGTTAAATGATGACTAAAGAATTCTTGGGATTATGATAAATGAAACTAAATGATATGACGTGTTATAGAATTTCATATATGAGGCATGTGTTATATTAAGCAACTAAACAGGTATGTTCCACTACTTGATTGAGAAAGGCATGCTATGCACAGATGTGATAGTTATTGGTAGTAAGTTTAAAGAACATGAAAGGATATATGTTAGATGCTTTTGAAATAAGCGATGTTTTAGCATGACTATGAACACATGAGATGCCTAATGATAACATGTTCAAGTATATGATCGTGATGACATGAATGTTCAAACACATATATTTGTTTAACTATAAGAATACATGAATTCATGTTATACACTAGAGAATTGTTTATTATGATATGATCACATACATGTGCAAAGTATATGATATTGGTGCAAGCATTATATATTGTATATATTATATGAATTTAAAAACTATATTGCTTACTACTACAGTTTAATTATGGATAGATAGGCGCTTATAGGGATATTGCAGCTACGACTGTTGACCTTTTTAGGTCTAGAGTACAGTTGATCCTATTGGATCATGCATAACCCATGTGTGTTATTTGTTGAGCCCGTTTGGGTCCTTAATCGATCCACCATATAGTTGTTCCATAGTATCAATATCCTCGAATATCCACCATTTTGATACCCTTGGGTATCCACCGATCCCGTACCCACCTTTAGAACTTAAGCAGGATCAATTAAAGTATTAATGTTTCATAAGTTAATCACAGTATGATTTATGCATCTGATATATTGATTATCAAATTTAACTGTGGTTTCTAATGCATGTATTGGTATCTATTTACATTATGTACTGTAAGGACCCAATCATGACCCTAATTGGATTATTGTTATTTAAAGAGAACCATCATTAATTAAGGAAAAATTAGATTATTTTCCAATTATTGAGGTTAAGTCCCAAGAG
The DNA here is from genome assembly GCA_037975025.1 of Excoecaria agallocha. Lineage (NCBI taxonomy): Eukaryota > Viridiplantae > Streptophyta > Magnoliopsida > Malpighiales > Euphorbiaceae > Excoecaria > Excoecaria agallocha. The sequence goes on from CM075815.1 coordinate 29,949,529, forward strand.
GGATATTTTGGTAATTTCAGCATGTAAGTATATGAGTTAAGTTAAATTAAATTTAAAGAAAAGGATACAATTGAAATGAATTAGAAAGTCTTGGGGTTAAGTTGGGAGGAGTTGAAACAATGGAGTTTAATTGTTCTTAGGGACATTATGGGAATTTACTTGGGAAGATATTTTTTTCCACTCATTTTTTTAAGATTTTTGGAGACGTGGAGATTGGCACTCTTTCTATTTCTCTCTTTTTCCTTCTTGTCAGTTAGTTACGGGTTGGAGAAGGGAGCTGGGGTTTGTGAGTTAGCATCAAAGGTAATGCTTTCCCTCTCATAGATCTCTTATCCTCTTCCCTGTGCTTGATTTCTGGTACTAAGGATGTTGAGAGGGATGATAAATTTGTTATGCTTATTATTGTCTGTGTATAAGGAGAAGAAGGGAATCTTGAGCAAAGAAGTTGGATGAGGAGGATCTAAGAAAGATTTGAAGCTTTAATTGTTTGAATTTTATCGGTTACATACATCTCAAACATAAGCGGAATTTAAAATTTTTAACCAATATATCTGATCTTTCCATGAATTTACAATATGCATATTAATGAGAATAAGAAAAATCGCCTTTGATTTTTGTTGTACAGTTGATTTTCCTTCGCACCGGGTTGTCGCAAAACACAGTGTCCAAAATCGAACACTTCCAATGAGTAATCCACACTAGAGAATGATAAAATGAACCAATAATTGGGAGAGAACAAGGGGCTGGCCAAAAATCCCTTGAGCTAGCAAAGGGATGTGGCGATTAGGGTTTTTGGAGGAGAGAAAAACTATTTCTCTTAATTGTTCACTTAACCCTAATTTCCACATCACTTGGATTTTTAGAGTTAGGTTAAACATCCAACTTCATAATGGGATTGGGCTCTTTAAATTTTTTGGAGAATTATTAACTTGGCTTCTGGAATTATTTATAATTTTTTGGACTCAATTAAATCCGATTTAAGCCCTTTCACAAAAGACTATGCACAAAACCCACAAACTAGGCCCTTTGTACATATACTTGGATTTAATTACCCAAATGAATTCCAAATCCAACCAAATTAAACATATAGGCTCAACAACACTTATGTAACACATTTAATTTAATTTGGTCCAAGAGATAGGGCCCTTCTTCTAGAGGGCTTATGTGCAAACTTCATTTCTCTGGCCCTTTATAATTCCTTCAATGGACCTATTAATTATTATATCGACCCTATAACACTTATAGTTCAATAATAATCAATTATGAAATATGTTATTTCAATTAGGTCTAATTTTACAGAACATTTCTCAAAAGTTTCGCGAACAATTTTACTTGATCATAATTAATTAAACTCTTTAATTAATTATTATCTTATTCACTTCTCTATCCCCATAATAATATCAAATATTATTATCCTTGTCATTTTACCATTTTATCCTTTTTCTCTATATGTGTGTGACCTATTGGGTTCCTGTCCATGTTGGCAGTATAATGTGCAATTGTGAGTTCTATTCAAAACTCACATGATTTAAACTCCTTTAAATCATTTTATCAATCCCTATTGATATTCTTGATACATCATCATACAAGTCATGATTGGCCTCTAGCTAGGCATCATGACTACCCAAATGTCAGGAAAGTCAAGTGGTTTGACTATACCCTTCCATAGAAATAGTTACCGTGCAATTACTCCTTTCACCACTCTTATCTCAATTAGATTCTGAGTATGGATTTATGTCGACTCATATAAATCTAATTATGTATGTTCTATTAATTTAACCATTGTTCCTAAAATGTCCTCCATGGATCTCTATCCATCTTGGCATATTACTCTAGCCAGAGATTCTCTGAACATGGCAATTATAGAATCATGCGAGATAACTTCACTTATTAAATCTGGGATGGTGAATCCTTTGTCAATCACTCAAATATCTTCAAGTAGGTAACGATATACTCAATCTCCTAACTATGTTCACTCCCAGTTGGATGTAATCAGTTATGGAGTCAAAATATACAACTTTCTACTTAAGATAAATTTGGTGATCTCAAGTCTAAGGATACTTGCACAACCGCTATGAAGAGATTCCATGTGAGGATTCTCTTTGCAGGTCTCCAATGAACTTGTTCTTCTAACAAGCATCCATATGTTAGCTTTGATTATCTTCCATAATCAAAGTTATGAGAACCACTGCTTGAACCATTCAAGAAGCATAACATGTGCTAGTCTATTCGAATTAACAATGCCCTATCTTGTTAATTCTATGACTAGGGATATTTAGATATTAATGCATTTGCATGCAATAGACATTTCACGTCATGAACACTTTCATGATTGCCTTCGCACTGTGTTTATAATATCTAAGACTTCATTTATTAATTAAAGATTTACAAACTCATGTATTTAAACATAGCATTAATAAATGAATGATGCCTTTTATTGAGAATATAAATTCATACATATGAAAAACATCCCTATTACATGGGCTCTAGGACATACTCTTTAAAATTAATAAGGTATGGGACTATTATGATGATTTTGTGAATGGGTGTGCTGTTGATTATTGTTGTCTGTAGATGAAACTAAAGGAATAAGGGTTATGTTATCTGGATATGTAAATCGGGATTTTAAGATTAGAATGGAAGACTGTTTGCTCAGGGTACCGAGTTATGAACTTCTTCACGAGTCGTGTACTTCTTCATAAGTCATGAGCTTCTTCATGAGTCATGCACCATTTGCCCTGTGTCACTCGTGAATGTGTTATTCTTCTTTCGTTACTAACTCATGAATCCTTTCACAAGTCATGCATTCTTATCTAACTCGTGAATCCCTTGACAAGTCGTGAAAGTTAGACCTCTTGCTTCACTCGTGAGCCCTTTCATGAGTCATGAAAATAAGTCCTCTTGCTTCACTCGTTAACCCCTTCACGAGTCGTGAAGTTCAGCCTTCTTGCTTCACTCATGAATCTATTCACGAGTCAAATGTATCTTCATGACTAATAGACCTATCTAGACTATTTTGCTTATAAGTTGAGATATAGAACACAAAATTAAATGATTTTTCTTGCGTTTGAAAATAGACTTCCATACCTATATTTCATATGAAGAAATCAAGTTCTAAATCTATCTCTAACTAGGTCATATTTTAGTTTGAATTCTGGCATAGTTTGCTGCCCGGTCACTAGGAGCAAACCTCAATTTTTTATAAGTATTTTGAAATATGGAAATGATATCAAGATGGTTTTTGATGTTTTAGAAACTAAAAACATAGTGGAACAAGTTTGTAGAAGACGATTGTTGCTAAAAATGCCTTTTGGTTGGTCAAAAATCGTTTAGAAATTAAACTCAGAAAACTGTCTACGATTGTTCATGACTCGTGATAGGTGCTACTCATGAACAAGTGCACGAGTTGTGAAGCTTTCACCCTTTCACGAGTAGTGACAGCCCTCACGACTTGTGACACATCCCTACTTGACCCAAACATGATTTTTAAGCCCTGTAGTGTCACCAATGCTTGTCCAAAACCTTTTTAAGTAATTTTAAAGCATTTTAAGTATAAAATAAAGATAAGTGGTGATACTAAGCATGATTAAATGAAATGATATATGAGAATAAAGGTATTAAATGAACACTAACATTAGAATAGATGAAAATGTTCACTTGTTATTGATTGTATTATAATGATTATACACATGTGATTTGGCTTTGCCCAAAAATATTGCACATTGATATTCCTCTACACTGACATGAGAATACTAGGACATAGCCTAGTGATAATAAGTGAATAAGTACAAGGTTACATATCCAAGTTAAAAGAATTAAATTATGAAACTATAAGAGCTTGACTACACTCAAGGTCATAAGAAGAATTAATGATCATCATTTGTATATAATAACGTACTCGCCTGTTTGCTCATCCCTATACTATATTATGGTTAGCATATGCCCGTTAGTAGTGTGCTAACGACTAGGATGCCATAATCACACATAACCTACCTATGTATAAAATGTTACAAGATGAAAAATACAAGTAAAAATGATTGAAGTATATGTGATTATGTGAAGGTGTATAACTTATTGTCCATAATCTAATGGACTATTGAAGTGAATCAAGAGACTAATTATGAACAAGTGTTAACCCTTAAGTTGTAAGATAACCTACGCATATTACTACTATTTGGATCATAAATGCATGAGTATTGCTTTAAATAATTATGTTTTGATGTGAGTTATGATAGTATGTGAAGGATGCTCACGACAAATTACAATAAGGTATGTCAATGAGAATTATCAATGAGTTATGTAATTGAACGTTTTATAACTAATGTTACCATGCTATGATAAGTAGTTTGACTGTGACACCCTAATCCACTGACCATGCATAAACATCAATCACCATCATAACCTAGCAAAGATAAGGCATGGATAGTAATAAATAGCACAAGCCATGATAATTACATGCCACAATAACTTAAAACAAACTTATAATTAAAAAGGCCTAACATAGTGCCAAAAAAACATAATGGAATCCTCAAAGGCAACTGCACTCTGTCAGATCTTCTCTTCAAAGGTTGACTAGCCACCAGCTATTTATCCACTAGAGCTTAACCAGTACCTACATAGATAACAAACCCATGCTAAGCTATAAAGCTTAGTGGGGAAACCAACTCCAAGGATAAACTCTAATAAAATATCATAAAATCATTACACCCTATAAATTTAAGGAAAACATATAAGTCAACAATATTACACGGTCTCACCCTTGCTATACCAAATGAATTTGAAATCCTAAACATTAATATTATTCTTATGATAATCTAGGCCTCACAGTAATTGATAATAAAACTTTCATTGTAAGCATTTAATCACATTTATAATGTATGATATCCCGTCAATGTTCAATCAAAGCATAAGGGAGTATATATACCATACATCATCTATAAGAGATATTTTAGGCATCAATACCTCACATATGTCATGCAATCTTTGTTATATAATACAGAGCAGAGAACTACATTTCATTAAAATCATCCTAGCCAAAAAGAAATTTAAAGCAATATAGTAGGCCATTATCATTTTCAGATGATATTTCGAGTAAATTGCTGAGTCTTTTAGACTTTTAATAGCCTGCCAAGTAGTAGTTCAAAGGGTGGATAATGGGAGCAATGGATACCGAAGGTATCAAATGATGGACCAAAAGGGCCGAACTATGGTTCCATAAAGGAACAAAACACTAGATCCAAACGGGATCATCAATGATTCCAACAAGGATTAAATAACAGACCCAAAAGGGCCGAACGATGGTTCCATAAAGGAACAAGACCCAAATGGGGTCAACTATGGCAACTGTTGAATCCCTCTGGGCATGCCTATCTAATCCACAACCGAACTAAGACCCACGGGCTTTATCACTTTAAGAACATCTTTTATTCATCATATTCTTTCTTATTTAATATAACATTTACTTAAAGCCATTTCCCACAAATGAACACATATTATTCATTTACATAGCAATATTGGCTTAAAGCCCTGATATTCAAGAATACATATCACCTGCTTATACTTGCATAACTATTGGATAACTTATATCTTGCACTAGAATGCTTTATCATAATGGTAACTGAGTATGACGTAATACTAGCTCAAAACAATGTTTTAAGAACTTAATGCAATACACATAATTGGACATAAGATCATGAAGTAACAACATGATTTGAATTTCAAGGTTGACTCTGGTAATACCCGATGATAGTTCATGAGAATTAAACAATACATATAGTCATGTAAACCATGACCATATGACTCCACACATAAAAACATATTCACTAAAGAAGAATGTACCTGAGTGGTTCTTCAAAACCATTTCCTTTGCTTCATTATACTTAATTTAATCTTTGTACAATTATTTTATCCAATATATTATATACATACATTCGGTGTCTTACAAGTAGTGAAAGTACTCACATCCGAAATTAATGTCTACCTATGTCATTCATAATGTTTTAGAAAGACTTCACAATTCAATTATTTCATTTAGAAATCATATGGCTTATTAACCACCACTTTAATTAACATAGTCATCATGTACATTACTTATAGTCCATTTAATTCTCTCCAATTATATTTTATAATACGGGATTCATGATTCATGAAGAATTTGTAGTTTAGAGTGTGAAGTAGAACCATTAAAAGAAAACATGCAAGTGGTCATGCCAAAGAAAGAAGAGAAGGCATACATGGCCACGCAAGGAGAACAAGGGCCAAATATGTGGCCATGCAGAGGGAGAAATAAACCATTCATATTGTCATGCAAGGGGAAAGGCAATGCAGTGTATAGCCACGTAGGGAGAACCCCAATCCATCATATGGCCACGCAGGAAAAACATACGAAGGGGTACGGTCATGCAGGAAAAACATAGGGAAGAGGCATGGCCACACAGGAAAAACAAGGAGGATGCATGGCCACGTACTGAAAGAGAAAAACATCATGTGGATGTACAAGGAAGCAAAGGCATGCATGGCCATGCAGGAAGAGGAAGAAAAAGTCACATGGCCATGCAAGGAACCTCGATAGCTAGGATTTAAAACCCATATTTCCAGCTCAAAACGTAACTCCTAGATCTCACCTTAAGCACTTAGTTTTAAATCATTGTAAGTTCATTTAAAACACTAAAATTTAACCTCTATTCCAACTAAGGGGGAGACATACAAAAACATAATAAAATCATCAAGTAACCATTTATATAGAGTTACCATACCTTATATACCAGCTTCATCTCCTTCAAAAATCCACCAATCTAGCTTTTTCTTCCTTCTCCTATTCTTGATCTATCTGCTTCTCCTTTCTCCTTATATATAGGAACAACAACATGATCTTGTAATCCCTCATGACCAAAAATCATAAATGAAGAAAAGAAGAGGAAGAAGAGATATTCAAGGAAAGACATTACCTTTCATCTTCACTCACAAACCTTAGCTCCCTTTTCTAACCCATAACCAGTAGAGAGAGAGAGAGATAACTATGTCCCTACCAAAGCCGATTCCCCCCAATCTCAATTCCCTCGATTTCCTTCTCTAATAAGCTATTGAGGGAGTTAGTGGGGTAAATATCTCACTGTGTGAATTTCCAAAATTACCCTTATACAACATTACCCCATCAACTTATCCTTCTTAACATTTAACACCCAAACTTCTAATTTACTTCAACTATATCCCTCTTTATCTTAATTTTTTAACCATACTCAATTTACATACATGCTAAAATTACCAAAATACCCCTAATGGGAGTTAACCTTAACAATGAAAAACAATTCAATTTTTGCCTTAATTCACCATAATTCTCATCACTTTACTATAATTTGGTTAGGGCCATGATTGGGTCCTTACATTGAATCCTTTTGTGATCAGATATGAGTACCTATAGGGTATGTGCTGTTATGTTTCAAGTTTCCTTATATGCTCATATATATATATATGGACATGCATATAATCTTATAAAGACTCTTAGCAGCAATAACTACACTTTTATAATTGCCTTACTGGCTTCATGCATAATACTAGGTATTATGAGAATGATAAATGAAAGTAATACTTTATTATGATTGCATTATCCTGTAACTACTATGACATGCATGAATAATGTTGATGCAACTATGTGGTTACATGACCTGCATCCATGTGTAATGGAGCTTAAAGCTCAATATTAATGTATGATAAGAATGATATACATTCTCTTTTGAATTGTGGATTTTAGCCAAATGATGTACTAAGTAAAGAATAATATGATAAATCAAAGATGTTTTTAAAGTGGTTCAGCCTGCAGGACGTAGTTCAGCTGTGGATTAGATGTTCCTAAAGGGATATGGTTGCAGCTACCATAGTTGACCTCGTTTGGGTCTTATTCCTTAATGGAACCATCGTTCGGCCCTTTTAGGTCTATAGTTTGTTCCTTGTTGGAACTATTGTTTAATGCATTTGGGTCCATTGTTTGATATCTTCGGATATCTATAGTTTGATACCTTCGGGTATCCATTGCTCCTGTTATCAACCCCTTTGAACTAGTACTTAGGCAGGCTATGAAAGATGATAAATGTATATAAGATAAAGTAAAACATGCAATGATTGCCCCATTTAGGTAATGTAAGCATGATGAATGTCCTACTATGGTGCTGTATCCTAATTCTTGTTGGCTATAAACTATGTTTATCAAATGAAATGCCATATTATGCATTATATGGTTATGATATCTTACATCTATTTATGAGGAAGGTTTTCGTGCGTGTATTGGTGTGAGTTAGTTCCACCAATGGGTTCCATGGTGACTAGATGGACCACAAGCTTATAATATTGTATTAAAAGTTATATGAACTATAGTATGCATAATGATCTTTATGTATGTGAAAGTTTGACAGGTTTGCATATGGTATGGAAACTTTGTCTGTTAATCATGATATGTAATACATGTTCCTTGAAATGACATGAAAACCTATTAGTATGTATATGATCGTTTAAACATATATATGCATATGTATGATTATGATATAAACCAAATTGTAAAACATGATATAATATGATATGGTATGATGTTTAAATTGCAATGATAAGATAGCATTAAGGGATAAGCTTGTAAGAACCAAAAATGAAAACTATATAAAGATATGTGAATAAATCATGTCTACCAATAAGTTTTTGATTGTTACATAGCATAAGCACTCTCGTGTGCATGGATTGAATGTTGAATGCATAACTTATGTAAACATGTGACTAATGTATTAAGTTAAAGTTTGTACTATCAATAATCTGGATGTCTGAATTCTGAAGTAGTAAGGATCAAGAAGGGTATGAATCAAGCTAGTTTAAAGGAAGAAGAGTATAAAGATGATGATTAGTAAATATGGTATTCTAACTAAGTTTTGGGGACTTCCCTAATTGTTCATGGTGAAATGATCAATATAATAGACTCATTTGTTATTCGATGTTGTATAGGAACTTGTATATAATGAGGTCAATTATGTAAGGAAGTTATCTATAGAGTTTGTTCCCTACTAAGCTTTATAGCTTAGCACGGGTTTGTTTATCTGTGTAGGTTTCAAGATAAGCTCCAGTGGATCGATAGCTATAGTGGCTAGACAACTTTTGAAAAGAGGACATGGCAAAGTGCAGTTGTCTGAGGATTTTCTTATATTGTTAGCCAATTATGTTAGGCCTTCTTATTTATAAGTTTGATTTTAATTTATTATGGCATGTAATTATGGCCTGTCTTATTATTATTATTACTTTTGCCTGATCTTTACTAGGTTTAATGTTGATGATTGATGATTATCCATGGTTAGTTGATTAGGGGGTGTTACAATGTACATATCTTTTTATGAAATGTTTAGATTCAGGTATGCTGAATTATTTGAAGGGTTGCATTGCTATTTAATATATTGTATTTTGTTTTATACTTATTCCCGATATGGAAATTTTATTGTTTTCAATTAGTGTATATTTTATATATTTTTGACGACCACTGTGAGTGGTTGTCTTTCATGTTTGGCATCCCCACTAAGCTATATAGCTTAGCACGGTTTATTTTTATTCGTGTAGGTTCTGTAGTTAAAGATTTTGCTCAGAAACAAACTTTACATGAGTATAGGCCCACACCAAAGTTATAGAAATTTAATGTAGGGTTATTTTTGGTTAATTTTGTACAATTTCTTCCATATGTTTAATATGTATGTAAAGTCTATTAAATATATGTATATCATATGAAGCAAATGATGTAATAGGTATATCGAAAGAAAGCTAATGTATGCATACGTATAGGAGCTAGAAAGCTTGGACACATATATATACTAGATGAATTGCTAAATGCCATGAATATGAATATGAAAATAGTTGCATCCATCATGAATATGAAGAGTGTTCTACAAGATAAGCCATTATGCATATGAAATTTTAAAGACTAAAGTTATGTGAATCACCTAATTGAAGCACAAGATACCTAATCAAATAGACTATTTTATATGATAAATGAGTATTTAATTTGGTTAATAAACTACTATAATAAGTTTTAAAGGTAAAATATGATACATGATAAAGGCATTAGGATAGGGTGTTTCAGTGATTGTCTTCACATGCTCATCTATCAGTGCTCTTGTTTTGTTTAGAAATGGTCGTCTGACTATAAATGAAAATTTCTGGTCTTTTTGCTTTTCTAAAACTACAAAGTCCACCAAAAGAATGAACTTTCCAATCTTCAGCAGCAAATCTTCTATGATCCCCTTGGGTCTCTTAATGGATTTATCTACTAGTCATAACAACATACTTGTCTCCTTTAAATTCCTTAAATTTAACTTCTTGCAAAGCGAGTAAGGCATGATATTAATACTTGCACCTAAATCACACAAAGCATGCCCAACAAAGTTTCCTCCTAACTCACACGGTAAAGTAAAGCTACCGGGGTCCTCTAGTTTCTTTGATGTTTTGTTAGTTAAGATAGCAATGTAATTCTCAGACAAATAGATTGTTCCTAACCCTTCTAACTTCTTTTGCTCTCACAAATTTCCTTTAAAAACTTAGCATATTTTGGTATATGTAGTAAAACATCCACAAAGAATAAATTTATGTGTAGCTTTTTCAACATATCCAAGAATTTAGCTAATTGGTCATTATTTTTATCTTTTTTAGCAATAGAAGGGAAAGGTAATGAGGGTTCCTCCATAGTAAACCCCTTTTTAAGTGAAGAATTCATACCTTGACCAACAGATTCGTGCACTTTAGTTTAAATTTTTGGGTTAGATTTACATACCTGCATTATAGGCTCCATAAAATTTGAAGATGATCAATTACATTTTTCTTTAATGTATAATTCTTTACCACTTCATAGTGTAATAGCTTTCATATTCTCTTTTTTGTTTTGGTTAACATTTGAAGGAAATGTATTTGGTGGCCTTGTAGAGATAAAAGTTGTTATTTGGCAAACTTGCATTTCCAAGTTCCTCATAGTTGAATCTTAATTCCTATTCCACTATTCTTCAGCTTTTCACCTTGCCTCATGGCTAGTTATGAATTGATTTTTGCTAGATATGAAGCTAGCAAACATCTCCTCTAAGTTTGATTTCTTTTCTTATGGTAGGGGTTATCTAGGTTTGAAACTAGGAGTGTGGCACCCTTACCCTATACTTAGCTATAACACTTTATTTAGAATTAATTAAGCATGCTTATCATAACATTTCATCTGTTATTCTACTAAACAGATTTCTAAAGTTAACTATTAGGAGCTTTACTTACAGGTGCATCTCATTAACATCAAATATTACATATACAAAGCATCTATAGTAATTACAAAATTTCCAACATAACTAAAGTTTCCATAACTACAAATATAAGGACAAAAAGAAGACTCTATTATCAATCTTTTAAGACTTGTGTTGGCCAACCTGCTGCAGATATCAGTCCTGGATGAAAGTCCTATCCTTACAACCTACACGAATAAAGAAAAATCCGTGCTAAGCTATAAAGCTTAGTGGGGAACACAAAATATGACAAATGACCACTCACAGTGGTTGCCAACAAGCATACATTATGAACTATAAGTATATCTTATGCCTAATTTAAAAAAAAAACAAAATGCAGACAAGAGTCCAAACAATAACCAAATGACTTAATGATAGTAAATTCAGCATTGATGTTTTAAATACACAACATTTAATCATATAAGCATATTTATCCTTTAGACTTGCGATTCATTCATTGATTGATATACCTCTGTTTATACTCAGTCATTCCTTCCACTTACTACACATTTTAACATATACTAGGAATATATATATATATATATTAACATATAAGCTTATGATCAACAAGGATATATGCATATTCAAAAGTAAGATAGAGCATTAGTACTATGAAAGTTTATCATTTATCAATCTAGAAATATATTCATAATACTTATTGTACCAAAATTTATAGCTCGCTTCCATCTCAAATACCATTATCATGTGAACTTTATCACTTGTAAATCTGTAAATATTTTATGTGTATGCACAAGACATTATACATGAATTCTTAATAAAGAACAAGAACGAGTAGATATAGGGAAAACATATAACCCAATGTATTAATTGAAAAGCAATCACCAACATGAATACCTATACATAACTCTTATATTCCATTGCTATAGAAAAAACTTATTTCAACAAAACATTTTTCATAGCTTTCATACATGATGAATCTTGCAAGTTATTTATCTACCTCAAGCAAGCAACATAGTACTATAGAAAACACACTATCTCTAATATAGTCCATAACTAGATATTAGTGATGCACTAGTTCATTTATATAACTCTGTACATACTATTTCTATATGCGATACTCATGCATAAGTGTATATTGCAACATCTTTTAATATCATAATTTCCATATGTGATGAAAAGGAATTTCACATATAAATTAGATTATGAAATAAATTTATGAATTGTCATGCTTCATAAAACTTTAAGATAAACATCAAACTTTTCTTAACTTTGGTATAAAACCTGCACTATAATAAAGAGGTAGATAATGGGTTATAAGGTAGCACCCGAAGGTACAAGTCTGTTTAGTCACCCAAACGGGGTTTACTACAACTTAAACGGGTTGAATATGATCCAAATGGGACCATGTCTATTTAGTCACCCAAATGGGGTTAACTACAACACAAACGGGGTTGAAACTGTTGCAGTTGCAAGGTACCCTTATAGGCATGCCTATCTATCAACTTCCTAGACTCAACGCGGGCAATAAAATCTATTTACTTTATCTTTTCTTTATTCATTCATATTCTTATATGCACATGTATACTCTTGTATAACTATGAACAATATACTCATAAAAGCGCTCATGTGTAACTTTCTGCAAACCTGTGAACATTTCACTGTTGGGTATTACTATTTTGTTCTTGTAATCCTATTCAATCATGTAACTATTCCGTATGTCAAGACTATACTTATATAATGCCATTTGTACCCGTACATAATCATGTAAAAATATATATCTTCTCTAGTACATATATACATATATGCACAATTCATAAACAATTTATACAATTTTCTCATATAATAATCACATGACAAGATACTCCTTCTCTAATGCATACACTTGTATACATAGTCTCATATAACATTGCCATTATATGCTTTAATAAAATTTCTATAATGGATTCTATAGCAATGTAGATCTGTATTTCAACATGCTAACATGTGACAACACATATGCTTAATCATGTCATTTCAATTAAGTAAAGACATATTCATACATTTCACTTTACACATATTCTTTGAATCATTACGCCAAAACATCTTTCAAAATTCAAACCCAATCATGTAAGATCATATTATATGTTTATATGTTCACATATAATCTACAAATCACATTACTTCTTTCTACAAGTAAAGTTAACATTTCAAACTATAAGTATCATAGTAACTTCAAGAGATCAATAAAAATTGTGTATAATCATTTAAATGTTTACATAAATATACCTATATATATATATTACATTCATGTAATCATGTGATAGTCATACATTAAAAACCTTCATTTAGTTTTAAACAATTCTTAACTTCATAGTATAGATGCATGCATCAAATAAACATTTACTCCATCATTAAAAATATATACATGAAAGCATAATTGCACACAACAACCATGTACGTAAGTTTGATCACATATGAATATTTATATATCATTACCAACAATCCTTACTTAGGTATATATATAAATATATGTAAACCTTTATCAACAATCATATTACATGCCATAATTAATACAATGTGCTTCCATATAACTATTAATTTATCATAACAACGTGTAGTTAAGCTATACACAAGTAATTATAACTTGATTTACATCCTTAGTTACATTTATTTCTATGTTAGATAGTGCTTAATGATAACTGAGCATATATCATCATAAGAGTATATACATACATTAACCTTGCATATAACAATTATGTACAAATTTAATCACATATATATGTTAGATATATTCATCACTAGTCGTTACCTATGGACACGTGTGAATGTATATGTATACATATAATCTTGTATTTAATAATCATATTACATGCCCTATCCAAATCATTTTGTAATCACATAAATACATATTTAGCTTAACTAATTGAAAACCACAAAATAAAGTACGTTAAAGAAAATCTGCATAGGGAAGCATTATGGACTCAACTTGTGAGCCACATTTGAAATTGAAGATGTCATTTTTATTCAAAATGATCTTCTATAATATTATCCCCCTATGTATCTAGTTTCCATTTGATTAAAATTCATCTTAATATCTGACCTATAGCTCGAGTTATTTGAAAAATACTATAGGATGTTCTTAGAACCAAAATAGTGTGAGCTGTCACTTAGAAAAATTCAAAACGTAAAATTGAGAGGGATTTAGATCAACATTTCTTCACAAAAGTTATACTTTCATGTCTCTAGTTTTACTAGAATTTTATTTTGTAGCATTTCAACATCTCTACAAAAAGTTATGCCCATTATTGCAAATTTTATTTCTATATGCAGTCCAAGGGACTAGTCCATATTCAACCCTAAATTCCAATTTCTTAGAGATAGATTTAAGCTTAGATTTCTTCATATGAAATATAGGTATGGAAGTATAGTTTCTAACGCAAAAAGAATCACTCAATTTACTATTCTATAGCTCAACTTATGAGCAAAATAATCCAAAAAGGTAAATCAGTCGTGAAGAAATGTTCAACTCGTGAAAAGACTCACGAGTGAAGCAAAAATACTAAACTTCACGACTCGTGGAGGGGATCACCAGTGAAGGGAAAAAGGTTACATTTCACGACTCATGAAAGGCTTCACGAGTCGGACTATAATTCACGACTCGTGAAGGTATTCATGAGTGAGAAACCAACATTCACAAGTGACCCAGAGGAAAAAGATGCACGACTCATAAAGGGCTTCACGAGTCGGACAATAATTCATGACTCGTGAAGGTATTCACGAGTGAGAAACCAACATTCATGAGTGACCCAGAGGAAAAAGATGCACGACTCGTGAAGGGCTTCACGAGTCGGACAATAATTCACGACTCGTGAAGGGCTTCACGAGTCGAACAATAATTCACGACTCGTGAAGGGCTTCATGACTCGGCAATGATGCATTCTGTTCTTCAAACTCATTTCGATAAAACCCACAATAAAACCAAGAAAACATAACCCTAAATTTCTGTCAACCATAACATGTTCCAGCAAAATTTTACATGCAATATGAACAACCCTAAGTTCCCATACCTTGGCTGAAAATCCCTTTGTCTTCAACCCCTTGCAATTTCCTTTCCTTTACTCTTTCTACCCTCCTCTTCTCCTTCAAAAACATCATCATTCAACTAAAATTCTAGCACCTTACTCTACCATTACCTCATCAAAATGAAAAGAAGAAGGAGAAGAAGAAGATGTCATTTAATTGAAGTTATTACCTTAATTTGATGCACAATTTCTCTTGATTAATCATCACATGCAAGAATTTCTTCTTTGGTTTCTTTAAGAGATTAACCATGAACACATGAGAGAGAGCAAAGAAGAATTTATGTAATCTCACTCTCTAAATGCCGTCCCTTTCTCCCATATCTTCTCTTTCATGTGAAATATAATATATATATAGTGGCGAGGTAAATTTCTTTCTTGGTCCCTCAATATTTTGCATGTTCAACTAACTTCTCTCAATTCCTTGCATGTTACACCATTGCCTCTCAATTTCTTGCATGTTTAACATTAACCCAAATATTTTATAATTCTCTTAAATCAACCCCTCTTAAAGCTTCTTTTAACATTGACCCACAAATTATCTTCTTACTTTCAATTTTACCCCATCATATGCTATCTCTTATAAAATTAACCCACTCATTTATTATTTTTAACATTGACCTTTAAGTTTATATCCTATTTTAATTAAGCCCTCAAACTATTTTTTTTAATTATACCATTATAAAATTCATAACATAATTAATTACAACCTAATTACACTTATATCCCAATTGATCCTTGAAATAAAAATATTATTTCAATTACACACAAAAATAAGTAACTAGTTTATCCTTCAATATATAAACTTATAATAATTCATCTAATTAAGCTTGATTAAACATTAATAATCGGAATTATGTCCTTGGATTCTACTAGGGCCTAATTTGGGTCCTCACAAGGAGGATGGAAATGTGTTTGGTGGGCTGGAGGTGCTTTGAAATGAGTGTTCACCATTGAAGGTTGGCATTGTTGATGATAAGTGTTGTTGTGGTTACCTTAAGTATGTGCGGGTGTATTAAATGGGGCTCTTGGTTGAGTGTTTGAGGAAGAAGCTTGGTTACCATCTCTTTATGGAATTTTTGGGTTATTCCACTACCCAACATTGTAATGGTTACCAAATGGCTCATTCCTCTTGTAATCATGTAATACACTCACTTTTCCCATTCCTTGATTGGAAGGTTCACATACCTTTAAATCACTTCCAAAGTTACCTCCTTTAAATGCACTCCCATATTGGCTATTCGCTGAAACATTTTAAACTTTCAGACCATTAAGCTCTTTTGTTAATAGATCAATTTGAGCTTTCAACATTGCAACTTTATCTACACTGTGAACTCCTTATCTCTTAGTTAATGCCCTTATGCTAGCCCATTAAGCTTTATTTATTGCCATCTCATTAAGAAGTAAGAATGCCTCTTTCGGTATTTTATTCCTAAAATTCCCTTTGGATGCTACATCTAATAAATATCTTGTGGTTGGATTACATGCTATATAGAATGTTGACATCGATTGGTATATTATCATTTTAATTAATGTTTAATCAAGCTTAATTACAGGAATTACTATAAGTTAAGGCCTTGTGGATTAATGGTCTCATATAGTGGAAGGTTAGAAAGTCAATTAAAAGTTTTGTATACGAGTGTGCAATTGAAAAGGAAATTATAGTTAAGTGGTCAATTATAATAAAATTAAGTATTAGTGGTCAATCAATAAAATAAACAAAGATGGGGTGCAGTTAAAGAAAAGAAAGTAATCATAGTGTTAAATTGGAAAGAAATAAATAAATGAGGACACATTTCTAACATGCAAATAAATGGGGGAGCATTAGGGTACTTTGCCCTTCTATTTAAGTGCTAGAACCCTTGCATGTTGGAGAGAGAAAACATTTTCTTTGTTCTTAAGAGGGGGAGGACAAATTTGAAAGGAAAAGGAGAAAGAAATGTAGATTTTGTTTCTTTTATTCATCTCTCACTAAAAAGAAATGATAATCCCTCTTCTCTCTCTTAAAAATCCATTAATCTCTCTATTCTCTTGTGATAAATTCAACCTCTTAACTTATGAAAACACTTTTGAGTTATTGGAAGTTACATGTGAGGGTTGGTTATAAGGAATCTTCAATAAATGCTATAGCAAGCAAAGAGGAAGAAGAAAAAGTCAAGAGAAAGAAGTCTTGATGGAAGATTTTATATTCAATTAAAGGTTAGGGATCATTACTCATACAGCATGTATATTTAATTTGATTAAATATGGATGACATGTGTGATGGAATGTATTTTGAGTTGATAACATAGTTTGATGGTTGATATGTAAAGGATTATATCTTGCATGTGTTATTTATTTCTAGGTTAAAAAAGTAGAAAATTTGTTTTGCTTTATTAGGAACTAGTTTTTGTATTTTGAATATATCTCGAGTTTTATAACTCTAATTTCAGTAAATCTAGTTGGTAAATTCACCTGAGATATAGTCATATAACTTTGTAGAAGAAACCTTTTTTTAATTCGGCCTTTAAGTCTGCTTAATTTTAAGTTGAAATCTGATGTGAGCTACTGTTCGGATTCAATGAGCAGATTTTAGTATTTTGTAAATAACTTTTTGTAGAGAAGTATAAATGTTATGATACAAATTTTTGGATAAACTAGACATATGGGCACACAACTATTGTGAAGGAACATTAGTCTAATTCTACACTTATTTTTATTCTATGAATTGTCAAAGTGATATTAAAATCTATCTTTGGGTTGGTTTGACGTAAATGGAGTATTTTGCTTATAATTGTGTTGTAGAATAGCAAAATTTAATAATTCTAGTTTGGTTATAATCTAGAGTTCTATATCTAAATTTCATATGAAGAAATGTAATTTTGAATCTATCTATAAGTTGGTCTAATATTGGATTGAAATTGGTTAGACCTATTGCCTTAGTAGTGAGAATAGCTTATAGTGTTTCTTGATTATTTTGAGATTTAGTAGTGATAATGAGTTGATTTTTAATGTTACAGAAATTAGGAATATAGAGGAATAAGTTTATAGAAGATCATTTCTCCTAAAATTTTTTTTTAATACATCTAATTTAGTGTGCAAGTTAGTCACCAAAATCTGTCCATGGAATTTTGAAATGCCATATCATATTATTACTTGAAAGAGTATTTAAATCACTTTGGTAAATTATTTAAGAACTCAACTAACTTTTTTCTTTAATAAGGGCATAGAATTAGATATATTTATGATTCTAATAGGCTTTAAAAGAGAAACTAAAGATATGTAGACTAATTTAACAATGAAGAATTATTTTACAATATGATACAAGTATATAGAGAAATGGAAATACTTTAATGTTAAACTAATTATGAATTTTAAGGAACTTGTAAATATATATTTAGTACTTGAATAATTATAATGAATATTACATATTGGAAATAGTATATTTATGGTTTTATGTTTATATTCTTATGTTATCATGTGAGAACCTATAGTTAGAGTGCCATGTACTTACATGTATTTGCATATTCACGTGTGTATTTAAGATTGTATATCTACATGTCTGTCTCTATATATATATATATATATGTATGTATGTATGTATGTATGTATCTATCTATATGTGTGCATAGATATGAACAAAATTATGAGCATATAAGGATTAAGTGATAAGCTTGGGAAAAAGGTATGATGTGTATAATTGAATAATCGTTATTAAATATAATAACTTGATTATATATGTTAAACACACCAATCTAAGCTTGATAAATGATGATGTATTATAAATATAAGATGTAAAGTATTGTTACATAGTGGATGGTATAGATGTGCATTTATGAAATAATAATAATGTATATACATGTTGTTTCAATATAATTATAGTAATGATAAATATATCGTATAAGGATGTTAGTAATGTGTGTGCGTGTAAACATGAAGATATAAACATACTATTATGTGAATCTAATTGTAAAATACACTTCAAATGTGAATACGTTATAGACATGTACGCACATAGCATATGATTAAAGGAACTCAATACCGCACGGTGATAACCATCATTATCATACATATAAGAAAGAGTTACATGTTTTTGAAAAAATTTCAAGTATATTAAAATATTACTCACAAGGTGTACATGATATGAAATTTATAAAAAGTTTACACATGAACATGAAAATATGTATATATGATTATCCTATACATAGATATACATGAGTATACATGGACACATATGTATATGATTGAACATAGTAAAGTACAGTAAAGAAAGTTAAAGCAAGGAAAATTATTTGCTTGCATTTGTGTCTAGGTTATGGATAGATAGGCATGCGTATAAGAGTAATTTAGTAGCTACTACTATCATCCCATATACAGCTACTGCTGACCCCATTTTAGTCCATTTAAAAGCTAGAGTATAGTTAAAGCCGTTTGGGTAATAAAGTAGAGTGCAATTTGACCCCATTTCGGTCATATTATATAGACATGATCCCATTTGGATAATAAAAAACCCTATTTGGGTCCACTTTATCGGTCTACCTTACAGTATCGTCCTTGTTAGGGACTACCATTTAAATATCTTCAGGTATCTTATTCATACCTTCGAGTGCCACTGTTATAATCACACAATTTCGTACCCTCAAGTACCACCATTATATTTTTAACCCATTATCCACTTCCTTAAAATAGTGCAGGCTTAATTCATAGTAAAAGAAAAACATCATATTATGATAAAAAGGTTAAAAAAGTGTGATAGTTCTTATATTGAACTTTATATGATTCTTATATAAAATCTCTATGTTACATATGGAAATTATAATACTAAAAAAGGCTGCATTTTTTTATATGCACATTTATTGCATGTTGTATCGCATATACATATTAGAATAATAAGCTAGATACTAAAAGAACTTGTGTATCAACAATTATGTTGGTGAAACTACATTCCCTATAGTTATATATTGTTTGCTTGAGGTTGATAAATGATGCTTATGCCTCTTATATATGAAAGTGATGAAATCTTTGATGTCATTTCATGGTGTCTCATATACTTAGGAATACAAGATATAGGTATTGATATGTGTATAGTAAAGCTGTTCAACAATGATATTGGCTATTATGTGTTCCTTATAACTATTTGCTTCTTGCTTAACATTGAGCAATAACATGAGAATTATGTGTCACTCCTTATTGGTTATTATTTAATGAGTTATGATCCCATAAGATTGGGTAAGTATTGCATACATGAAATAGGAGTAAATTAGAATGTCAATGTAATAGTAAAATTGAATGGCATCTAATTATTAAAGAGAATGTTATGATAATGATAATACATGAATTGAGTACATAAGATATATTTGTATATGATTACGTGTCTTGGAGATTATTAATATTGTATCTATACACAGGGATTCAATTTTATTAATTTAAAGCTCTATGATTTTCGAATGACTTTCGTGAACATAGATTGATATTATAATGCCTTTAAGAAAGTTAAGTAAAACATAGTGATTAGTTGAGTTTGAAATAAATGAACTCAAGATTTATAATTGAGGTAAGTGAATATTTGTTAAGTAAATGATAACTAAGAGGAACTTTCACAAATGCTTGGCATTGAATACAAGATTAGTTCGAGAATGCAAATGATTTGAAAAGGTTATGATCTAAATAATGTTATATCAAATGATTGGATTTCTATGCCAAAAGATATGCTTTGTGTGTGTACATTTTGACGACCTTCAAAGAGGTTGTTTACATGGTTATGATCCCACTAAGCTTTATAGCTTAGCACGGGTGTTTTATCTATGTAGGTTGCAAGAAAGGATTTTCATCTCAGGGATAATATTTGCAGCAGGATGACCAACACAAGTTAGAGAGATAGAGACTAAAAGTATAGACTTTGATTTGAATTCTTTAGGTTAAAATTTTTTTATGGCATTAGAAATTATGTAATGTATAGATGCCTAATAGTTGTATTATGTAATGTGTAAAAAGACTCTAAAATATATAGTAAAGTTTCTAATAGTATAGTATTTATGCTTGATTAAGTGTCATATATATAGATCTCTATATAATATTGTTAAGAAATAATAGTATAGAAAGACATGTTTAATGGTACAAGATAAAGTGATATAGCTATGATTAGGATACGGGTGCTACAAATAAGTACGCCAATTTCCCCGATAATGATGCCAAAAACTTGTTCGTGATGGTCTAGCAAGTGCACTAGATCGACAAGTAATAATGTAGAGCATAATTAAACACCTCAAAGAATATCAAACCCGAAGGAAATGGCCTCACGCAAATTTACTTGATTAATCATAATTATATGTTTAAGAATATCCCATGTTTATATCGATCTGAGTTAAGTCGACCAAATTTTAAGAATTAAAACAAAAGCAAATTAAAACTAAATGTAATGCAAATAAGTGCTATAAAAATAAAGTATAAATAACTTGTAATTAACAATAACAAAAAGTGTTGCTTGGAAATCGATTCCTTCCCATACCCAACATAAGATCCATTTTAACATAAAATTATATATTTTAGATGTGGACAACCCATCTATACCCCTAGTTTCCCAATTTGGAGCTAACTACTCTAACTACCTGATTTTCCATTATGGAGCTAACCAAATAACTAGCACAAGAATAGGTCCCAAGACCTAGATACAAATTAGTTTCCCATTTTGGAGCAAACCAATCTAATACCTATTCATTTTCCTCACTATTTCCTAATGTACAACACATAAACCCTAGATCTAACAACCCCTATTCTAAAATTGCCATAAAAAATACAAATCATATGTGTAAAAATAGAGCATACATGATATATCTTTTAAACAAGCATAAATCCATAAACTTGAATAAGATTAATAGCATATATACTTGGATAACATTGATATAAAAATAAGCACAAGGGAAAAGAAACATCTTTAAATATATTTAAGCAAAGAATTTCATAGTCTTACATGGGTATAGGGATACAAAGATCCCCACACAAAAAAGAGACTACTCACTATGCATAATGTAAAAAGCAAGGAAAAAGAAAGAAGGAACTTTTAAACCCATTTTGAAGAGTAGATTTGAAGTTGAAGCTATTTTTCCTCTTTATTTTCTAGCTGAACTTGACAAAAAACTAAACCTTCACTCTATAAACTAAGTTACTTCTATGTATTTTTTGTGTTTTAAGGATGAACTATAGTAAAAATTTGATGTTTACAAGTAAAACTAAGTATCCTAAGTATAGAACCCTAAAAATCTGCAACAAAATGAAAAACTAGGAATTAGAAATGCAGAGAAATGAAAAAGTTAAGAACCTCTCTTTTGCACCAAATAGAACTCAACTTTTATACAATTTGTAGAGGGACACAGTTGACACAAATGGTCTCAGCTATGTATAATTGGTTAAAAAAGTACTTGTCTTAGTTGTGTACAATTGGTTAAAAAGTACTGTAGTGCCAGCACATGGTTGAGATACTTTGGTATCAATCGTGCACACCTTTTTGGAGTGAACACCTTCAAATTTTGCATTTAACACGAAAGAGACCAATGGTCTGAGTCACGCCCTTTAGTGAAAAGGTGCAAATTAGTGATTCTGCAAGGCACACAATTGAGACACTTTGGTCTCTACTATGTGCAAGTCAATTTTTTGCACCTTAGTCAAAAATGCACCATTAAACACACTAAAACTTCAAAAATCTTAATATTATACTATTTGGAATAAAAAGAGAAATTTAACATCGAAAACATGAAGAACGCAAAAAATGAGACATAAAATTAGATAAAAATGCACTACAATCAAACACTAAATTAGAGTTATCAGCATGCAAGTTCGATTCCTTTAAACAGATTATTGATTAGAGTCCTTAAGCCAAGGCAACACTCTTCTAGGTTTTCAGGGGCATCAGGTACTATAAATAATCTATGAAGGATCATATTTCCCTTGAAATCAGTAAGAGATCTCAAAAAAGGGGAATAGAAGGAAACTTGATAATGGATCTTTAAAAGGGGCCTATAAGAGAATAACAATCGAGCCATGCCCTCAATAAATTCCTAAATTTCCTGGAACATGGTCTATGCATTTTTACATACATTGATATGATTTTGTACAAATTTTTCAACACGCATAATTCTTTACATATATGTCTCATGTGCAATAGTTCTTCATGTGGCTGCCTCATATAATCTCTTTATGTACATAGCTACATCTATATAGTTCAAACGCATAATTCTTTTTATTCATGCTCAATCTTTCGTGTATATATGTTGCTGCACATAATCTCATAGGAAAAAATTCAAATGGACTCCACAAGCAAAGATAGCTCAAGGGGTGACTCCAGCTCAACATT
This sequence comes from Excoecaria agallocha, assembly GCA_037975025.1. Classification (NCBI taxonomy): domain Eukaryota; kingdom Viridiplantae; phylum Streptophyta; class Magnoliopsida; order Malpighiales; family Euphorbiaceae; genus Excoecaria; species Excoecaria agallocha. The sequence continues at coordinate 29,973,153 of CM075815.1, forward strand.
GTCACACAAAAATGATGAAGAAATCAAGATAAAATTAGTAGAGATCATTCAAATCCTAGAAAAAGCCCCTTTGAGGAGCTAGGCAGCCTATACACACCTTTGATGAGGGCAATCAGGTAAGATTCTTTTTTGTAAAAATGTATACTCAGGCACACCATATGATAAATGTACAAAAACTAAATTTTTTTTAAAAGTATACAAATTCAAGATGTATATAAGTTTAATCCCTTTAAATACACCAGAAATGTAAAATGTCCATGGAATACAATTTTTTTAAATACAAATACATTAAAAGTTTCAAGGCCTTAAAATGCACCTAAATTGTAAAAATTTGAAATACACCTAAAATGTAAAAATACAAACTGTACAAGCTCAAAATACACCTAAATTGTAAAAATACAAAGTGCACCAAAAGTGTAAATTCACACACACACTAGAGAGAGAGAGAGAAACAAAGAACAAACAACAACAAGCACCCAAACTTCAAAGCAAATTTTAAAATCCTCCCAAATCTAGGCACTACTACAAACAGAGGAGTTTGCCATAAAGCAAGGCACTATAACAAATGGTAGAGTTCACCTATGAATTTAGGCACAATTACAAACAATACAAAAAACAAATACATAATAACAACAAAATTTAGTGAGTACAGGAAAAATCGTTGCTAAATCACTAACATGGCAACAAAATTGCTGTTAGTGTAAGCCCTATCCCCAATACATTGTAATAAAACACTTTTGTTAATAAATGAGGCATTTGTTTTATCTATTGTATTCCTGTGCATATCAATAGATAGAACTATCCAAGAATGTTGTTTCAGTTTAAGTTATCATGTGTGAGGCACATGGTTGTAAGACCTTGAAACAATGAGACTTCATTTTAAATATCCCTAGTCAGTCATTGTTATGGGAATAACAATGAATTAAGACTAGTATGCTCTCTCTAATATTATGAGTTCTATCTTACGGATCATTAGGACAAGAGTGTCAATCAGAGATCATAGATACATGTTAAAGAACATGGTATCTGGATTTGATCCGTTCATGAGAACACTACATGATACAAGTCATAAGTGTTTCTGATATGCAAGTTTTGTATCGGAGTTCTTAGACCTAAAATCTCTATGAAACTCTTTATGAATTACTGTGTACTTTGACATACACCTAATGTGCTTGTAACAGAGTGACAAGTACGGGTATGATTGGGTATGCATTGATTCATGTTAGAGAGCATGAGAGAAATGAAGGGATTACCCCTCTCTATAAGAGAGAAAATATCATCGGTCACTTGATCAGTGAACTGAGAAGTGTATGGCCATACCGAGATGAAATAATGAGTAATCATTATTTATCTGAGAGTTCAGTGTCATTGGAATATCAAGAAAGGAATTAATATATATAAGGATGACTAGTTCCATGCCTTATATTAATTCTGATATTTTTGGGTAAGGGACTGTGCAAAATTGCATTAGGTCACTAAATGCCATAAGCATTTTCATTTAATTTGGAATGTTATAATATCTTGCTAGAGAATATTTATAGCCTTTGAATTAATTTATTAATTCATTGCCAACATTAAATGGACCTATAGGATCGCACATAAAGCATTGGACTTAAAATAATTAAATTAAGTATTGGGCATTAATTTGGGCTTTTAATTAAATTCAAATTAATGCGTGTAATGGGTTATAAGATTGCAATTGGACCTTGGCCCATGAGAGAGAGAAATTCAGCCCACATGGTTTAATTTCAATTAATTAATTATCTTGTATTAATTTAATTAATTGAGTATTAAAGCCTAAAAGACTTATGATCAAATTAAATCACTTAAATAGGGATATTAGTGGCCAAAATTCCTAGAGAAAAATTTTAGGAATTTCGACACATGTATTATTTAATTAAGTGGTTTATTTGATTTATATGTCTTATCTTTTTATCTTGGATTAAATCAAAGGAGTTTTTATCAATATATATTACTTGTTTTAATTAAGTGATAAAGGTTAAGATTATTTATCTAGAGGTAGTAGATTTTAGATTTATCACTTAAAATATAAATTGATATATATTGAATTAGAGAGAAAAAGAAAACTTAGTCTTTCCTTTGGTTTTGGCGTGAAAATCATCTCTCTCTCAAGATTTTTCTTTTGGCCAAATTTCTCAATAAGAAATAAGCTCCTTCATTCTCTTGTGTTCTTGGATGTCTATAGCATCTTAAAGAAGTATAAGATTAAATCTTGTAGCTTAAACCCATTGCAAATACACAATACTTAAAGTGAGAGCTAACAATCTCAATTTTAAGCTATCTTTGTGATTGTGTGTGTGAACAAAGAGAAGAGTGGCCTAAAGGCTGTTCTTTTGGCATTGGTGGAGAGGATCAAAGGTTGATATATCCTTCTTGATTGTTTGTCATCATCAAAACCAAAATATTGAAGTGCATCTTAAGTTGTAAGTTCTACAACCCTAAAATTGCATGTTTTGTTTCTTGCTTTGGAATTGTATGGTATGTATGATAAAAATTTTTGTTTTTTCGCTGTGCTATCATCACATTCATACCATTGTGTATTCCATCAATTGCAATGAAAAATTAATTCTGTCACCAATATTTTATGGATGTGCATGAACATATATTTTGCAACAATTTAGCAAGAATATTTAGATTTTGTCTCTTGTTTGGGCCCTAAAAATTTAGTGCAAAACTTAGTGAGGACAAAAGTCAAGCAAATTGATTAATTTAGTGAGGAATAACAACTCTTCGCTACTTAACGAAAACTTTGGTCCATGCTGATTTAGTGAGAACATTTGTCCTTGTTAAATGCCAAATTCATGTGGCATGCAGAGTAATTAACGAGGGCTTAAATTCTTACTAATTTAGCTACATCTATAGCTCTCACTAATTAGGGAGAGATATTGTCTCGTTAATACTTTGTTCCGTTGGCATGTTACATGTGAACTAATAAATGAGAAATTTTATCCTTTCTAATTTAGCAAGAACGTTTATGTTTGCTAATGACTAATTCATATGCCATATGATGTAATTAGCGAAAAAATAAGTTCTCGCTAATTAAGCTATGCCTATATTTCTCGCTCGCTAATTAGCAAGAGAAATTATCCTTGCTAATGCTTGGTTCAATGACATGTTACATGTGAAATAATTATGTAACACCCTTACACTATTACCCCATTTACCAAATCTATTTATTCATATTAATCATGCCTTTAATTTCTATCATGCTTGTATATTAACAATCATATAGTCATCATGTTACCATTACTCATATCATGCTATATTATATAAGCATATGGGTGCTACTATGACTATTTGCATACTTCATCTCATGTTTAGCTTCATGCATACCATGTTAGGTATATATATTACTCTAGGTACTATGTGCACACATGTTCATGCTTAGTCATATTGTGAGTTGGTTACAATTCATTATACATATATTAAATGCATCCTTATATGCCGATTAGCCAAATTACAAAACATTTAAAAGTATTAATACAAAATCTCCCTATATCAATTCCTATCAGTCTGGAGTTGGCCCTTCCTAATGTTGAGAATGTCCCTGAACAAAAGTCTTGTCTATTGAACCTACATGGATAAAATAATTCATGCTAAGTTATAAAGCTTAGTGGGGAAAAAACTCATGATGGATGAGCACTCACAGCGGTCATCAACATACACAATCAATATGTATCGCATGCAACATAGTATATCAATAATTATAAGTTTGTATCTTTAACAATATCTCAAGTAAATAAGCATTAAAGCAACGAGGACAATAAATATCCTAGTATACATAATTCATATAGTTGATAATTACTCATCTAAACATTTACATTTGAGACATAATTTTGATAATCAAACCAATCATATGATTCAATAATAATATTTAAGCAAGTCATGCTTTTGATTTGATAGCTGTTATGAGTACTATAAATATAATTTAGCTTGCCTTAGTTCAAACTATGGATAATGGGAACCGTCGACGCACTTAGGTATCATAATGGTGGTTATCTGAAGATATCAAATTGATAGACCAAAATGGGGCCTAACTGTAGTGTAAACCGGTCAAGTAAACCCAAATGGGGTCGACTAACAACCCAAACGATGTTGTTCATGATCCAAATGGGATCGACTATTCTCTAGACCCAATTAGGCCAAACTGTGGCAGCTGTAATTTTCCCTATAGGCACCTATCTATCCACATGTGAACTCTATTTGCGGGTAATACTATGTTCATGTTCATTTCATACATCAAGATTGTACTTATATTATACTAACTGTACATGTACATAATCATGTAAAAATATATTTTCTCTAGTGCATAAACATATATGCATAATTCATAAAACAAGTTATACACTTTGCTCATATTATTGTCGTGACTATACATTTAGTGTAACAACATACGAGCATGACATATAATCATTGCATCATATCATATTCATGTTATCATATATATATGGCAAATAATAATTTACCTTAGCTTACAATTTTTATGTACTTATTTCAACTTTTGATCATGCCAATTGCTTTACACTATGATATCATCAAATGTTTAATGTATGTGTCCCTCATTATGTGTTGTCTCTATATCAAGATATGCTCTATAATTATTTAAAAAGGTTTAAATAGACTTTATAACACTTTGGGACATGGATATCACATGTTATTCTTGTTTAAAACCTTTATCTGTATCCTTCAAGTGCACTAAAAGTGTTTAGGAAGGTCTAAAAATGTTGTAGTATCAAATTATAGGCTTAAGGTGGATGAATCGAATGAATGGGATGAGTGAAATAGATAGGAGTCAAGAATTGTGACAAATGACCGAGTCATTACGGAGAGCACACTATGACGAGTTGTGATAGGGCAGCGGCTGTTTTCCAAGTTCATCTTGTGAGCGATTTTTGACCTTTAAAACAGTATTTTCAGCAAAAATGGTCTTCCACAAATTTGTTCTCCTATGTTTTGGGCTTCTGAAACATCAAGAATCATTACAATATCATTTCTATAACTCAATATAAATGGAAATTACTACTGCTCTCTCCACCTGCATTACTTCTCTTAAATCCGAGTTCTCTAATCTTTGTGCTCAACTCTCTAATAAATATAACCTCATCACCGACCTTCAATCTCAGATTCAGTCTCTCGACTCTTCCCTCTCTAATATCGTTGATAAACTCACTTGCGCTGATCTTGAAAAGGTCAGACCATCTTTCTTTTCTGACTACTATTTTTTTTAGCTTAATCTGCTTATATTTTTGTTTTATAGGATAATTGGTTGAAAGAGAATGCTTCACACTCAAGTTCTGTTAAGAAGCTACAAAGGGATGTTTCTAAGGTTGTTTATTATTTTCAATTACATGCCTATAGAGAAATTTATATTTGACTAATTATTTTAGTTAATTTAATGAAATGCTTATAATGGGACTTTATACTACTACTAGTGCTAAGAAGCTTGAACTCCTTGATGATGAGGAGCACATTCTTGAAATCAATATCGTCGTTGGTGACCATAAGCTAAAGGTATACAATCTGTTTCCATTTCATCATTTATATGACAACTCTTAAAAGATTTTCTATGTTATTTTGCACCATAACTTATATGAAATTGGGTCGTTCAATGTTTTCTGTGTTTATTCACGATTTAGTTAATTAGATCTGTTTTTTTCTTTTTACATTTATGAATGGTTTGTTGTCCTTTCTGCATTTCTTAAGGACTTTTGCTATCATCTTTCTCATGTATCTGCATTATGCGAGAGTTGTGTAAAGGTAGTAATTTCATTCATTTATAGTTAATTTCATTCATTTATAGCTATAACATAATTAAAGCTAATTTTATGAGAGCCCATTAGCGAGTATTTAGAGATAGATATGTTGTCGCTAAACAATTATAAGAGAAAAATACGTAATATAGCAACAAAAGTAATGTGTTTATAAAATTTAGTGATAACATAATTCATGCTAGAATTTAGTGAGGAAAATTTTAACATTAAATTTAACGAGAATGATATTTGTTGCAAAATTGCATTCTAAAATTTAGCAAGAAACTTGTTATTAGCAAGAAAAGTTTTTTTCTCACTAAAAGGTAGCAAAAACGTCTGTCCTTATTAAATTATACTAGGATGACTTTTGTTACAAAATTTTCGTCCTCGCTAAATTCTTACTAAACTAATTTAGCTACAAAAAAGCATCATTTAGCATGAAATTTTGTCCTCGTTATTTTGCATCTTTTTTAGTGAAATAGTAGGTCATCTCAAACTAAGGCACTATTCTAAGTTGCAAAGTTCAACTACAAATCCATGCACTGCCATAAACTATAGGATTTGCCTAAAGATTGTGATATAGCTTTAAACAATAAAGTTTGCCTATGGATCCATGCACAGCTCTGAATAGTAGGGTTCGCCAAAGTAAAATCTAAGTCCTTTCAACAAGCATCCTTTTCAACACAAGTAAACATTCAAAAGGTGAAAACACCCTAAAACACATCAACTATTGAAAGGATTAAAATCATTAGGAAATAAACCAAAAACTCAAAAATGCCAAAAATAAAAAAGGTTCAAATCCTCCAAATGTTCTACAAACAAAAATGTCCAAATGTAAAAAAAAAATAAAAACCAAAGTCCTATTAAAAAGCATTGAAAATCATAAAATTCAATTGCCTACTAGGAAGCATAAGAAACCAAAGTCTTGGCACAGCCGCAAATAGTGGAGTTCACCTAAAAACTTAGATAGTTATAAATTACAAAGTCTATAACAAATCTAAAGCCCTCTTAAGAGGCTTCAAAATCCTTTTAAGAGGTAACCAAAGTCCTCTTAAGAGGCATTGAAAATTTTAAAATTCATCCATCTATGGGCAAGCATCAAAAATTCAAAACCAGACATGGCAACCAATGGTGGAGACCGCCCATAAATGAAGAACTATCGTAAATAGTGGGGTTCAATGATAAATCCAAAGTCCTCCCTGACAGGTATGAAAAACCAAATTCCTCCATATAAGGTACAAAAATTGAAGACCTCCTTGAGAGGCAGAAAAATCAAAGTCCTTTTTAAGAGATATTCTAAGTCACTCTATGAGCACAAAGTCCCCTTAATAGGCATAAAATCCTTTCAACAAGTAACTAAGCCACCCACCTTAATAAACAGGGTTAACATTGTTGGGAATTATCGGTTAAATACATCTCACACATAAGCAAAATTTAAAATTTTTAACCAATATATCTTATCTTGCCATGAATTTACAATATACATATTAATAAGAATAAGAAAAATCAACTTTGATTTTTGTTGAACAGTTGATTTTACTTCTCACCGGGTTGTCGCAAACCACAGTGTCCAAAATTGAACACCTCCAATGAGTAATCCACACTAGAGAAGGATTGAAAGAACCAACAATTAAGAGGAACAAGGGCTGGCCAAAATCCCTAGATGCTAGCTAAGGAAGGTGGTGGCTAGGGTTGAGAGAAAAGAGAGAGTTTGTTTTCTTAATTGTTCACACTTACTTAACCCTAATTCCACATCTCTTGGATTTTTATAGTTAGGTTAAAAAATCCAACTTCATAATGGGATTGGGCTTTTTAAATTTACTGGGGAATTATTAATTGGGCTTCTGGAATAATTTATAATTGTTTGGGCTCAATTAAATCCAAATTAAGCCCTTTCATAAAAGACTATGCTCAAAACCCACAAACTAGGCCCTTTGTACATATACTTGGATTTAATTACCCAAATAAATTCCAAATCCAACCAAATTAAATATGTAGGCTCCAAAACACTTATGTAACATATTTAATTTATTTTGGTCCAAGAAGTAGGCCTCTAAGGCCTTTTATTTTTTAATGTGGCCCTTCTTTTAGAGGGCTTTTGTGCTAACTTCATTTCTTTGGGCCCTTATAATGACTCCAATGGACATATTAATTATTATATCAGCCCTATAACACTTATAGTTCAATAATAATCAATTATGGAATACATTATTTCAACTAGGTCCAATTTTACATAACATTTCAAAAACGTTATGCGAATAATTTTACTTGATCATAATTAATTAAACTCTTTAATTAATTATTATCTTATTCACTTCTCTATTCCCATAAAAAATACCAAATATTATTATCCTTGTCATTTTACCATTTTATCATTTTTCTCTATATGTGTGTGACCTATTGGGTTCCTGTCCATATTGGCAGTATAATATGTAATTGTGAGTTCTATTCAAAACTCACATGATTTAAACTTCTTTAAATCATTTTATCAATTCCTATTGATATTCTTGATACACTATTATACAAATCATGATTGGCCTCTAGCTAGACATCATGACTACCTAAATGTCAGGAAAGTCAAGTGGTTTGACTATACCCTTCCATAGAAATAGTTACCATACAATTACTCCTTCCACCACTCTTATCTCAATTAGATTCTGAGTATGGATTTCTATCAACTCATATAAATTTAATTATGTATGTTCTATTAATTTAACCATTGTTCCCAAAATTCCTTCCATGGATCTCTATCCATCTTGGCATATTATTCTGGCCAGAAATTCTCTGAACAAGGCAATTATAGAATCATGCGAGATAACTTCCCTTATTAAATCTGGGATGGTGAATCCTTTGTCAATCACTCAACTATCTTTAAGTAGGTCATGATATACCCAATCTCATAACTATGTTCACTCCTAGTTGGAAGTAATCAGTTATGGAGTCAAAATATACCACTTGCTCCTTAAGATAACTTTAGTGATCTCAAGTCCAAGGATACTTGCACAACCGCTATGAAGAGATTCCTCACTGACATAGATTTAATATCCATGTGAGGATTCTCTTTGCAGGTCTGCAATGAACTTGTTCTTCTAACAAAAATCTACATGTTAGCTTTGATTATCTTTCATAATCACAGTTTTGAGAACCACTGCTTGAACCATGCAAGATGCATAATTGTGCTAGTTTGTCTGAATTAACAATGCCCTATCTTTTTAATTCTATGACTAGGGATATTTAGACATTAACACATTTGCATGCAATAGACATCTCATATCATGAACGCTTTTATGATTGCCTTTGCACTGTGTTTATAATATCTAGGACTTCATTTATTAATTTAAGATTTAAAACTCATGTATTTAAACATACCATTAATAAATGAATGATGCCTTTTATTAAGAATATGAATTCATGCATATGAAATACATCCCTATTACATGGGCTCTAGGGCATACTCTCTAACAAACATATCGAAAAGACGATGATAAATCACCCACTTCAACAATCATCTGCCAATAAGAAAATTGTTGTCTCAGTTATGCATCTCTTTCCTTTACTCTGAATTTTAGCTCACTTAGGCACTAGTGCATAAGTTTTTCAAAAAAAGGGAGCAACTCTAAACACCGACTTCCAAGGTAGCCTAGATAAGAGTTACTTGATGAAGAAGAATTATTCATATTTCAGATGGACATTGCAAAATCCAAGTTCCTTATTTGATTCTTACAAATTTCTAAATTTTTTTATGGGTTTAATCCTTTTATTTCTTAGAAAGAAAAAATGAGTTTGAAAATTCTAAAAATAGGTCTTATGTTGAGATAGATGCCCATCTACCATAGGACATATGATTTTTTATAGCCTTTTCTCATCTAGCCATCTATAATAGATGGTCTATCTTTATTGTCTTTGATCTATATATGGCTCGATGATAGAAGACTATTAGTCAGGTCAATTAGATCAAGATGAGGGCAATCTTGGGATTTTATAAATTCTTTTTGAGTGACAACCATTGGTGCTTAGTGATGCTTATTTGTGGGAGGTTTTTAAAATTATTCTACATGTTTTCGGTAGCAAAAATTTGAGATAAAATTTAGATACGAAAAAGATCAAATTATGAATGGGATTTTAAAGGATTTTGACAAAATTTATGGGAGAGATAGAGTGTGAAAGATTTTAAGCTCTATCCTCCTAAAAAAGGTAAAACCCTATTGTTTTTAGGAGAGGGATTCATTCAAATTTTTGCACAGAGGCAGCCACATCTTAAGGGTAGAAAATATGATTTATATTCTTAAGAACAAAAGCCCTTTTTTATTATATTCCTTTATTCACCAAAAATTTTGTTATTCTTCACAATCATGAAAATGAGGTTAAGAGAACTTAGAGCATGGTTTCTAGTGTTATAGAAAATCAATTGAGGGTAATATTTTGGGTTTAAATATGATCTTTATTATGGCATTAAAATATGTGTGTTTGATCTAACTCTACCTCTTTTAAAATGTGAATGCCACGATTTTGTGATTTATTGTTTTTTAGCTTTTTTAAATACATTGTTAATTTTACAATATCATGTTAAACTAAAGAGTAATAAAATTATGTAGAAATGCATGCTCTATGATTTTTTGCTTCCATTAATGCATAATCATCACTACAAGAAAATATTAAAATAGCAACGGAAATGAAATTCCATTGCAAAATTAACAACGAAAATCTTATTCCGTTGCTAAAATTCAGTTAAATTTTTCTATTTAGCAACAAAAATGAAAATGGTTATTTTTCGTTGCTAAATATGGAGGGAAATTTTAGCGCCAAAATAAAGCAATGGAATTTTGCAATGAAAAGCTTATTCCATTGCTAAATAAGGCGGGAGCAGATGGTGCAAAAATTTTTAGTAGCGACAATAGTAATAAAATTTATTCAGTTGCTAAAATAGCAACGAAATATGTAATCCGTTGCTATTTCAGCAACAAAAGAGTTTTCCATTGTTAATTTGGAAGTGAAAATTTTTAAGCTGCCCTAAATAGCAATACATGTTTGATCAGTGTTGATACCATGCTTTTTATTCCTTCTCAAGAGAGAGGGTTTTTTTTAGTAATCTAACAGTACTATAATTAATTAATTAAATACAAAATTTTAAAGTAAATAAAATACATATACTTATTCAAACAACAAATTGTTTATTTGTTTCATTCAAATAGCAAGATGTTTTATTTTTTTCATTTAAAGGGCATATTGTTTATTACATTATATATGTAATTACATTATTATTTCTAACTAATTTACTGACCGATAAAAAAAGTCTTTTATTTTCTGTGTAGTTAATTAATTAATTTAAATTTTAAATAAATTAAGAATAAAAATACATGTTTGATCAGCGATGATTACCAAGCTCTTTATTTATTCTAAAGAGAGGGTTTTTTTAGTACATCCAACAATACTATATTTAATTAATTAATTAATATGAAATTTAACAATTTTAAAAAATAATTGAACATGATATTGTAATTACGTCATTTTATTTTTATTTCTTAAAATCTGTGTATGATATGTGTATAACCCTTCTCTAGTTCTCTTTCTCTTTTAGTTTTCATTTTTTTTCCTTACCCCACAAACGATGTACCCTATTTTCTCTCCACCATCGTTGTGCACTCTACCTCTGATCTTTATAGCAGTAGTCACCGGCCAACGATTTTCGTTCTGCTTCACTCATATTTCACTCTCTCTGTGACTTAAGGTATGTATTTAATTTCATTCCCTTCAATCTATTCTTGAAGTTCTGCCCTTTGATTTCCTATTAATCTAGATCTTTTTTAACTAATTAAGGTCAGATTTATTTACATTTATCATTTTTCTTTCCTTATGTATATATGTGTGTTCATGTTTCTGTGAATCCTTAAAACGTAGCAATTTCCCTATTCCTATTTCTTCTCTCCACTCACCATTGTCACTCACTCTTATTTTTGATGGAGCAAAAAAAAAAGAACATTTAATTTTTTCTTTAATTTGAGCTACTTTGTGTACTCACCACCAAGGTTAATCCCTGAACAACAAGATAAATGTAAGTGTAGATTTAGTCTTCATCTCTATCGCTCTTCCTGGTTTTCATGCAAGGCAATCTATAGTGAAATTTTAAAATTGGTCTTGTTTGATCACTAGGCTGGAGGTTTATGGAAATTAAATTTGCTATGTTAAGACTCTTTTTGTATGGTTCTTCATAGTTGATGATTTTGAGAGTGCACTTCCATTTGCATGACCAAGCATTTTTCAATTTGTTTGGAAATTGGGCCAATTTACTTCATTTATTTATTCTATGATAGATCTCAAGGGTGCTATGTGTACTCTTTGGTGCTTTATGTGTGTTTGTAATGTGTTGGCTCATTCAAAAATTTCGGCACACTCTTTGGATTTGTCCACGATAAGCTTTTAAGATTGAGTGGCACTACAATGCATCCAGTGGATTTCAATGATATGTTAGTCTCTTTCTAATTATTTTGTTATAATGGCCTCATAGTTTTGGCAAGTACTATTGCATTTATATTTGAATCATTTGATCGTTTGGTAAACAACAGCTCTCTTAATTGAACCTTTTCTATGATGAAAAAATATAAATGATACTGAAATATTTTTTTGAATTATTTATATTTTTTCAATTTCTTTTAGCTTTTAATCTTTCATAGTAAATTAAAAAGGAAATGGATTTTTTCCCTGTTGTATTTCTTGCAATAATATCAAATCAACAATTACTCAACTCAATATTTCATCCTAGCCCGTTGTAGGCTGTAACTCATCTTGTGCTGCTACTTTAATTATTTCTATTAAGCTATGGGTGCCAGTTATTGATATTAACCATTTCAAACCTTATCTCTTATTTTTTAGATATATTATCGTAGTTTCTCTATTGAATAGATAGACATATATATTATTAATAAACACTTGTTTTCCAAATTAGTAATAGTTTCATTTTCTAAAACTAATTTATCTTCTTTAAATTGATATTAAATGAATGAATATATAATTAACAAATTATCAGTAATTGCTTGTTGAAGATTTCATTTGATGCTAAAAATAATTATTTTTTAATTATTTTTTATAACATTGTACTTAGTTTATATATGCTACTCTTTCTAAAATTTTTATGTAAATTATTTGTCCTTTAGTTTTTCCATATATATACTTTTTAAAATTTAGAGATTTTCAATAACATATATTTTTCTTTTAAAATTGTAGATATTTTCCTTTAATTAAGTGATGTTTGAAGGATGTTATATCCGTAATTAATGTATTGAGGGGTAGAAGGAGGCATACACGTGACTTTTAAAATTCTATCTAGAGCATTATCATTTGACACTTAGCATTGTTTCATCCTGCTCTTTTTTGCCATTCCAAGTCAGCTTGTTACTTTTAATTATAAGAATCTAATATATATTTATTTAATAAACTGTCGAACTTACAAAATGGTAATGCTACTTTTGATATTCACCATCTATGCAGGTACTTAAAAATTTATATTAGTTATGACAAACACGTTTTTCTATTGAAATTTGTGTTCTTTGTTGTTCTACATCACCTGAAGGGTTAATGTTGTTATTCAAAAAGAGCTCTATAAACTGAAGTCTGACCACTCTTGCATGCATCTAGAGTTTGACATATCGGGGACTAGTATCACGTAAGTTAATGAGTTTATATATATAGCCATCACTTCTAGGAATGCAATGATTATTGCAAATTTGCTCTTTGTATTCCTCTCATGTACATTATTTAGTTAAGGCCTAGAATTCCACTATCTTGTATTTGGAGTGAGAGTGAGTTGATAGAGAGATGAAAAGAAAGCAACAGCCAATGAATTCATATGAGGATATAAAGTCAAGACATTTATATAGAGTCCAGTCATTTATATCAACAAGATATTACATAATTTATTTGACTTTCTCAATTTCTCTTTTATTTATTATAATACTTTATTGTTTACTAATTATTTTTATAATTACATATTTAGATGTTAAAATAATAAGTTATATTTATATCTTATTGTCCACCACCTCCAGCATTTTTTATACTCGTTTAGTTTTATATGTGGTCACCCTGCAATTTAATTTTAATTTATTTGATATGAACAAGTAAATGCATGATTGGAGTTTTTTTTAGTTTTAAATTCATTACTCAATTCTTGAATTAAGTGTTCTAATTCTAAACATGCTTCTTCTGAATTTTAATTTTCAGTTATTTTAGAATATTGATTAATAAAATTCATTGGTGTAAGATAAATTTATTTTAGGAGATTTTGATATTGAAACCGGTTAAATTATTAGTAATGAAATGTTGATATTGAAAATTAATATTAATTTTTTTTAAAAAATTAACAATATTTTAGTGATGGAATAGTGGCGAAAAAATCATCACAAGGTTTTTTATAATAGTTGCTGAATTTAGCAACAGAATTAAACTTCGGTTGCTAAATTTAGCAACGAAAAATAAATTACCGTTGCTAAAATTAGCAACGAAATTTTAATTCCATTGCTAATTTTGACCAATTCACCGAATGTTAAAATTATTAGATTTAGCAATGGTTATAATTTTCATTGCTAAATTTAGCAACGGAATAATATTTCAGTTGCTAAAAATATCAACTGTCAAATTAGCAACCAAATTGTTCCATTGCTATTTTTTATTAGCAACAAAAAATGTCAATTTTTGCATTGCTAATTTTTGTTGCTAAATTGTCATTTTCATGTAGTGCATGTTTCTTTGTAAAATCTTTGATTATGTGTTAGTTCATTGATTTGGCATGATTTAAATTAGTTTTTAATATCTAAAATTAATTTTGGCATGATTAGAAGGTAGAATGTGCATGTTTAGGTCAAATAATGTATTTAATTTTACTTTCCCATGATATGGTTGAGATATTATAAAGGATGACTATATGCAACGCCCCTATTGAAATAGTTAGAAAGCATGGAGCAAAAATGTTTTTAGCCACTACTCTAGAAGAGTCTGACAATGTTGAATTTTTGTTGGAAAAAGTGAGAAGAGTGTTTAATGATGTTCAAGTCCAGCAGATTAGAGTCTAACCTATGCTATCACTTTACCATAAGGAACAACATATGATTAGTGGAAGTTAGTGCTCAAGCAACCATAGTCACTAACACCATTCTTTGAGCAAGAATTTAAACAAAGCTATTTCTCTGCATACAAATAAGCAAAGTTGAGACAATTTTTGAATCTAATTTTAAAAGGAATGATAGGAGCAAAGTATGAAAAGGAATTTAATAGTTTGAGTAAGTATGCACCAGAACCAATATTGATTGAAGTTTTCCTATATCGTAAATTTGAAAAAGGTTGAATGAGTGGATCAAAGACCATTTGGTTGGGGCTACCTCTTTTGTAAATAATGAGTTATTATTATCCTATTCAAGCAGCTATTAGGGTAGAGAAGTCTGATGCAAAAATGAGAGAAATAAAACAAAGAAGGGGTTTTTCTAGAGCGAATCCATCATTGGGATAAATACCTTGTGTTACATCAGGAAATTAATCAGCTGAATCTATAAATGGGCCTCTTGCTCGAGGTAAATAGTAAGGGCCACCTATGGCATCCTAGCAAGTAGAGATGTATCAACATGGCAAAGGGAACGACCATTGCATAAATGCTCTCATTATGCTAGAAGGCACTGGAGCACTTATAGATTGTTGATAATTGCTTATTTTAAGTGTAGTGGTAGTGATCACTTTATAGCAAATTGTTTGATAAGACAAGAGCAAAGAGTCACACAGCAAAGTAGTAAAGCAACTTTTAATGCACCATTGGTGCCTAAAGGTTGCAATAGGAGTCATGGTGGATAAAGTCAATATAGACCTCTAGTTATAGTAGGGTCGGTGATAATGGATCGAATAATGGCTACTCTAGCTCTTTATAGGGCATATGCCATGAAAGCTCGTGAGGATATGAATGCTCTAGAAGGGAAAGTGATATTTTATCTCTCATTGATACCGATGTATATGCTTTAATAGATATGGGTTCTACACATTCATATATTTGTATTAGGGATTTAAGTACAAAAATGTTACTTGTGGACCACTTAGCATATGATATATATGTAATAAGTCCATTTTGCCATAATGTTTACATAAGTAGAGTACGTCAAAATTGTCCTACTGTGGTACAAGGGATAGAGTTTGTAGCCAATTTGATTGCATTGCCATTTCAAGAGTTTGATGTAATTTTGGGTATAGATTGGTTGACTAAGCACCAAGAAGTAGTTAATTATGGGAGAAAGACAATAGAATTAAAGATTCTTGATGGAAGGAGGTTGTAGTGTAGGATATCCGATCAAAGCCCTTAGCAAATGTCATTTCAGCTATACAAGCTAAACGGATGCCTAAAAAGGGTTGTAAAGCATTTCTAGTAGTGTACATGATTCATAAAGGGAAAAAACCTATCTTTCTAACAAATCTATAGCTTGAGAATTTCCAAATGTATTTCCAGAAGAGTTACCCAGACTCTCTCCTAAAAGAGTGGTAGAATTTTCAATTGAGATTTTACTAGGTATTGCTCATATATCTAGAGCACCATATCAAATGGCATAATCTAAATTAAAAGAGTTGAATATTCAATTGTAAGGGCTATTGGATAAAGGTTTTATTAGACCTAGTGTATTCATTTGGGGTACGCTAGTCATTAGAAAGAAAAATCATACCTTGAGAATGTGCATCGACTACCGATAACTTAATAAAGTAATAGTGAGAAACGAGTACCCTTTACAAAGAATAGAGGATTTGTTTGACCAGTTAAAAGGTTCAGTTGTGTTTTCTAAGATTAAATTGCATGCAGGATATTATCAACTTAGAATTAAAGATAAAGATGTCCCGAAGACTGCTTTTAGAAATCGGTAAGGCTATATGATTTTTTGTTCATGCCTTTTTGATTGACCAATGCACTAGTAGCTTTTATAAACTTAATGAATAGGATGTATAGGCCCTATTTAGATCATTTTGTTTTAGTGTTTATAGATAATATATTGTTCTATTCCAAGAATAAGTTAAAGCAGGAAAAGCATTTGAAGATTGTATTGTAAATTTTGTAGAAGAGGCACTTTTATGCTGAGCTGAGTAAGTTGGACTTCTAGTTAAAAGAAGTTTCCTTCCTTGGACATGTAGCATCTTCAGAAGGCTTTTGGGTGGATCCTAGTAAAATTAAGGCTATTACTAACTGGAAACTACCTCGAAATGTGACTAAAGTATGAAGTTTTCTAGGATTGGTGGGTTATTATCTTTGCTTTGTAAAAGGATTCTCTGTTATTGCTTCTCCTCATATCAAATTACTTTGAAAGAGTATTAAATATGAATGGACTGATAGGTGCTAAGCAAGTTTTGAATAGTTAAAGAAGATGCTTACTAAAGCTCCGATCCTTACAAAACTAACTCTAATAAGGAGTACGCTATTTACAATGATGCTTAAAAGAATGTTTTGGGTTGAATTTTGATGCAAGATGCAAAAGTTATGGCATATGCATCTAGGTAGTTAAAACCTCATGAGCAAAATTATCCTACACATAACCTAGAGCTTATGATAATAATGTTCACTTTGAAAATCTAGCAACAATACTTATATGTAGAAAAGTGTAGGATATACACTAATCACAAAAGTATTAATTATCTACATACTTAGTGGCTGATGCTCTAAGTCAAAAGATGTCGGCCACCTTGATTTTACATAAGATGGCAAGTAATAGCTCAATTAAAAGCACAACTTAATTTAAGGGAAGCTGTAATTGATCCGTAGAGGGTTGAAGAGAAAATCTAGCACAAAATTAAATTGATTCAAAAAGCCAAGAAGTGCTAATTTGGACTAAAAAAGGATAGAGGTGAATATTATCATAACCATTTTTGTATATCAAATGATAAGGAATTGAGGGACAAACCATAACATAAAGCCTAAAATACAGTCTTTATTATGCAACTTGGTGGTAACAAGATTTACCAAGACTTGAACTAATTTTATTTGTGGTCAGGGATGAATTCAGATGTGTTAGAATATTTGTCCAAGTGCTTGACCTATCAGCAGGTAAAGGCCGAACATTAACTTCCTTTGGGATATTGAATCCCATTCCAATTCAAAAATGGAAGTGGGATAACATCAAAATGGACTTTATTTCTGCCCTACCTCATACACTAAGGAAGCATGATGCAATATGGGTGATTATGCATAGGCTAACAAAAAATGCTCATTTTATACCAGTTTAAGTAGATTACTCAATGCACCGATTAGTTGATTTGTATGTTAATAAAATTGTCCAATTGCATGGGTACTAATGTCGATAGTGTTTGATTGAGACTCGAGGTTTACATTTAGATTTTCGAAGAGTTTACAAGTGGCCTTAAGTACTCAACTCCATTGTAGCATAGCCTTCCATCTACAAATAGATAGAGAATCTGAAAAAGTAATACAAGAGTTATAAGATAAGCTTTAGGGTTATGTTTTAGACTTTCTAAGGAGTTAGGTTAAATATCTAGCTTTAATAGAGTTTGCATATAATAATAGTTATCAAACCAGCATAGGTATGGCACCATATAAAGTGCTATATGGTAAAAAATGTCAAACTCCCCTTTATTAGATAGAATTGTTAGAGAATAAAATGATTAGGCTAGAAATTATTAAGGACATTGAAAAGGAAGTACAAGTTATAAAGTAAAGGCTGAAAGAAACTAGTGACAGGCAAAAATCATATATTTATTTGAGGAGAAAAAAATATTGAGCATCAGCTTCATGTCAAAGTATTTCTGAAAGGAGAAAAAAATATTGAGCATCAGGTTCATGTAAAGTATTGCATTTTGGGAAGAAAGGGAAACATAGCCCCAAATTTATTTCTCCTCAAAAGGTTATCGAGAAGATTGGACATATGGCTTTGAAATTAGCATGTAAAGGGAAATTTCTAAGCTAAATGATGTTTTTCATGTTGTGAGGCCCATACTTATACCCTAGGAGATTTACTATGTAGCATCTAATATATGTGTTTAATTTATGATATGACCTAATGTTCTTACCTAGTTTAAGGTTTTTTAAGTTAGGACCCACAGGGAATTGTTTGCAAAGGAAGGGGCAAATTGGTCATTTTATATTAAGTCCTGCATATGCATATTTGAGAGAAACTATAATATTGGGAACTCAATTAAAATAAAAAAGTATAAGAATTGTGGTAAGAACAAGGATTGAAGAGAAGTAATGGGGCTAAATGCAATTAACTTAAGTCAACAACATGGACAATGGAATGGTGACATTTAGCCTCTCTAGATTATTCATGAAAAATGAAGAAAACTCTAAGAATTTAAGGATGAAGTGGCCATCCATTCAAAGGCAAAAATATCACCACTTCTCTCCCTAAATAACCCACAAAACAACCCCAAGAAAGAATTTAACTTGATACTTGAGAGGAGAGAGAGTTTTGGGGTTAGTGTTCTAAGGTGTAAACTCTCTCTTCTCCTCTTCTACTTTTTTTTATAATGATGTGAGGATATGTATGTTTATATATGTAATTTTTTTGTGTAGAAGGAGAATCAAGTAAGTGAAAGGAGAAGGAGGTGCAAAAAGAGTAAAGGGAGTGCTATTTTTGCTTGAAAAAGGTATGGGAATTTCTCATGATCTTGATTGTGTGTACTTGAATTAGTGACTTGATAAATGAGTTAATAGGTGCTATAACAAAGTATAAACATGAAAATTAAGTCCATGAATGCTTGTGAACCGAATTAGGCAAGTTATTATTAAAATCACAAAATCTTTCTTAAGACTCAACTGACCAATATAGACTATTTTTGTTATAACCTGAGATATAGGAACCCAAATTTAGTAAAACTAGTTGCAATAGAAACTATACTCATAGAAAGTGATTTCATATAAATAAGTTAGAAACTGAATCCCCTTGTAAGATGATGAAATATGAGCTTAAACTTTGACTATATCTATTACCCTATCATTGGGATTAGTTTGCATTGTTTTGTGAATATCTTAAGATTTATAGGTATAAATTGAGTTATTTTTAATGTTTTTGAAACTAGAAACAAAGACTAACAACCTTGTAGCAGGCCACTTTAGCTGGAAATGTCATGTTATAGGTTTAAAAAAGCATACAAAATGAACTTAAAGATCTACCTTCAGAATTTTTAGGGCAGAATAGACCTCAAGGTTAGTACCCAAATCAGTAATGACCATGACCCAAATCTAGAATTGAATGTCCATTTATCTCATGGTTAGTACCAAATCAGTAATGATCATAATCGTCCCTTATTTTCTTCTAAACTTGACTTTTGCCCCCAAATTGTTCCTAAAGCTTACCTAAACCTCCTTAAAGATTTTTAAAGCCTTCTAAACATACAATTAAAGATAATTTGCACCATTTTATATGTAAATAGCATATTGAGATATAGGGAGGAAGTTAAAACAAGTTGTACATATATGTTCATATGATTGAGAGTATGTAAGGATAGTTATACAATTATAAATGTGGTTTTACAATGATGGCCACAATACACTATTATAATTATTCTGAACATTTGCATGCATAATTATGTAACATGATAAATTGTACACAATGAAAGAAATGATATGTAAAATGATCAATGCTTACATATAAAACTAGGTGGTGGATAGATAGGCATGCCTATAGGGTTAAATGTGTAGATGCTACAGCCTTGACCCCACTTGGGTCCACAGTATGTCCCCATTGGGGCCACAACCTTGACCGCATTTGGGTCCACATGTTCAACACCATTTGGGTATTCATACTTATATGATTGATACCTACAAGTATCCATAACACCTATTATCCACTCTTACAGAACTTAGGCAGGCATTCACAGGGTATGATAAATAGTAAAATATAGTATTAAGTAATGGCATGTTATATATGACTAACCTTGTACTATAAATAAAATATACAGTAATGTCTTATAATTGATTGTGATACATTGTTAAATGACATGAATGAATTCTATTATTATTGCATGTTGTGTGTGTGTGTAAGAATGACCATAGTGAGTGGTTGGTCACATATTTATTATTCCCCACTAAGCTATATAGCTTGCCATGGGTGCTCATCCATGTAGGTACTTAAGATAGGCCTTTTCAGTAGGGACAAATCCAACAATAGTAAAACCAATGCCAGCCTAGGGAAAGGTGAAAGTATGGAGATGATGATATTATTGGCTATATTTTTGTTATTGTAAATTATATATGTATATTTTGTTAAGAAAATGTAATGTAAAGTTATAATATAAAGAAAGACGTTATTATAATTGTGTTGCATGAGGAACTTCAGCTTATATAGTCTATTCCTATACATGAGTATGATTATGAACTATAGAGAACTATATGATATGTTAACAAATGGGATAAAATATGTATTGTTGTATGAAAGATAAAACACCAAGTAATAGGAACCAGGAAAAAAGCTAAAGTAGTTATTACACATGTTCCAATATTAAGATTATACTAATAAGATGAATATCATTTTTTATCGGTTCAAGAAATCTAAGTTCATCTAATTTATCTTACAATGAAGAAGGAAATCCTAGCTAAAGAAGTTTGTAAATAAGCAAATTCCTCTTCTAAAAGTATTATTTGGTAACATCATGGCATCAAAAAAGCAACTTGGGATCTCGAACCAGCTATGAAGGCTGAACATCCATAGTTATTTAACTTTGGTTCAAATATTGAGGGAGAGAAATGTGAGGCCCTAACATATACCTTTGGAGGGCATGCGGGTAAATGGTATGCTTAGAGTTGCAAAAGAATAAGAAATGGGACATAAATGGTATTATGTGGAAAGGGAGGGCTAATTTAGTAATTTGATAATTTGGCAGGTATGTCCATAATTAAGAGGTATAATGTAAGGATTACATTGAACTAATTTATAAGTTAGTGAAAAGGTTGAAGAAATAAATTAAATGAGTGAGTTATGAAAAATTTTTTCTAAAGTCCATAAGTGGGCCAATAGGAAAGTGCCACCTACTCAATTTTAGAAGATGTACAACAAGTGGACATAAAGGGAGTAAGAAGTAGCCAAACACTTAAGGTCACTATGAGTAAATCACTCCCTTGAATTTCTACTATTCTCTGCCTATTCCATCCTTTTTAAGCTAGGTGAACTTGGTTGGCTAGAGTGAGAGAGAGTTTAAGGGTTAAAGAAGTGAGCAACAAAGGTAAGTTTTGCTCCTTTCTTCTGCTTCTCCTACCCCTATTAATTTTTAATTTCTATAACTTAATTTGAGTGTGAAGAATGGGAATTTATGAGTATAAATTGTGTGTTATAGAAGGGGAATCAAGCAAGAAGATAAGAAAGGAAGCAATCAAGGAGTGAAGAGGACATTTTTTAGCAGTTGAGGTATGGGAACTTTTTTCTTACTAAATGTATGCATGTTAGGTTAGAAATTGTAGAGGAATCCCTTACACCAATAAATTAGTGGGAATGAATGAGTATGAGATTAATAATATAGAATTAATGGAAGTATTGCAGGAAGAATTTAAATTAGGTGTAAAGGCTAGCTTACGCTCATTTAGAGTAGTTGGTTGAATTTTAGGCCTAAGGGGAAATTTTGAATTCTACATGGACTGGTATTTATTAGAGTGGAGACTAGACCTGTGAAACTAAATTTGTAAGAGAAGTTTAGAGATGGAATTTATCTCCAAAGGATTTTAAACTTGGAAATGCAAACGACTTAATGATAAACTTGTTAAATAGCAAGTTGTATGCACTAAGTGGAGATCATGTTTTCAATATCTTTGATTGAGTTAATTAGTGAAATATTGTCTATTTTGATTGGTGGGAAGTAGTAATTAATTATGAGTTCCCATTGGTTGGAATAATGGAACAAAAAATAGTTAAAGGATTGCATATTTCAGTTTTTTTCGAATCTAGAATCCTAATATCAACTCGCTTGAGATGAGAGGTCACATTCATTTTGGATTCATGTAGGATAACTAACCTGACTGAGTTAATTTCCATATCAGTTGGGTTACATGCATCGTGGACTAACTCAATTAAAAACTCGATTGGATTGAATAATGTCTTAGTTGGGTGTGAGTGCTTTTGGACTGCTACTAGGTTTTCAACCCGACTAGGTTAGCATCTATCTCAATCGGGTCCCTAGGTGAAAATCAACCTGACTAGGTGGAAAGGTGACTCAACCAGGTACCCTTCCCCATTGGGCTATATATATATATATATATATATATATATATGTATGTATGTATGTATTTATGTGTGTGTGTGTGTGTGTGCATTATAAATATTAAATGATACCAAAACTTAAGTTAATTATTCACAACACTTCTTTTACTTATAGATGAGTTATCAAAGAACAAAATGCGGCATATATGTGTGTGTGTGTAAGCACGTGCACTCGTGTGCATGTGTACATATGAGTGTAATATTAGATTATGACTTTTGCTTGGAATTTCACTTCAACATAAGAAATAACAAGCATATGAATATTTTAATGCTCCTTTCATGTGAATGTATTTTATTGCCATTTAAGCATAACTACAAGTATACACTTCATTGTGAGATATTTCTTCATAAATGTGTATACTAACCCATATTTACATATATTTATTAATATAATGAATTAAAGGTACGAAAAGTGAAATAATGCTTATGTATAGTGTTTGGTAGTGGATAGATAGGTATGCCTATAAGGATTATCATTATTGCTAGTGTTCTGGCCCTTTTTAGGGTCTATAGTTTGTTCATGTTAGGGACTAAGTTCTTGGCCTATTTAGGTCTATAAATTTGATACCTTTAAGTATCCATATAATTGATACCTATAGGTATCCACAAAACGAGGCAATTTTATGACGTGTGATGTAGTATGCATTAGTTTTTGTATAAGATATAATTAAGTTATAAATAGCTACAATTAGGCTATGCATATTAGAATTGATAGGGTGTGCATGAATGTGTTAAATGCTTATATGATAGGATAAATATGCATGTGAAATTAATAAGACTCTTTTTGAGGTGAAGACATTATATTTTGTAATATCAAAGTATTGGTTTAGGTGGTTTTGCCTAATAAGAGTCTAGGAATATATGGATATAGGTCATTTTTTATGTTAACCCAATGTAAGTATCATTGATTCTTATAGATAGAAAATCATAGAGGGATCCCAAGAGGTAGTATAAGAGACTGAAACAAGTAATCCAGCAGCTCAGTCGAATTTAGAGACTTCTACCTCTATTCGAGGGAATGTAATATCCCAAAATTCATCTCAAACATGTATGGAATATTTTGGAGTGTGAACAGTAACCTTAGGATGGTTCTTGGGGTAACTAAAATAGAATAGTGTAGTAAAATTTAAAAGTACAGAAGGATTAAACATGCTTCAGCTGGGGAAATCTTATGATGGTTGACCAATCGAGCAGTTTGAGTTAACCTTGGAATTGGAAAATAGGTATTAAATTGAGTCTAATGGCACAATTTGAGGCAAATTTGAGCTCAAATAGTTCTTCAAAATATACAGTGAAGATTTTGCCCTGTATCGCAGAAAGGATTGACTAAAAGTTTGACTGAGGTCAAAAATATTTCACAGACCTTCAAAAAATATTCTAATTGCCTAGATCTATTAGAAATGGTCCAAATTAGTGTATGGAAGTGAAAAATAAATTTTTTTGACGAGTTTGAAATTTTGGGTTTTTTACCAACTGAATTTTTATCCAAAGCTGGAACTATACCGAAATGAGCTCAAAATGATCTAAAATTTTAACCACACACTTCTTCATATATTTTTATATATGAAGTAAAATTTTAGAACATTATGATGATCAAAACACTAGTTTCCAAAAAATGGTGAAAATTAGGTTTAATTTAATTAACCTAGTTAAAGGGCATTGTTTATTGGTCAAAGGGTATAATTGTCATAATAAATGGGTTTAGAATTTATTGGAATCAAAAATTGGGTTAGTAAATTAGTGGAGGAGTTATTTGGGCAAAACATGGGTTATTAAGGTAAAATTAGGCTAAATGGTTGGACCAAAGTGGTTGGACCTAGTTTGGCCCAATTAAGATAGGCATAAATAGGGGGAAAATCAGAAAAATCTATAAAACTCTTCAATTTTCTCCCCTTCTCCAACTGGCCCTTATATACTCATTTTCTCAAGATTTCTTCATTCTTCTCTTACCAATTCTTACCCATCCTTCCACCCAAAATAATTTGAAAAGTCCTACTTTCATCTAATATTGTCCCTAGAATTTATTTTTGAGAATAACAAGGAAAAGAAATTATAGGAAATAGGAAAGGAGAATTGGATAATAACTTAGGCAAGATTTCAGCTAAGGAGATTTTCAAAGGAAATTAACAAGGTAGACCAAGAAGG
Organism: Excoecaria agallocha; assembly: GCA_037975025.1. Lineage (NCBI taxonomy): Eukaryota > Viridiplantae > Streptophyta > Magnoliopsida > Malpighiales > Euphorbiaceae > Excoecaria > Excoecaria agallocha. Next base: position 29,998,279 of record CM075815.1, read on the forward strand.
GGTAAAGGCAAATTGGGTGATTCGACACCATGTTGAGGTAAGTAAATATTATTTTGCATTTTAATTCTATAAAATTTCCTTTAATCTTGTCTATGTTCATATTATGTAACCATAGGAACTTGGGTAGAAATGTGAATTAAATTAACATGACAGGATAGAATGAAGAATTATTCTAATATGAATGTGAATTAATAAAGAAAAAAAATTAGGTATGAGATTCCCAATGGTGGCAAAATTGGGTATTAAGACACAATGTTAGTTAGTTGGTGATTTTTAGCATATATAGTATGGAATGCATAATAGGATGCATGAAGAATACAGTGGATTTGATTAGGTCTAAAAATATTAAGTGGATACAATAATGTGTAAGTGAACATAATGGTAACCTTAGGGGTAGTAAGTAATAAGTAAGCAATTAATTAAATATTTGGCTTAAATTGAATACTTTGATGATAAATGAATTTATTAGATGGGATAAAACCCTTAAATTACAATTTGACATAATGTGTTCATACTAGGCATAAAGATGTGTATTTATGTAACAAATGTATATAGGTATAAATTAAGTATGTATGAGTATGTGAAGGCTTAACATGATGTTTAGAGATGAAATGAGTGAGAAATGAGGAAGAAAAACAAGCTTAGAATGATAGATCAAGTAGTGGCCGAATAGTAGACCATGATTTATAATATGACCATTTGATGTTAATTAGCATGTAAAGCCTAAAATGTGTAATAATAGGTTGAGTAAGCATAACTTGAATGATGGGAGTTGGAAATAATATCTAGGCATAATGTTGGATATGGTACATAATGGTATGTTGTTATGTAACAATGTGAACTTAAAGGATATTATGAAATAACTTAAGATAACTTTGCAAAACTATGTCATAACATGATATAAGTAATAAATGAGAAAGAAATCAAGCATTAAATAAGAGGATAATCATGGCCGAATTGTATCATAGGTTATATGACGTAATATTTTGATGATAATTCACATATTAATCACAAATTGAGCATTGTATTAATGAATAAATAGATTGTGCTTGATTTGTGCTAAGAATACTGTGAGACCCCTAACATGACCCTAGTTAGAAATGTATGTCCTAATAGGGTTATATATTTAACTGATATTAAATTAAAAATGTGAATTTCACATAAGGTGTGGAACAAGTGATAATTCTTTATATTATAGTAATTGCATGAAAATAAAATTTAATATTTTAGTTTAATAATATCCAAGGGTGTAATTGAGGCATGAAGTATTAATTTAGGGGTAAATTTATAAATACGACATCTTAAGGGTCAAATGTAAATAAAAGAATCATTTGGGAGGTTCATTTAAGAGAAGGAATATGTGGAAAGTTCAATTTACAACAAGCAAGAAATTGAGAGGTTTTAATGGGACATGCAAAAAGTGGAAGGGTTTAAAAGGGAATTTTCCTTTGCTAACATAAATAGTTATTTTAGAAGAGAGAGAGAGATGAAGGGAATGGCATTACTGAGAGAGAGTTACAGAATTTCTTTATCCTCATCTCTTACATTCTTTGTTAATCTCTCTAAAATGTAGTATTATGTTCTTTATGCAATAATATTATTTTCACTTCTTTGTCATCAGGAATACACAACCTATTATGGTAGTATAAACCACCATCTTCTTTCACTGAAAAATTTGATTGATCACCTTCACAAATTGCTTTCACAATCTATTGTAACTTTTCATCATCCTTTTGAGCATCTATCACTGCCTTCCTAACCATGGCCCTGCCTTTAAGTTGTGCTAGTAATGCACCATCTGATGCTAATTTCCATTTGTACTGCTTTAACATCAATGTTGACACTGTCTTACGACTTAAGGTATCTGCAACCACATTTGCTTTTCCTGGATGGTAGTCAACTATACAATCATAATCTTTGAATAATTCCAACCATCTTTTTCAGCCTCAAATAAAGTTTTTCCTGAGTAAGCAAGTATTTGAGGCTTTTATGATTAATATAAATCCTACATTTTCCCCATACAAGTAGTGTCGCCAAATCTTTAAAGCAAAAACCACAGCTGCCAGTTCTAGATCATGAATCGGGTAATTATACTTGTGCGGTTTCAACTATCTAGATGAATAAGCTACAACTTTACCATATTACATTAATACACAACCTAAACAAACTTTGGAGGCATCACTGTACATTGCATACTCTTTTCTTAACACTGGTTGAGTTAACATTGGAGCTTCAGTCGACATTTTCTTTAACTGATCAAAGCTTTGTTGACAATAATCAGACCACCCAAACTTAATATTCTTCATTAATAACTTAATGATTGAAAACCAAAATTCTGCCAACCCGAGAAAACTTCTAATTTCATGTACATTCCTCGGTGGGTTCCAATTAACTATAGCTTTAATTTTATTTGGATCAACCCTAACACCTTCAGCAGATAAAACATGACCTAGGAAAGAAACTTCCCTAAGCCAAAAGTCACTTTTACTCTGCTTGGCATACAACTGATTCTCTTTCAAAGTTTACAACACAATCCTCAAATGTTGAGCATGATCAGGTTCATTTATGGAGTAAACCAATATGTCATTAATAAACACTACAACAAATCGATCCAAGTAGGGTTTGAATACCCTATTCATAAGATCCATGAATTCATCAGGTGCATTAGTCAACCCAATTGGCATAACTAAGAATTAATAATGCCCATAACGGGTTTTAAATGTAGTATTAGGAATATCCCCATCTTTAACTCTAAGCTGATAATAACCTGATCGCAAATCTATATATGAAAACACATCAGCACCACTTAACTGATCAAACAAATCCTTAATTCAAGACAAAGGATATTTGTTCTTCACTGTCACTTTGTTCAACTATCTATAATTGATACACATCCTTATAGATCCATCCTTCTTCTTAACAAATAAAATTTGAGCACCCCAAGGTGACACACTAGGTTTGATGAAGCCTTTGTCGAACAATTCCTCTAATTGGACCTTTAATTCTTTCAATTCATATAGAGCCATTATGTATGGTGCCCTGGAGATCGGGGCTATACCAAGTAATAGATCAATAAACAACTCAACATCTCTTACTAGAGGAAGACCATGTAATTCTTTAGGAAATTCTTTTAGAAATTCATTCACAACCGGTATATTCTCAAGCTTCACTATATCCCTTTTTGAGTCAAGGACTAAAGCTAAAAATGCTTCACATCCTTTTTTAAGACAATTCCTGTCTTGCATTACTGATATAACATTAGTCAGTAGCTTAGAACAACTACCTTCTACTACCACTTCCATTCCTTCATCATTCCTGAAAGTTACTATTTTCATTTCACAATTCACCACTGCATGATGCTTGGATAACCAATCCATTCCCAAAAATTACATCAAACTCATGAAATGGCAACACAATCAAATCTGATGGAAACTCTCTCCCCTGAACTACTATAGGACAGTCTTTACACACCTTATTAACAATTACACTATTTCCTAATGGACTAGTCACGCATAGTTCAAAATCTAAACGTTGTATTTTAAACCTATCTCTACCCAAATCCCCAATACAAACATATGAATGAGTAGAGCTAGGATCAAGAAGTGATTGTGTGTCACAATTGTAGAGAGAAAAAGTACCAGCTATAACTTATGGACCATTCTATTCCTCACGAGCCCTCATTGCATAAGCCGGACTATAAACAATTTGTGCAGGAGGTCTATCAACTAATTCAGACACATTCTCAGACTGTGATCTATGATGAGTTGATCCACCCCTTCCTCTACCTCTACCTCTACCAGATGGGGGTGTATTAGAAGCTCCCCTGCTACCCTATTGCTTAAAACCTTGATCCCATTTCAAAGGACAATTTGCCATAAAATGGTCAACACTGCCACATCTAAAGCATTCTCCAGCCAGTTTCTTGCAGTTACCCCAATGGTGAGTAGAACAATATGGACATTTAGGTGCTTCACCACCACTCTATCTTCCTGAAGCTTCCTTATCAGATTTAAACTTGGCAAAGGATTATTGTTTCTTTCCTTTATTAGCATAACTAAAAATAGATTTTATAGGCTAACCTCTTTGAGCTCCTTTAAATCTTTTCCCAGTGCAAGATCCTTCCCTATAACAACTTTTTTTGTGCTCCCTCTCTCTTTTAGCTATCTCATACTTTTCAACTTTCATAGCAGTTGTAACCAGTTGATTAAAATCCACCACATTCAAAGATGTAAATTCGAACAATTTTTCTTTGATTCGATCATTCAGACCATCTTCAAAGCCTCTGCAGTTAAAGACCCCTGTCAACATCTCCTTGGGAACATACTTGCATAACCAGCTAAATTCTTTTTCATATTCAGCCACAGAGAGCTTTTTCTTTCAAATTCAAAAACAGCTTTAGTTTCTCCTCTTTGTATTCCTCGGTAGCATATTTCTTCTTGAACTCCTCGAAGAATTCCTTAGTAAGTGGGTCAGGTAACTGAGGTTGTCTTAATACCAGCTTCCACTAATCATAAGCCATGCCTTAAAGTAAGGACACAACACAAGATACTTTATAATTAGCAAGACAATTAGTTTCATCAAAGATCCTCTCTAACCTTTCCAACCAAAACTCAGCTTCTTCAAATTGTTCTAAGTTAGTGTACATAAATTCTTGTGCCCTATGCTTCCTGATTTCATATATTGGTGCTTTAGGCATTGTAATTTTTTTATAGGATTTGAGCCGTATCTTGGGAAATTTTCAATAAGGCTTCTCCAGGAACAGCAGCAGGAATTTCACTTTAGAAAGAGGATGAAGTCACTGGATTAGAAGAATTTGATCTCATCGAAAAATTACTTTTAGTCGATGCTTCTATAGCACCCCTGGAGGAATTCTCCATATTTAATCTATAAGAAAACAAGAAATTTTGCATTAGGACAACACAACACTATCTCTTATTATAGAATCATATACTCAAATTGCCAAGAAAAGACTAAACCTATGCTCTGATGCCAAATTGAAACACCCTCATCTAATGCCTTTTACTTATATCATATTATATCTTTATGTCCTACTATAGTAGGTTATTAACCCAATGTAATATACATTTATCATATCTAGTAGTGTATCTAATAAGGTATCATGTGCATCAATTAGGTACTTCCCACAAATTTACTCTCTTAATTACATATGCATAATGGCTTGTCTTGCAACATACTCATCATTTTCATGTTAGTTATAACTATCTTAACTTTGTTCAGTGTCATGCATGACATTCAACAACTCATCTAGCATATATATGACTAAGCATTCTAGCTCATATATGCATGCATACATTAGCATTCTTTCAATAAGATTATGACATCACTTACTTTAGATGACATACATATATTTAATAGCCCTTTTATACATAATAAACATGTGGAAGAACTTGTACAAAATTAACCAAATATAACCCTACATCAACTTCTAGGAATTTGGTGTTGGCCTGTCCTGATGCAGAAACCGTTCCAGAGCAAAAGCTTTGACAATAGAACCTACACGGATAAAATAGCCCGTGCTAAGCTATATAGCTTAGTGGGGATACTAAACATGAAAGACAACCACTCACAGTGGTCACCAGAAATATATAATATAAAAAATTGAAAATAATAAAATTTACCTATTAGAAATAAGTATAAAATAAAGCACAATATCTTAAACAACAAGGTAACCCTTCCATTAATTCGGCATACTTGAATCTAAACAATTCATAAAGAGATCTATACATAATATAAATGGATACCAATACATGCTTTAGGAACCACAATTAAACATGATAATCCATATATCAGATGCATAAATCATACTGTGATTATCTGTGAAACATTAATACTTTAATTTATCCTGCTTAAGTTCTAAGGGTGGATACCGAGGGTATCAAATGGTGGATATCCAAAGATACCAAAACTATGAACCCAAATAGGGTTAACTGTACAGTGGACTAGTCAAGGACCTAAACACGGTCAACAAACAACCCAAACAGGGTTGTGCATGATCCAATCGAATCAACTGTACTTTTGTTAGAGAGTATGCCCTAGAGCCCATGTAATAGGGACGTTTTTCATATGTATGAAATTTATATTCTTAATAAAAGGCATCATTCATTTATTAATGCTGTGTTTGAATACATGAGTTTGTAAATCTTAAATTAATAAATGAAGTCCTAGATATTAAAGACACAGTGCAAAGGCAATCATAAAGGTGTTCATGATGTGAGATGTCTATCGCATGCAAATGTGTTAATATCTAAATATCCCTAGTCATAAAATTAACAAGATAGGACATTGTTAATTCGGACAGACTAGCACATGTTATGCTTCTTGAATAGTTCAAGCAATGGTTCTCATAATTGTGATTATGGATGATAATCAAAGCTAACATGTGGATGTTTGTTAGAGGAACAAGTTCATTGGAGACCTGCAAAGAGAATCCTCATATGGATATTAAATCTATGTCAGTGAGGAATCTCTTCATAGCGGTTGTGCAAGTATCCTTAGACTTGAGATCACAAAAGTTATCTTAAGTAACAAGTGGTATACTTTGACTCCATAACTGATTACTTCCAACTGGGAGTGAACATAGTTAGGAGATTGGCTATATCATTACCTACTTGAAGATAGTTGAGTGATTGACAAAGGATTCACCATCCCAGATTTAACAAGGGAAGTTATCTCGCATGATTCTATAATTGCCTTGTTCAGAGAATCTCTGGCCAGAGTAATATGCCGAGATGGATGGAGATCCATGAAGGGCATTTTAGGAACAATGGTTGAATTAATAGAACATATATAATTAGATTTATATGAGTTGACAGAAATCCATACTCAGAATCTAATTGAGATAAGAGTGGTGATAGGAGTAATTGCACGGTAACTGTTTCTATGGAAGGGTAGAGTCAAACCACATGACTTTCCTGACATTTGGGTAGTCATGATGCCTAGCTAGAGGCCAATCATGACTTGTATAATGATGTATCAAAATATCAATAGAGATTGATGAAATGATTTAAAGGAGTTTAAATCATGTGAGTTTTTGAATAGAACTCACAATTACATATTATACTGCCAACATGGACAGGAACCCAATAGGTCACACACATATAGAGAAAAAGGGTAAAATGGTAAAATGACAAGGATAATAATATTTGATATTATTATAAAGGTAGAGAGGAGAATATGATAATAATTAATTAAAGAGTTTAATTAATTATGATCAAATAAAATTGTCCGCGGAACTTTTAAGAAATGTTCTGTAAATTGGACCTAAATGAAATAATGTATTTCGTGATTTATTATTATTGTCTTATAAGTGTTATAAGACTACTATAATTGTTATAGGACTGATATAATAATAATAGGACCATTGGAGAAATTATAAAGGGCCAAAGGAATGAAGAAGTTGGAGGAAGCCCTCCAGAAGAGGGCTACACGCCAACTCCAAACAGAAGGGCTTGGAGGGCTTTTTCTTAGACCAAATTAATTTATATATGTTACATAAGTGTTATGGAACTCACATATTTAATTTGGTTGGATTTGGAATCCATTTGGGTATTTAAATCCAATTAGATGCACAAAGGGCCTAGTTTGTGGATTTTGTGCATGGTCTTTTATGAAAATATTTAATTTGGATTTAATTAAGCCCAAATGATTATAATTAATTCCAGAGGCCCAATTAATAATTCTTCAGCAATTTTAAAGAGCCCAATCTCATTAAGGAGTTGGAATTTTAACCTAACTATAAAAGGCCAACTAATGAGAATTAGGGTTAAGTGATTAAAACAAAAGGAAAGTCTATTTCTCTTAATTCTCTCTCCCTTTTTGTGCCACTTCCATTGCTAGCCTCTTGGATTTTGGCCAGCCCTAGTTGAACACCAATTTGTTGGTTCAATTTACCCCTCTCTAGTGTGGATTACTCATTGGAGGTGTTCGATTTTGGACACTGTGGTTTGCGACAACCCGGTGCGAAGTAAAATCAACTGTTCAACAAAAATCGAAGGTGATTTTTCTTATTCTCATATAGTTATATTGTGTATTCATGGCAAGATCAGAACTAATGGTTAAAAAATTTTAAAATTCCGCTTATGTATGTGATGCATGTAACCGTTAAAATCCAACAACTTTAGACCTAAAAGGTCGATGGGCAGCAGCCACATCGCTATAGGTGCCTATCTATCCATATTTGATCTCTAATAGCAGGCAATATAGTTTTTCATGTTCATTTAAAATATCATGATTGTACCTATACCATACACCTTGCACATGCATATGATCATATAATAGCAAACAATTCTCTAGTGTATAAACATGCATTCATATTGTAATTCCAGTATCGATAATTAAACATACCTCTCATCATGAACTTATACTTGAGCATACGATCTTTAGGCAACACTTCATATCACAATCATGTTATCATACATATAGGATCAATGATAATTTCATAACTTTATACTTCCATATATTCATCGACTTCAATGAGGGTTCCACTATATGGTGGCAATATATCTTCACAACTTTATTTCTATAAATCATTATATTAATCTCATGTTTTGATGTTACATAATACCCTCATATTTATTTTTAAAATGTTCTAAAAGTATTTAGGATGTTCTAAACATGCATATTAATGCCATATTTAATGTTTAATTACATGTTTTAACATGCTTTAGATGTGTTTCAAAATGTTAGGGTAAGTGTTGATGTTTGATGAGGCTAAAAATAATGCATAACTATAATAAGAGAGGAACACAGCTGAGTCCAATGGCCATAACTGGGTAAAGAAGGTGTGCACGGCTGAGACAAAAAGCTCTCAGCCGCACTTACCTATAATGCTATATGAAAATTCTGTAGAAATTTTTTTTAAAACTAATTTCACATCATTTTAGGCCTCATAAACAGCATTTTTTTTAAAAAAATGCTATTCTACAACTTTGTTTCCCTTTGTTTCTAGTTTCTAAAACATCAAGAATCTTTCCAATATCATTTCTATAACTCAAGAAAAATTGAATTTACTAAAGACTGTTCATTAGGGTAGGCAACACAGAATTTCGGTTTTCGAGTAAAGTTTAGGCAAATTAAGGTTTCTAACTCACATTATGCTAAAATTTCAATCACTAGGTTAAATGTTTTCATGTAATTTCCTCAAGCATCACTTCACAAACTAGTTCTCTTTTTCTTTGATCCAAAAATTTCAATCAATCACAGCATGTTCTACTAAAAATCTTCCATAAGGATTTAACAAGACCCTAATACTATACATTTGCCAAAATCTCTCTTTAGCCGCACTCTTGAGCTTTTCCCTTTCATTCGCTCCTTACTCCTTCTTCTTCTCCTTAATCAACAATTCATTCATTCAACATCAACCTTCCACATTCTAATCAATACACCATCATTCAAAGAAGATGATGATGAAGAAGAAGAGATAAATTAACAATTTCACAAGCTTACCTTATTTTGATTCATTAATATTCTTCATTAAGCAATATGAATGAATTCTTCTTCAAAAACGCTTAGCTAGACTTTAAGACATTAAAGAAAATGAGGGAGAGAGAAACCAAATTTTGGAATTCCCATGGAAAATCCAGCCCTCTCCACTCAAAATAGCATATATATAATGACATGTAAAATTCCTTTCTTGGTCCTTTAACTTTTTCCATGTCAAACATTTAACCTTCACCTTTTTTCATGCTTAACATTGACCCCTCTATTATATCCTTCTCTTAAATCAACCTTTCAATTATTATTTTTTTCACATTTGCCCCTAAAAATGCCATATTTATAAATTGATCCTTAAAACTGCCATAATTACAAATTTATCCCAAATTAATACTTTATAATCTATTTATACCCTTAAATAATATTAAACTGTAATATTAAATTTTATTTTCTTGCAATTAATATAATAACAAAATAATTTATCACTTGTTCCATACTTTATATGAAATTTTCAATTTAATTTAATCTTAGTCAAATAAAATCTTTCTCAAAACATGTAATTTCAATTTGGGTCATGTTAGGGGCCTTACAAAGATAATATATGCGTGTGCTAAAAGTAAATTAGTTTGTCAATGTTATAGCAAAATGGAATGGTATCTAATTATGAATAAAATAAAAGAATGTTAAGTTATTAATGACATGGATATAAAAAGCTAATACTTGAATGCGATATATAAGATGTAATGTCTATGATTATGTGATGTGTAATTATTAGTATTTGTTTATAAAAAAGGGACTAAGATATTATTAAACAAAAGTTATATGATTTATGACTTGGTCTTTCTATGAATCTAAGATTGTTATTACATGCATTCAAGAAAGATTGATAAGTCAAAGAGATTAGATATGAGTAACTCATATGGCTCAAGAAAATGAACTTAATGAATAAAATTCTAAATGTCCTATAAATACTTCTAAAAAACTAAAGTGTTAAACAAATGGAAGATTAATAGGCATTTGCTATTGGTTGTAGGTATAACAAAAAGGTAGTAAAATACCTAGAGATTGTAGCGAATATGGTATAAATAAATGGATTATATGCTTAAAAATGTGTTTGTATGTGTTTGCATTTTGACGACCTACAAAGAGGTCATCCTCAAGCTTTATGTTCCCTACTAAGCTTTATAGCTTAGCACAGGTGTTTTATCAATATAGGTTGAAAGAAAGGATTTTCTTCTCTGGGATAATATTTGTAGCAGGACGGCCAGCACAACTATAGACTTTGATTTGGGTTCTTTTGGTTAAAATTTTGTATTGGTATTGGAAGTTGTGTATGTATAGAGGCCTAATGATTGTATTTTGAAATGTGTAAAGAGACTCTAAAAGTATATAGTAAAGTTTTCTTAGTATAATACTTATGTTGGATTAAGTTTTATATTAAGATCTCTATATAGTAAGGCATGTTTAATGCTACAGGATGAAGCAATATAGCTAGGTTATAAGATAAGGGTGTTATAGTTTATCCATGTCGGTACGCCAAGCTAGAATTCATTCAGAAGGGACAAGATCTGTTATAGCAAGGCCAGCTCTAAAATAAGAATTGTCAAAGTGTGAAGTTGTATTTTGTCTTTGTACTTATCATATTGTGCTAAGTGAAATGTAATGCAAAGAATAGAACAACAGCCAGTGTAATGCAACTAAATGCTTTCTTTGTATAATTTATTGCAATATATCGATGTATATATGCATACATACATTATAAATTAACTTAACAATTATGCAATAGTTTATCGTATATTTAATTATATGTTTGATAGTATGTAAGATGACAAGTAACAGCAGAATTTAGAGTACTTTTTTACAGTCATGCTTTGTAGAATTTAGGCCATATCTTGAGAAATTTTCAACAATGCTTCTCAATGAATGGCCACATGAATCTCATTCCGATGAGACTATAAGGATCCTGGATTTGAGGGATTCGTTGTAAAAGGTAAGGTACTTTCAACTTATTCTTTAATGGCATCCTTAGAGCCCTCCATCTACTATCTATTTAGATCATACGTGCATGCATATACTTTTTGATTAAAAAAGTGAGCCTATTACAACTCATAATTGCCGTATCATATACATCCATCGATATATGTTTTCCTTAATACACAAAAAATATACAAAAGATTAATCAAAGACATCCTAAATCGAAATTCTTTGACGTACTTGTGATGGCCTTACTAATGTAGAAATACGTCATTGAGCAAAACTCTAACCACATAACCTATATGGATAAGTAATCCGTGCAAAGCTATAAAACTTAATGGGGAACAATTTATTATGGATGACCACTCACAACAGTTGTCAACAAACACACAAAAAACATCAAATTATAGCATAACATTCTTAATAATAATAATAATAATAATAATATAAATATTAATAACAACATAAATAATAACAAAACATCAAAGTACCTAATTAAGAAAATAAACAACGCTCAATAACTAAATTAATATGAAGTATTCATATGGTTTTCTTGATAAAATATGTGCATTTATGCTTTTGATATCTTTACTGTAATTTGCCTACCTAAGTTCTAAGAGTGGATAATAGGTACTATGGATACAAAATATAGACCCAAATAGGGTTACACTGTGGTCCCAAATGGGTACAAAATATAGGCCTAAAAGGGGTCAAACTATAGCAATTGCAACTTTACACCTATAGGCATACCTATCATACTTATTCCTTTACCATATAATCTTACACATATACATTTATATATAGGAATATACAATCTCAGGTGTATGTGTGTATATATATGTGTGTGTGTGTGTGTATACACACATACACACACACACACACACACACACACACACACACACACACACACACATACACACCCCAATATCCGTAAGTATATAACATTTTAACTACCTACTTTCACATGATAACATACGAGTATAAGCATACAAACATAACTATGCTCTTTCAAATAAGTAATATATATTATGTTTGTTCATGTGCTTGCTATATAAACATGTTCTTATAAGTTCATAATTAGTTTTACAATATGGTACTTCTATTCCTCTATGTATTTATGTCATATTATAAGCTAATTCTTTATTGTTAAATTAATCTAAAAATCCTTAGTTTCTCCTTCATAAATGTTTTAAATTCATAGAGATATCTCTTAATGTACTTTTCAATAAACATGTTATTTGAGTTATTTGATGGTTTAGCTGTGTGGTTTTAAACACTCTTTCATGTAATTATAGAAGATTGCAATTCTAATATTTCCATTATTAATTTAATTTAGAATCTCTTGATTATTTCTTAAAACATTTCATTATCCAGAAGTTAAATAAATTATAGCTTGTGCTATAAACATGAAGCTATTTAATGCAATTTGTTAACATTTCTATAGATATGAGTTTCATCTAGAATAAGGAACTTAAACCTGTACACATACTGCTTCTTTTTGGGTGAGGGCGATTTCCCCTCGGTAAAAGGTATGTTCACCTCGAGAAATGGAGACTTCAATATCGATTATGTATAAAAAGTTATTTCTCCTCAGGTGATTGTGTGTTCCCCTCGATAGAGGGAGTGTTCCCCTTGGGAGAGGGAGTCTTCCCCTCAGTTGAGGGACACCCATTAGCCAAACAAAAATCGAGACATGTAATTCCTCAATTCAACCCAAGTTTAATTACATAGGCAACTTCAACTTACTATTAATTAATTTTGTAGTAATATACCTTTTCATAAACTTTGTATTATCTTACTTCAAGCATCATAAAATATTAATTCCAATTTTTTAAAGAAATTAAATCCAATTTATTCAAATACTCCCCATATTTTTCACCTGCATAGTTTACAATTCTACTATCACCACCATCACTAAAACATTATCTTCTTAATCCATTTATACAATTATGCTCATGCAAAATTAAATGTAGTCATAATTCTTTTTCATGTTAATGATGTCAACATTCCCTTAATTTAACTATAATTTCATCATAATCTACTAAGAACACTGACATGCAATTCAATATCTACTCATGGTTCCCATACCTTTTGTTGTAGTTAAAACTTCTTCACTCCCTCGTTATCCATTTTCCCTTATTCTTACTTGCATCACCTTCTACAAACACTATAAGAAAATGAATTTTCAAGGATGAGACCAAAATTTGGTCTTCAAAAATTTATTTTAGAGACTAGATTTTTTACTGCTCTTTAATTCTCATTCTATTAGTGAGAATAAAATTTCTAGTCCCTGAAAAATAAATTTTAGGTCCTTAATAGGGATTTAATAACATGCCACTAAAGTGCCAGTAATAAATTCCATTTAAGAAAAAAATTTGAAAATCTATCTCTAAAATTAAACTTCCAGCGACTTTGAAAACCTAACAATCGCAAAACTCCACCTTCTCGATTCTGCGATGTCTTTCCTAGATTTTTCCTTTACTAAGCTAAGGTAATCCCTTTTGTATTATTGAAGCCTAGTAAGCAAAACCAATTCTTTGGCACCCACCCCCTAAACTCACTATCGTAAATGAAAGGTGGAATTGTTTATCCGGAGAAAACATGATGGAGGTCTCTAGCCATTGGCTTGATTTTCCTTGTGCTTTCTATGCTTGTTCCTCTTATTTTTTTACTTGGCCTTCACAATGGCTTTCACTCTACTAGTATTCTTTTGTCACTTTTTTTAAATTTAGATTTATTTCTTTTATTTCATAATTTATTCTATCTAAAACTCTTCATATCTTAAATGCACATCAGATCTCTGTTGCTCTATTTGTTTCTTTGTGATCATATGTGTAATTAATTTTGTTCTTCTTCTTAATCTTTCTCTATTATACAACTTTTTTAAGATTCAACTTTAATCGACCGAGCTTCGGCTCCAGTTCTAATTCAAATTCAATAAGTATTTCAACTTATTAATTGTTTCAACTAATTAATTATGCACCATTGGAACTTTTTTTAATGAATCTACACTAAGATGCTTCCATAGGTGATCCTGCATCTCTTGTAGGATGATTCATTTTTAAATCAATCCCTTACTAATAGCTTTGGCAATTTCAAAAATTTTTAAAGATTCCACTGCTCAATTTTCAATTTTCTTTTTAGTTTTATATTCTCCAGTTTATGAGAAAAAATGTTTATTCGTGTCCTAATTCAGGTACTTTATTTATTTATTTACTGTAGAGGAAGTGAAATACAGAGCAAATTATTGATGCATCCCACCTTTATAGGTTATCAATCTCTTATAAGGCTAGTTGCAGCAAACAACATCACACCTTTGTTGGTTATTAATCTTCTTCTCTCATTTCTTTGAACAAAGTCTATTTTTTATACTGATTTACATTGGTCTAAGTTGAAACATTTATACATCGACCTGCAATGTTGTTAATTATGTCTTTCTTTATCTATCTATATGTCTATCTATGCATATGTTGGTCTGTATATTTTAAAATATTTCTTTTTGTAAGTATATATGGAGCTTATTGATGGTAAAATATGTAAATGGTAATACTAAGTAATGGTATGGCATGCAATAATATTTTTAAGGTGTAATTGGTGTAGTAAGCTTTAGATAATTCCATTAATGTAGTTCTCTTTGAGATTCTGTAATACTTTTCTAATTGAGTCCCCATCTTAGCTGGAGTACTTTAAGCATATTAAGCACTATGCAACAATATAGATCATCCTTAATTAATGATATTGCTAGCAATTAACCTCCATTTGCTTTTATTTACTGGATAAAATTAAAATGACAAATTATGTTGTGAAATTCATTGAAAGAGAAATTTTATAAACTCATGTACTTTTAATGTCTAATTCCTCGAATTTTCACCTCTTTCACCAGTTGAAAGTATAAAAAGCAGAAGCTACCAAACCAATCATATATATCAAGTCTTAATGTTTTTAAAATAGAAAATACTAAACTAGAAATTGTGAGCTAGAAATCACCTTTTCCTTTATCCTTGACATAAGGCTTCTGGTTGTTTCAGTCACTCAGCTTGGTAAATGGCCAAAATAGTTGAGGAAAATTAAAACTGGGTTAAGATAGCTTGATTATTTTTCCTTTTTTGGCTTGTCTTGCAATAATTCTGAATTTTAGCTTCTCTTTCCTTCTAAATTACATTTCTAAATTATTTTTAAATCTTTTTCTAGATTTTCTGGAAATATAGTCTTGCTTGTGCCAAAACTTTTCATCCATGTATTAATCTAGTAGTTTTTATTGAGACCGATGCTTGTTAATTCTCTTTACTTATATTTGAACTACAACTGAAGTTATGAATTTGATTTATTTGTTACAAATATTTGAGTTTTAGGAATGATAAGAAAATGATGGGGAGGAAAGGAAAATGGTTTTCCCATGCAAGGAAAGCTTTGAACCCCAATTCAAAGGAGAAGAAATTGAATTATTCGAAGAAGAAATGGTTTGGCAAGCAAAAAATGTTAAGCTTCTGCATATTTATTTATACCTTTAGCTTATCAGTAATCATTATAAGCTTTGAATAAAAATAACTTTTTAAAATTAATTCTATTTTTTATCTAATTTTATTTCAACCTAAAGAGTTTTCGAGATTTATAATACAAAATCATTGGATATAAATGTAGAGAAGGCAGAGCTAAAAGGTATTTGAAAATGTAGAGTTTAATTAATTATAGTTAGATCTTGTAGTTTTAACTTATGATGGGAAGAGGTTTTACGTAAAGTTAAAGATAAGTCATGAGGTTTGCATGCATGTTTCATATTTTCTTTATCCTTTTCATTTTTGGTAATTCTAAACTTTTTATAGATAACTTTAAAATTTTCTTTTTCCATGGTACAATTGGATTATCATACGGAGGAAACATTTGAGAGAGAGAAACTGCTTAAGTTCTAGGTAAATTAGCTTTATAATGATGTTTCTCCTTTTTCCCAATAATCAATGTCATTTGCTACTTTTAAAAATACACGAGCTCTTGAGCTATTATGAAGAGACTTGCATACTTAATTGTGTTGCATCATATGTTCCTAGATTGGCTTGTAATAGTCTTTATCATCAAAATGGTGTGTTCCCTTTATATCAGAAGTAATGTTGAGTTAAAAAGTGGCTTCGAACAATTATTTGCATTTCCTACTTTTGTTTGTAAGTGGTAACTATTTTTCTTTTTTACTTCAAATTTTAAGCTAGAGTTTTTGTTGAAATTGAGGCACTCTTCCTGCTGCGGGTTGTAAGTTTCATCAATAGAATTCTTATAGTTTTTTGGTGTGTAAGTGCATAGGAATATGCAAGGGTAATTTTCATTGTTAAAGGAAGATTATTTTTCACTGTATATATGGTCATTAAGTGTTAGATGCTTAGAAGGATGATGAAAAGTTGCAACAGATTGTGAAAGCAGTATGTGAAGAAGAACAATTAGATTTCGATCCCATAGTGGAAGTGGGAAGACATTACCATGGATTTCGTTACCGATTTGCCTCTTAGTAAAAGAAAATATGACATTTTCTAGGTAATAGTGGATAAGTTAACAAAGGTAGCTCACTTTGTAGTTGTTCGAATGGATTATTCTATGGATAAGCTTGCAAAATTGTATGTGAATGAGATTGTATGCTTACATGGTATACCTATATCCATAATTTTTGATTGAGATCCAAGGTTTACATCAAGATTTTGGCAGAGTTTACAACAAGACTTAGGAACATAGATTAAGTACAATACAACTTTTCATCCTCAAACAGATGGACAATCTTAAAGGGTCATTCAGGTTCTAGAGGACATGATGAGGGGAAATGCTTTGGAGTTTTCTGGAAGTTGGGATAAATATTTGGCTTTAATGGAATTTACCCATAATCATAGTTATCAGAAGAGTGTTCAAATGGCACCATATGAGGCTTTGTATGGCAGGAAATGTAGAACTCCAGTCTGTTGGACTAAGTTGATTGAATGCACAATAATTGATCCTAACCTTGTTACAGATATAAAGGAAAAAGCTTAAGTTATCAAACAGAGGCTGAAAGAAGCTAGTGACAGATAGAAATCCTATGCTAACTTGAAAAGAAGGGATATCGAGTATCAAGTGGGTGATAAGGTATTTTTAAAGGTATCTCCATAGAGAAAGGTGCTAAGATTTGGGAAAAAGGGGAAACTCAGTCCAAGATTCATTGGTCCATATGAAATTTTGCAAAGAGTCAAACCAGTGGTTTATAGATTTGCTCTTCCAATGGAATTAGCCAAGCTTCATGATGTTTTTTATGTGTCTATGCTCATTAGCTACAAGTTCAAGATATTCAAGTACAGCCGGACTTTATGTATAATGAGGAACTAAAAGAAATCCTGGCTAGGGAAATCAGACAATTGAGGAACAAGCAAATCCCTCTTGTAAAAGTGCTTTGGCAACATCATGGCATGCAAGAAGTAACTTGGGAACTGGAGGCAGTTATTAGAGAGCAATATCCTTAATTATTTAAAACATGTATGAATTTCGAGGATCGATCGGTTTTGCTTTGCTAATGTTGTTTTCCCTTTTTTTGGTTCTTTTTGTTTGAAATAAAGTTTGAAGCTTATAAAAAAATGGAATTTTTGTTTTATAATGGATCAATTTGTTTTTAGTATTTTGAAACTATCACTGTACTTCTTATGAAACCTTTGATGGTTGTTTAGTGAAATTTATGTATAAACTTGTGTTTCGATTAATAGAACATAAAATTTAAAGAGAATGAAATAATCAAGCATACATACATGATATATAGAAGATAAGTAGAAACACGGGTTTCATTAGAGTTTGAAGTTTCCATTTCACTTGAGACAATTGAGATGATTAAATTCAAAGTGAAAAAGTATAGCTCTTAAAAGCTTTCACATTTAATATCTGCCTATTCTCAATATTTTATGATCAAAATAGTTATTTATAAACTTTTAGAATTGAGCTTGTAAGAAAAGCTCTTAATAGGGTGCTTACCATATTGAAGATCTTATTGCTTGACTATAGCGCTTCTCATATCTCACTAGCCCTATTAGAAGTCTGGTTCTGATAACTGCTCTTCTCTTGCTATCATTTGATAATTTTGGCTATTTATGGATTGTACTGGTGGTTTATCATTTTTATGGTTGGGTTCTAGATGATCTTTTGATTGCATTGTTGGGAGTGTGTTATACTATGGTTGCTGTCTTCAGAATTTGCTACCTTTGTGAATTCTCCCCATCTCTTTTTTGATGTAGTCATGCACTTGTGTAATTTGATGGTAATGCGAAATTCCATACAGTTTTTGTCTCTACCTCTTTTCGATTTGTAGGCCTTGCTGGTGTGTAGCAGCAACTTTGTTGGAAGCTGGCATAATGGGTAATTGAGTTGGCAGTACCCGGCAAGCTTCTTTTTTTTTTTACAAAGGGCCTGAGAACTGCATTTGGGTTAGTCTATTTTTAGGCAGATGATTGGTTTTTAACAAGCTTCGTTCTCCTGTATCTTGAATGATGTTATTTGGCTGACCTTCTTGGTATTTCTTCAATTTTTTTTTTGTTGTCATGTTTTTATCCCTTATTTAGGTCTTGTTTTTGAGGTGCTTAGGTACTACCATTTTTGCTCTGTTCCTGCTTGTTCATTTTGTTGTACTCTAACTTTATCAATTTTTTATAAATATTCAGCTTATCAAAAAAATTAATAACGATAATGCATTTATCCAGAGGGTATGTTAATCTGTGAAATTTAATTTGCAAAAGTAATTTGATACAAGGCAATTTGCATAAACTATGCACACTGTTTAAAATATGATAATGTAAATCCTAAGTTTCATTATCACTTCAATAGTAATAAACCAAATCATGCCCTATTGTTTTATTTTAATGTTGATTAGTGGTTTGTTTCAACCATCCCGTGAACTTCTTGTTTGTTTGGTATCGGTACATCTTAATTAGTTAAGTTAGACTTTCTTAAAATTTAAAATCTCAGACATGATATCATATTTTAATTACTCACTATGGCAATTATTTTTCACTATAAATTAATAATTTAGTCTTCTTAATTATTTGCTTCCGAAATTAAAATTTAGCACTGTGATTTATATGTTCTCTTAAAATAATAGCTTAAAATAAATGTGATTTATATCATAGTATGTAAGTATATATCCATGAGAAACCACAATAACAGCTTAAAATAAATGTGATTTAATATCCATGAAAAATAGTAATAACTATTTGGAGTTTTATAGTCAGCTATGACCAAATATGTATCACCCTTATCCTTTAACATATACATATCACTTTACCCTTCCTATAACGCAAAGTTTAACAGTGCAACTTAATCATAAACCAACTATATAGAGAACATAAACTCAAACTTAATACCAAAGAGTGCTATACTATTAAAACTTTACAATATACATTAAAGTCTTTGTACAAAATACAACAATTGATTAACATCTTTACAATATACAAAGAGCATAAAAATAAAATTTTATACTAGTCTCTCTCGTTGACTTGAGTTGGTCATCCTTCACCTTAAAAACCTACATGGATAAAACATCCGTGCTAAGCTATAATGCATAGTGGGGAACTAAAATCATGATAAACAACCACTCACATTGATCATCAACAATGCACACATCATGGCTCAATCATAACAAAGCTTTGTTTCAAGAAATGAACAAAAATGCAGCAATTAAATCATATTACAAAAATCATAAAGTTCAACGATAAAAATTACATTAATGCTTTAATCAACATATATGATCATGTAAGCTATAATGTTCTATGGCTTTAAATTTAACTAATTATCATGTGATTAGATTCTAAATTGATACTAAATCATAAAAGCATAATTATCTATTATCTTTTCATCTATTCTTATATGTCTTTGATATATACACATTAGAATTAAATAGAAAATCCACACTTCCAAATACCATGAGATCTTTATATTACTACAAGCTTACTTTATATTGCATAAGTTACAAAAACAAGCCTATCAATTAAGCATAACAATTATACATCAATGCCAGCCTATTATTATATACCAAGGTTATGGGTCTTAGATTTGTATACATTGCATCGTAAATAACAAACACATGTTCATTAAATGTATACATACAAACAATGTGAACATCTAAATATAATCATTAGAAAAATATTTCCAAAATAATGGTTGTTACTGTGTAACTCTTATAATCTTTGATATGAAATATGCTTATAGAATTATAAAATTGTTGCATCTATTAGATATTTTAATACTCTTTAACCTAATTAAAGTTCTTTTATATATCATGCATTGGCATACATATAGAAAAAGGCTTATGATCACAAAGGACATACATATATATACCATAAATTTAATCAAAGCATTAATATAATACAACTTCATTATATAACCAACTAGCATGTATTTTGGATACTAGAAATAATGAAATACCCTAACATTTAATTTAGCATACTTAGTATCAATATTGCCTAAAATGCTCTTATAATTTATACGCATAATCTATACACAAAATCATAGTTCATTTTACTATTCCATATAGTATGATTAACCATTACATTGAAATTAACTATAAAGCATTTATACTTTAATTTAGCCAGCTTAAGTTCTAAAAAGGTGGATAACAGGTTTACGGTAGCACCCAAAGGTACAAAATTGTTGATTATAATGGTGGCAAACCGAAGGTACAAATAAGATACCCAGAGGTATTAAACGATAATCCCTTGCAGGGACAAAATCGTATGATAAATTGGTAAAGCAGACCCAAATGGGGTCAAACAAATAACATAGACCCAAACGAGGTCAAACAAATAACATGGATTGGTCATGCGGACCCAAACGGGGTCAGCTGCAACCCAAATGGTGTTGTTCAAATCAACTATAACTTTTAAACCCAAATAAGGTCAATGTAACTTTTAATTTCAAGTGGACCTAAATAGGCCAAAACTATTCAGAAGCAGCTGTAAGGTACCCTTATAGGCATGCCTATCTATCCACTTCCTAGACTCTATGCAGGCAGTAAAATCTCTTTACGTTATCTTTTCTTCAATCATTCATATTCTTATATGCACATGTATACTATTGTGTAAATATGAACAATATACTCATATACACACTCATGTGTAACTTTCTGTAAACATGCTCACTATTAGGTATCACTACTTTATACTTGTAATCTTATTCGATCAAGTAACTATTCTGTATGTCAAGTATATACTTATATAATGCCATTTGTATGCATACATAATCATTTATAAATATATATCTTCTTTAGTACAAAAACATATATGCACAATTCATAAACAATTTATACAATTTGCTCATGTAACAATCACGTGACAAGATACTCCCTCTCTAATGCATACACTTGTATATATAGTCTCATATAACATTGCCATTATATGCTTTAATAAGATTTTCTATATTTGAGTCTATAGCATTGTAGATTTGTATTTTAGCATGCTAACATGTGACAGCACATATGCTTAATCATGTCATTTCAATTAAGTAAAGACATATTCATACATTTCACTTTAACATATTCTTTGAATCATTACTCTAAAATAGCTCTCAAGCTTTGAACCCAATCATGTAAGATCATATATATATATATATATATATATATATATATATATGTTTATATGCACACATATATTCTACTAATCACATTACTTCTTTATACAAGTAAAGTTAACATTTCAAACTATATGTATCATAGTAATTTCAAGGAATCAATAGAAATTATGTATAAGCCTCTATACTTATATATATATATATATATATATATATATATATATCAGCCCATTGAAGGACAAGTTATACAACTAAATATAGTAGCTTTAGATTTACCGATATGTATACAACCAGGTAACATGACATGTTTTCATTTTCTTGGTTCATATACTCTAGCATCAAATGAACATTCATGAGTAGCATTTTTAATATTAACCATCATGTATGTATTTATAACTTACACCTTGCACATGCAAGTTTATGAGTAACATTTTTAATATTAACTATCATGTATGTATTTATATCTTATACCTTGCACATGCATATAATCATATTATAGTACCCAATTGTCCAGTGTTTAAATATGCATTCATATATTCATATAGTAATTCGAGTACCGATAATTAAGTATACCTCTCATCATGAACTTATACTTGAACATATGATTTTTAGTCAACACATCATATCATAATCATGTTATCATACATATAGGATCAATGATAATTTCATAACTTCATACTTCGATATATTCATCTACTTCAATGAGGGTTCAACTATATGGTAAAAATATATCTGTACAACTTTGTTTATATAGGTCATTATATTAATCTTATATTTTGATGTTACATAATACCTTTATATTTATTTTTAAAATGTTATAAACAAACATATTAATGCCATATTTTATGTTTAATTACATGTTTCAACATGCTTTAGATGTGTTTTAAAATGTTAGGGTAAGTTTTGATGTTTGAGGAGGCTAAAAATCATGTATAATTGTAATAGGAAGGGCACACGACTGCGACCAATTAGTCCCAGCCGAGTCTAATGGTTGTAACTAAGTACAGAAGGTGCGCATGGTTGAGACAAAAAGGTCTCGATCGTGCCTACCTGAAATGCTATATGAAAAATTATGCAGACAATTTTTCTAAAGCTAATTGCACATCATTTTAGATCTCACAAATGGCCTTTTCAGCAAAAATGGTCTTCTATAACTTTGTTCCCCTATGGTTTTAGTTTCTAAAATATCAAGAATCTTTAAAATATCATTCCTATAACTCAAGATAAATGAAATTTACTAAAGACTATTCATTAGGATAGGTAACACATAATTTTACTAAAGATTATTGATAGAAACCCATACTCAAAATTTAATTGAGATAAGAGTGGTGAAAGGAGTAATTGCATGATAACTGTTTCTATGGAAGGGTATAGTCAAACCACTTGAATTTCCTGAAATTTGGGTAGTCATGATGCCTAGCTAGAGGCCAATCATGACTTGTATAATAATCTATCATAAATATCAATAGGGATTGATAAAATGATTTAAAGGAGTTTAAATTATATGAGTTTTGAATAGAACTCACAATTACGTATTATACTACCAATATGGACAGAAACCCAATAGGTCACACACATATAGAGAAAAGGATAAAATGGTAAAATGACAAGGATAATATTATTTGATATTATTATGGGGATAGAGAAGTGAATAAGAGAATAAATTATTAAAGAGTTTTATTAATTATGATCAAGTAAAATTGTTTGCAGAACTTTTTGGAAATGTTCTGCAAAATAGACCTAATTAACATATTGTATTTCATTATTAATTATTATTGCACTATAAGTGTTATAAGGCTGATATAATAATTAACATATCCATTGGAATAAAAGAGGCCCAGAAGAATGGTTTTGGCACAGAAACCCTCAAGAGGAAGGGTTTTAATCCAACTACAGACAGAAGGCCTTAGAGGCCTGATTCTTGGACCAAAATAAATTATTTATATTTCATAAGTGTTATGGAGTCCACATATTTAATTTAGAAGGATTTGGAATTCATTTGGGAGATTAAATCCAAGTATATGCACAAAGGGCCTAGTTTGCGGATTTTATGCATTTTCTTTTGTGAAAGGACTTAAATTTGATTTAATTAATCACAAATAAATTATTAATAATTCCAGAAGCCCATTTAATATTTCTCCAAAAATTTTAAAGAGCCCAATCCTATTATGATGTTGGATTTTTAACCTAACTATAAAAATCCAAGTGATAGGGTATTAGGGTTAAGGTGAACAATTAAGAGAAAAGAGTTTCTCTCACTCATTCTCTCAACACTAGCCACCAAACCCTTGCTGGCATCAAGGGGATTTCGGCCAGCCCTTGTTCTCCTCCTTTGTTAGTTCATTCAATCATTATCTAGTGTGGATTACTCATTAGAGGTGTTCTATTTTAGATATTGTGGTTTGCGACAACCCGATGAGAAGGAAAGTCAACTGTTCAACAAAAATCAAAGGTAATTTTTCTTACTTTCATTAATATGTACATTGTAAATTCATGGCAAGATTAGATATATTGGTTAAAAATTTTATATTTCGCTTATGTATGAGATGCATGTAACCGATAATTCCCAATATGGTATCAGAACCACAGTTTTGCCATGAATCTACAATTCTATATTTTGCAGAATAGTTTTTATTTTTGAGCTATTTATTTCATGAACTTTAAAATATTAGATTTGATTGTTCATGAATGAGAAATATTTATTTTTGGATGTATGTGATCAAATATATAAAACAAAAAATAAAAACGATTCTTTTGAGAAAAGAACCATTGAGAATGGCGTGTTGGGTTTTATTTTTCAATAAAGTTTAAGGGCTGCTCTAAATTTATTTTTTATTGATCCACTCTAAGACCATTTTGATGAAATTTATGTGTTTAATATGTGATATTAAGCCATAGGATCAAACAAAATTAAAATCGAACAAGTTTTGAATGAAAACTAGTTTTGTCAAAAAGTTAGATAAATTGGTGTTCTTCGTGTATTCTTAGTATGTTCATGCTTAGAATGATTTTTATTCTTCTAAATCTACTATATCTGATATATTAATGTGTTTTTAATTAATTGAATTAATTAAAATGGGCCTTAAATTAATTGGATTATTTTTAATTCATTAAAACCACTTAATGGGCTTAATTATGTTTACGGACTTGGTTTAAATTAGTGAATGACTTGGTGGGCCAAAGGAGCTGATTTGAATTTAATATTATAGACTATAATTAAGTTTATTAATAGGTTTTAAGGGCTGGAGTGGCCTTGGCTCATTCCAAAAGGCCCAAATGGTCCAATAGACAGAAAACTAGTTTGTGTGTGAACACATCTTAGGGTTTATTGTGTGGGTTTCAACCTACCCTTGTTTTAAGCCCAAAATTGATTTTTTAATTATTTAATGTGTTTAATTAATTAAATAATCAATTGATAATTAAATAATAATTAATTGAATTGATAGTTAAGGCAAGAACACATGCATATAAAAAGGTTTCCTAAAATTAATGTTTCCAAAATGGAAAAAGTTTCCTAATTTGACGACATTATTAAAATAACTCAAAAGTAGGTTTCAAGAGTTGAAACAAAGTTAGCATTCCATTATATATTTTTACTTTATGCATTAGAAATGCATATAAGGGTGTATGACTGGCATGATGGAGAGTTATGGATCAAAGCCCAATGTGATTGAGCATAATGCATGTTTCGGCTCAATGAGGACTTTCATGTTCCGGCCACTTGTTTTTAGTCTGTATTGTTTTTTTTTTCAAATTGTAATATGTAATTACATTACTTAGATTAGAATTAGAGATAGAGATGGATACCACTGTCAAAGAGCAAGATGGGATGGAGATCCAACAAGTTTAAAGATAATGTAATTATTTTGTTTACTTGTTTGAATCATGCATATTACCTAGGTGTGACCTTTTGATTTCCCTCTTGGTTTGGGGAAATAAATGTAGTAAAGTCCATAACTATACCATATTTTTATGCTTATATTTGTGAGATAGATAAAGGATGCATACCAATGTATGGCAACAATGTATGATGAGACTTAATTAGCTAAAATCCCTCAAACTAATACTAAGGTATATAAGCCTTCCATTAATTTAAGGAGAACCATAGTTCTTTATAGTGTGGGTTGTTGACCACTGTCAAGCTCACATTATATCGAATATGTTCGAATCTAATTAAATGGATTATCTTAGCTAGCCCTTTAGTTTTTTTACCATAGTCAAGGCTAATGGTTCTAGAGGCAAGATTAGGGAATGCATATATGATATGCATGTATCAAGAGTTGATAACCTAATGATCCAATAGTTGTGTAGAGTCACAATTGGTATAGAGATACCTACGTTTCAAGGGTATGGAGTTTGATTTGTTGACCACAGTCAAGGTCAAATTTCATATCAAGGATTGGATATTGGCCCACTAAGAAAATCATCGGGTTTTCTCGGATTCAATTTTGAAGGCTATTGATTTGTAATAAAATAGTGGGAGTAAATAGATTAATTAAAGACCTAATTAATGCATACATATATATGAACATACTCACACATGTTTTCTATTTCACATCTAGCTCATCATCATAAGCACATGAAATATTAATATATGATCAATCTTGGATAATAAGCTGGTTGGCAGCAACTATTTTAACTGGATCAGGCAAGTGAGAATTGTTATCAGAGCTGAAAAGATCCCTTATGTCTTGGATAAAGATCCATCACCACTTTCATCAGATGATGCCATTAATGAGATCAAGGGCGCTTATCAAAAATAAATGGAGGATAGTGAAGCAGCAGCATATTTGATGCTAGGTGCTATATCCTCAGAGCTTCAGAAGCAATATGAGATGATGGATGCTAGAACCATCATTTTGCATGTAGAGGAGCTTTATTCTTCTCAGGCTAGAATTGAGCAATATGAGATTTCTCGAGCTCTATTTAGCTGCAAAATGGTGGAAGGCACTTCGGCTGCTACTCATGCAATGAAGATGTGTGGGTATATTGAGCATTTGAGTAGACTTGGCTATGTAATGGATAATGATCTATACATAGATTTAATCTTGTACTCGTTGGCTCTAAGTTATGCACCTTTTGTGCTTAACTTCAACATGAACAAGATCCAAGTGACCATTCCTGAGCTAATCAACATGCTCAAAACAGCTGATGGATCCTTAAAAGTGTCATAGTTGTCACTTCTGCTAAAGGCAAGAAGTAGAAGAAGAAGAAGATGATGATGACTAAGGCATAGCCAAAGAATGGTGGGATTTCCAAGAAAAAGTTTGCCAAGAAAGAGAATCCCAAAGGAACTTGCTTCCATTGTGCAAAAGATGGTCATTGGAAGCATAACTGCAAGGCCTATCTATATTCTCTTAAGAAGAAAAAGCAAGTTGATGCTTCTACTTTAGGTATTCATATGATTGAAATTAATACTTATTCTATTGCTTCAAAACAATCTTGGGTATTAGATACCAGATGTGGATGTCATTTGTGTAATGATCTACAGTGGCTTAAAAGCAGTAGAAGAGTTGGAAAGGCAAAAATATGTCTACTATCAGCTACTAGACAAAATATCTCTACAACAGTTGTAGGAACTTACCATTTGCCTCTTCTAAGTGGATTAATATTGAAGTTAGATAACTATTATTATGTTCCAGCATTATCCAAAAGTATTATTTCTTTTAGTGGTTTATTGAATGATTATGATATTTCTTTAAAGGACAAGTATTGTTACATTTTTAAGAACAATATGTTTTATACAAAATCTATCATTAAGAATGGTATATTTGTTCTTGATTTAATTAAAGAAGTGCATAATGTGGATACCAAGAGAATGAAACAAGATAATCTAAATACCTCATATTTATGGCATTGCCGTTTAGGCCATATAAATGATAAATGCATGACCAAATTACACAAGTCAGGTTATTTTGGATCATTTGATTATGAATCATTTAATACATGTGAATCTTGTTTATTGGGAAAAATGACAAAAGCTCCCTTTATTGTTAAAAGAGAAGAAACTAAAATGGTTTTGGACTTAATACATTCAGATGTATGTGGTCTAATGACTACACATGCCAGAGGAGGTTACTCCTACTTCATTACTTTCATAGATGACTATTCTAGGTTTGGATATATCTATCTAATGAAATATAAATCAAAAGCATTTGAAAAGTTCAAAGAATTTAGAAATGAAGTAGAGAAGCAACTTGGCAAGAGTATTAAGACACTTAGAGGATATCGAGGTATGCAAGCTTCAAATATCCATTTATGGATTAAAGCAAGCCTCTAGGAGCTAGAACATACGATTCAATGTGACAATCAAAGAGTTTGGTTTCTCACAGAATGAAGATGAACCTTGTGTATATAAAAGGGTCAATGGTAGTGTAATTTTTTCTTTAGTTCTATATGTGGGTGACATATTGATCATGGGAAATGACATTTCTCTTCTCCAATATGTTAAAATATGGTTATCCAAGCAATTCTCCATGAAAGACCTTGGAGAAGCATCCTATATTATGGGAACAAGGATCTATAGAGATAGATCCAATAGGTTGCTAGGTCTTTCTCAAAGTACATACATAGATAAAGTATTAAAGAGGTTCAATATGGATCTCTCTAAGAAAGGGTTTATACCCATGGTGCATGGGAAACACCTTTCTAAGTCTATGTGTCTGCAGATACTAGAGGATAGAAAGAGCATGAATAGAATACCATATGCATGTACAATTGGTTCTATCATGTATGCTATGTTATGTACAAGTCCAAATGTAGCTTTTTCTTTGAGTGTCATAAGCATATTCCAATCCAATTTTGGAGAGGAACACTGGACAACTGTCAAAAATATCCTTAAATACATGAGAAGGACTAAGGATATATTCTTGGTATATGAGGAGGGCAGTTTGGAAGTAAATGGTTATACAGATACCAGGTTCCAATCTCACAAAGATTATTGTAAATTACAGTATAGTTTTGTGTTCATAATGGGAGGAGGGGCAGTTAGTTGGAAGAGTTCCAAATAAGAAACAATTGTTGATTCCACGATAGAAGCTAAGTACATTGCTACTTCAGAAGCAGCCAAAGAAGATGTCTAGATCAAAAAGTTCATATCTGAACTAGGCGTGGTGCCTAGAATTATTGATCCAATTCCTTTATATTGTGACAACAATGGAGTCATTGCACAAGCAAAGGAACCACGGTCTCATCAGTGATCCAAGCATGTCCTCTGATGCTACCATCTAATAAGGGAAATAGTAGCTGAAAATGAGGTGAAAATAGAAAGGGTCCCCACAGATGATAATGTGGCGGATCCCCTCACTAAAGTACTTTCCCAAATTAAGCACGATCACCATATAAATAGCATGGGTCTGAGACATATGATTGATTAGCTCTAGTGCAAGTGGGAGATTGTTAGAGAGTATGCCCTAAAGCCCATGTAAAAGGGATGTATTTCATATGTATGAATTCATATTCTTACTAAAAGGCATCATTCATTGATTAATGCTATGTTTAAATACCTGAGTTTGTAAATCTTAAATTAATAAATGAAGTCTTAGATATTATAAACACAGTGCAAAGACAATCATGAAAGTGTTCATGATATGAGATGTCTATTACATGCAAATATGTTAATATCTAAATATCCCTAGTCATAGACTTAACAAGATAGGACATTGTTAATTAAAACAGACTAGCATATATTATACTTATTGAATGGTTCAAGCAGTTGTTCTTATATATGTGATTATAAAAGATAATCAAAGCTAACATGTGGATGCTTGTTAGAATAACAAGTTCATTGAAGACCTGTAAAGAGAATCCTCACATGGATATTAAGTCTATGTCTGTGAGGAATATCTTTATAGTGGTTGTGCAAGTATCCTTAGACTTGAGATCACCAAAGTTGTCTTAAGTAGCAAGTGGCATACTTTGACTACATAAGTGATTACTTCCAACTAGTGGTAAACATAGTTAGGAGGCTAGGTATATCATGACCTAGTTAAAGATAGTTGAGTGATTGACAAAGGATTCACCATTCCAGATTTATTAAGGGAAGTTATCTCGCATGATTCTATAATTACCTTGTTCAGAGAATCTCTGGCCAGAGTAATATGCCAAGATGGATAGAGATCCATGAAGAGCATTTTGGGAACAATGATTAAATTATTAGAATATATATAATTAGATTTATATGATTTGAAAAAAATCCATACTCAGAATCTATTTGAGATAAGAGTGGTGAAAGGAGTAATTGCACGGTAACTGTTTCTATGGAAGGGTATAGTCAAACCACCTGACTTTCCTGACATTTGGGTAGTCATGATGCCTAGCTAGAGGCCAATCATGACTTGTATAATAATGTATTATGAATATCAATAGGGATTGATAAAATGTTTTAAAGGAGTTTAAATCATGTGTGTTTTGAATAGAACTCACAATTATGTATTATACTGCTAATATAAACAG
The DNA here is from genome assembly GCA_037975025.1 of Excoecaria agallocha. Taxonomy (NCBI): domain Eukaryota; kingdom Viridiplantae; phylum Streptophyta; class Magnoliopsida; order Malpighiales; family Euphorbiaceae; genus Excoecaria; species Excoecaria agallocha. Next base: position 30,028,711 of record CM075815.1, read on the forward strand.
GAACCCAATAGGTCACACACATATAGAGAAAATGATAAAATGGTAAAATGACAAGGATAATAATATTTGATATTATTATAGGGATAGAGAAGTGAATAAGAGAATAATTAATTAAAGAATTTAATTAATTATGATCAAGTAAAATTATTAACTTTTTAGAAATGTTATGTAAAATGGACCTAATTGAAATATTATATTTCATTATTAATTACTATTGAACTATAAGTGTTATAGGGATGATATAATAATTAATAGATCCATTGGAGAATTTAAAAGATGCCCAGAAGAATGGTTTTGGCACAATAACCCTTAAAAGGAAGGATTCCATGCCAACTATAGACAGAAGGCCTTAAAGGCCTGATTCTTGAACCAAAATAAGTTAAATATATTTCATAAGTGTTATGGAGCGTACATATTTAATTTGGATGGATTTGAAAATCATTTGGGAGATTAAATCCAAGTATATGCACAAAAGGCCTAGTTTGTGAGTTTTGTGCATAGTCTTTTGTGAAATTACTTAAATTGGAGTTAATTGATGCCAAATAAGTTATTAATAATTCTAGAAGCCCATTTAATATTTCTCCAGCAATTTTAAATAGCCTAATCCTATTATGAAGTTGGATTTTTAACCTAATTATAAAAATCCAAGTGATAGGGTATTAAAGTTAAGGTGAACAATTAAAAGAAAAGAGTTTCTCTCACTCACTTTCTCAACCCTAGCCGCCAACCCCTTACTGGCATCAAGGGGATTTCGACCAGCCTTTGTTCTCTTCTTTTGTTAGTTTATTCAATCATTCTCTAGTGTGGATTACTCATTAGAGGTGTTTAATTTTTGACACTATGGTTTGCGACAACCCCGGTGAGAAGAAAAATCAACTGTTCAACAAAAATCAAAGGTGATTTTTCTTATTCTCATTAATATGTATATTGTAAATTCATGGCAAGATCAGATCTATTGGTTAAAAATTTTAAATTCTGCTTATGTGTGAGATTCATGTAAAATATTTTAGACTTTGTTTTCTTCATAGAAATTGGTGATTTTGAAGTATATGTTTCGTAAGAATTAACCTTATGTCATTCTAATCATTGTACACAAAGATATATTATTTTTACCAAAAACTATTCCGGAACTAGAATTAATAGTTCATCTAAAATTTAATAAATCATATAAAATATTTAGAAGTAGATTTATTGCTAGGTTACTTCTAAAAGTTTGTAGATAAACATTTCTATTTTCTATATAATCAAACCTCATCTCAATATTAGTTCTAATTTGAAAGATATCATCCAAATACTGTAGACTGTTCATGTCTATGAGATTGCACACTTATCCAATTTTCAAGCAAGGTTATGACCCATTTAGAAGTAGAATTAAAATATGATTTCTTCTTAAGAAATCTGTTTCTGGAAGTCTATTTTAAAACCCAATTGGAATCATCGAAATATCTATTCTAAAACTCAAGATATTACCAAAAGAATACAACTAGGTCTAGTGAAACCAAACCCAAAATTTTAAACTTACATGTTAGTATAGAAAACCATAATTCCCATACCTTAGCCAAATTCCCTTTAGCTCTTCAATCATTTACAAGACCTTTTCCTTTATTCCTTCTACCTTCACCTTCTTCTTCTTAGTGATTTAAACTTAATTTCTCTTGGATAATCAACATGAAAAAGGTTTTCTTCCAAAATTTCATAAATAGATTGACAGGGTTTAGGAAAAGTGAAAGAGAGAGAAAGAGCAAAAATCTGTATTTTCCCACTATGAAAAATGCCGTCCTCCTCACCTAATGCCCCTTTTATACTTGTCTTGCATGTGAGTTTAAGTGGAATGTGACATCAGCTTGGTCTCTCACAATTCCTCTTTTAATCCTCCAACTAATTACATGTTATAAATTGACCCTCACTTAAACCTTCTCTTCCACATTGACCCCAACCTTTCTATCTTCTTCTAATTGCATCCCAATTTACTATTCTATTATTTCAATTGGCACAATATTTAATTGTATCAAAAATTGACCCCTTACCTAATATTTCATACTTCAATTACAACCTTTAATATTATTATACCAACATAATAATTTAATTATTCCCTTATAAAATTCATACCATATAATTCACACATTTATCACATAATTAATGATAACTTAATAACATTTTTACCCAAATCAATATCTTAACTATTAATAATTCATCCAATAATGTTCAATTAGACATTAATAACATGTAATTGCCTTTGAATTCTACTAGGGCCTATTTTGGGTCCTTACAAAATATGTTTCTATTAACCTAATAATACCCTCTTGTATTGTTTCTGTATTTTTTATTTAAGTTTTTAATGATCATTTTAAGTATTTCATTCATGTTATGGTAATTACACTATAAGAATGCTGCTGTGGTAGGATTGTGTGTGGTAGCCAAAAGACTTATTTTCAATAGGTAAACGAACTGTTAATTACATGGTTTTAGTTACAAACTGTATATATAACAGCTGCTTGATTTATTCAATTAGCATCTTAATTTAAGAGAGCTTGAGATTTCATAAAGTCATTTTTGTATTTCCTCTATAATTTTTTGATTTATATTTCAAAATATTACATTTTACTAAATTACGAGTTAAATAAATTATTATGTCCTGTTAGAGTTGTCCATTGACTAGCCAGTCAGATCAACTACTTTTATAGACAATTAATCACTTACTCTGAACAGAATTAAAATTGACACTTCGAAAAATCAAAATGTTCCATCTATAAGTTCTCCATATTAGTAATAAAGGGTTGATTTAAAAATTAATAATTTTTATTTGTTTATAAGTATTAAATCTACCAAAACATATTGAATGATGACTTTCAATTTTTTATGAAAGAAATGCAAATTGTGGGAGCAAGCATCAATCAATGGTTCCACTTCTCACACTACCCACAAAAATTTTGAATCTCCTACTTTTCCTGGGCTGCTTATTTTTTCCAAGCTGGTTGGGTTCTATTTTCATGCAATAAAAGGCTCATCATATTGTTTTTGTTTAATTTATTATTGCTTTGATTGGGGGCCTGCAATTTTGATCTGTAGAATGTTTCCTTAGTTTCTATACAAGCATTCAATATTTTTCTATAATGAAATGGTAGGTTTATTGATGTGAATTACAAGGGGTTCTGTTGGGGTGGGATTTCGAATTTTTGGGTAATTGGTTTTTACTTTCAACTATGTATTAGTGCTCTATTTTTTGCTCAATCAGCTGCTGATGCTAGTTTTGATAATTTTGGATGTTGTGCAGTGGACTTGGATTTAATATTACTGTATACTGTCCTCTTTCCTCTTTTTTTCTTTTCAGAAAACTACTACTTTCACCATGTTAACACCTCTTTATCCTTTTCTATCATTTTAAATATCTATTCTTCTAATGTATAGAATGATATATTCATCGATGCTCAATCAGTGTCCTTATTATCTTTCACCATTTAATTATTGTATATTATTTGTATATATCTACAAATAAATCCTTATAATTTTATACTATTGGGAAAGAAAATTAATACATCACCCACAACACTTGTATACTTTCATGGATACTAAGCCTAAAAAATGTTAGTTAATAAAGTCTTACATTCGACAAATTCGATGGATCCAAAGCTTGCTCTGAAATTCAATATCTATTTTCCGTTTTCTTAATATTTCTCTCTTTTACCTATTATATACATATATATGTTGTATATTGGTATAATATTGCTTATAATAGAAGATTGAGTGTTATCATTCATAAACTTCTAGCCTCTAGGACCATTGCATAAGGTTATAGAATATAACTACTAACTTACATCTTAGTTGCGTATACACTATAGTCAAGTCAAGTGTTTATTTATTTATTTATTTTTTACGATGCCCCATTTTAGATATGTTATAATGCATAGCTAAGGAAACCATACATATGTGTTTTTTTTTCATTAACTTTTCTTTAAGCTGGTATCAAACGAGTTTAGGAGTAAGGGGATAAGTTTCTTACATTCTACCTCCACTTATGTACGACACGTTTTCCAAAATAATATACCTTTTTCAACTAGGTTTTTCAAATTTCGCTTGTGTCTGATGTGTTTCAAATTTTAGCATAGTGTATTTCTTTTTTTTTTAAATTTATGGGACGTATAAGTGGTTTTCTTTTTGAATGTGGTTTTGTAATTCTTATTCATTGTCTTTAATTACATTAGCTTGTATTTGTAAATCAAATTTAATCCTTTATTAAGTATCTGTATGGGTTGGTTTTGATTTTAATACCTACTAAATATTAAAGAATAATTTTTTAAATGAAATTTGTATTTTATGCAATTAATTAGATTGTAATTCTTCAAATTATAATAGAAGAACATTTGAAGCTTTTGTCAGCAAGTCTTTAAAGTTGTAAGCAATTGGAAATGAAATGTTTTCAGCTTTAATCTATTAGATGTATTAACTGATAAGCGAGTTTTATTTAATTTGTAGAAATGCTGCTATATGTTTTATTAAATTTTTTGATGATCATTTTAAGTAATTAATTCTTGTATGCTAATTACTTTGTAGCAATGCTACTGTTTGGTATAATATTGCTGCTGTGATAGAACTGTTCATGGAAACTGAAAGACTTCTATTCAATGGGTGTTAGGTAAACGAGCTATGATTCCTTGGCTGATGAATTTGTCCTTGTAGTGATATCTTTCCTACTATTTGATAATGATATCTTTTATCTTATAAGCTGTATTTTTTATATATGTGTTAGTTATAAATTGCATATAAGGCTTGGATGATTCAATTAGCATCTTAATTTGTAAGAGCTTAAGATTTCATAGTCATTTTCATATTTCTCCAATACTTTATTGATCTATGTTTCCAAAGATTATATTTTACTACATTATGAGTTGAATGAATTATTATATCTTATTAGATTAGGAATTAAATGTTATACTAATTAATCTATTAAAATATAAAAACCAAGGTTATGGAACTCAATAAGCAATGGAAGAATAAATATATAAAATTATTTTTGTACAATAAATTTGAGAGCGATGATATAGATCTTCATCGTGGAGATGTTTTAGACTGGATGCGTAATTTATGGAACAAGTACAGGGGAGAATTTCATATAGAACATGTGTGGGGTAAGGCAATCCAAGAAGCTCTTCGAAAAGTTCCTAAAGGGGTAGACAAAAGCTAATGGGTATGGCTGGTCAAAGAACATTTTTCTACTAAGAAGTTTAAGGTATCGTATAGTATAGTGTTGTAACATTATGTTATTTATACTGTGATTTTATTTGTGAATACTTTAATGTGGTTTATTTTAGTTCACAATAGTTAACAAACAAAAAAATGTATAAAATAAGGCTAAGCTGAAAATGCCTCATCATACTGGTAGCAAGCATATTAGAGAAATCATTAATCAAAAGGTGTTATAATTGGTGACATTTATGTGTATAAATTCTTTCTTTATCTTTTTATTTTTTCCTTTTTTTTTCTATTTTTCTCTTTATATTGAGGAGTTTTGAATTGTTTATTGCTATCAAAGGAGGAAAAGATGGCAATCCACCGAACATGGCAACCATTTTCTTTGAGACTCGAAAAAAGGAATACAAGCATGTTGAACCTGAAACAATTGAAAAATATGTGCGAGTAAAGTATACAAAATGAAATGTGTTTGTGTTAATTATATAGGATTTTAGTAAATCCTTGTAATATATATTTTTATATGTCAAAATCCAAGGATTTTAGTAAATCCTTGTAATATATATTTTTGTATGTGCAGTCCGAGCCCTCTTTTCTAACATCGATGTAGTAGAAAGATGTCTGGCCCTCAAAATTATAGTCTTGTGGTTAGTTTTGGAGGTGTGGTTAAGGCAAAGGAATTCAAAGGCAGCTCATCTAAAGTAGAATTGTTGTCTAAGCTACATTCAACTCATGAGGAAAATTAGTCTTTTAAAGATCATTTATCTGTTGTGGAATGTAAAGTGAATGAACTTAAAAAATTGAAGGAGTTGTTGGTATCCCAACAATCTACTGTCCAGCCTCAAACAACAGTACCCTCTCAAGAAATTGACTAGTCAACTTAAAGTATATTACAGGTTAGTAATTTGAAATACATGGTTGCAAATTAAATATTTTTGTTTTGCCTTTTAATTTGATGTGATATGTGAAATTGAGGTTATTGTATGTTGACATTTAAAGAATTATACGCCTATTGCTACTGTCTTTTTTTTTATTTTGGATTTAGGTTAGTGTTTGTGTTTTTGAATGTTTGTAATCAATTTTTGTTAACTGTCCACGGAAGTAGTTGATAGGACTGGCTACAATTAATCATTTCATCTATGAATCACTTTTTGTTAAAAAATTTATAGTTGAGCTTTTAAAATATTAGGCTAACTGAAATGAGATTTATGATATATAAGAAATGGCATAAAATATCAAATTCTATTTTATATAACTTGTAAACAAAATTCAGAATTGTAAGTGTAATTATTTGAATATGATATATTCATTTTTACTATTCTAATTCTATTATGCATGTATTTTGCAGCCCCTCATATACTAACTTTTTGAAGTGTATATAATTACACTTATGGAATTAGAATATTTTTTGGGTGGGTTGTTAAATCACTTTTAGATTCAACTACTTATTATTAATAGATCTATATATATTTTTTCACAAAATCATTTTGTTTTCTTATTGTACTTTGTTGCAGTAATAAAATACAATATAGAATTCACAATGAAGGTTTGAAGACTTCATGCAAATGCTGATGGCTATTTTGTTAGGAAGTTGTAGAGATGTAAATCATCTTATTTTGCTGGTTATTATTTTTTTTTGGAAAAGGGTTGTATAAACAATATTTTTATTCATATGATGGTTTTTTCGATGTTAACTCTTACATTTGTATTCATTACAAATTATATATATATGAAATGTTGGGATTATTGTTTATATGTGTATCTATTATTTATGAATTATATAATACAATTGAATTTACATAAATAAAAAATTTATTTATTTTGGAATCAACAGGAATTATATACCTTTTATTGACCAGATGAAAGACTAAAATATTGATCTTTTATTAACATTTTAGTGACTAGATTACAATGGTCCATAAAAGGTGGTCCCAAAACAAAATAGCGACGGGATATAACTTGTCCTCTTTGAAATTTAGGGACCAAATTTTTGGTCATTAAAAAGTTTGATTAGTCACATGAGTTAATTATTTAGGATAAGAAATTTTGTCCATAATACATTTTAGGGACCAGTTATTTCTAGTCCTTAAATATTTTTAAGGACCAGATTTTTGGTCCCGAAAGGTTGTATGGGTCATGCGAGGTGGATTAATTAGCATAAAAAATTTGATCCTTAATATTTTTAGGGACTAGAATTTTCTAGTCTTAATAACTTTTAAAGAACAGAAGCCAAATCTGGTCCTTTTTAGTCATTATCGGTGACACCTTAAAAGACTAAAAATATGGTCCTTATTAACCTTTAAGAACCAGATCTTTGGTCCTTAAAGGACATTTTTCTTGCAGTGCTTATGATTAAAAGAATTAATTGTTATTAAAGGAGAAGAAAAAGGTGGAAAGAAGAAAGGGAAAGGAAAGGTACAAGATTGAAAGCTACAGGACTTCGACTAAGGTATTGGTTTAATAACATTCTCATATATGCATGTGGTTAATTGAAGAAGAAACTTGAATGGTTGAGTGATTGGTTGAACAAATGAATCGAGTATAAATATCATAGAAGTTTTCATAAGAAGAAACATGTAAGCTTCATGGATTAGTTGTTATAATTTCAGCATATTTTGGGTTAGGAGTCTTAAATTGAGATAATTTTAATTTTGTATTTTACATAAGTAATATACCTATAACTTTGAAGAAGCAACTTAAGGCTAAATATGCCAATATGTTGTTCATAATTTCACTTGAAATTGTAGTGAATTGGTGATTTTAGTTCTGGAACAGGTTGTGAAAAATATGATGTATTTCCTTGTAAAATTGTCAGAATGCTATTACGTCAAATTATATACAAAATAGATTTCGAAATGTACATTTTATATGAAGGAAGCACTGCCTAATTTTATTTGTATGAATGTCAAATGTTAGCTTGAAATTCATAAGAACTGGTTGCACTGTTAAGGAACAGATTTTTGTATTTCGGGCATAAATCTTTGTAGAGGAGTCAAAATGCTATGCTGAAAAATTATAGGTAAATTAGATACCTTGGAGCAGAACTTTAATTCAGGAAAGTTAGTCTAATTCCTTCCCCATTTTATTCTATGAATTTTATAATTGGTAACAAAAATAGTTTTTTGATTTTATGAACAACCTATGGTTTTTCTTAAATATCTCAAATTATAAATTTGATATTGAGATGAATTTTGATGTTTTAGAAATTGGACATACAGGGGAATATATTTGTATAAGGTCTGATGGAGATTTAATTGAACCCTTAGTCTCACTAGACTGCGTATAGTATGAGTAGGGTATCGTTCCAAAGGGAACGGGATAAATTTTATATTGACGTAACAACAAGTAAATGGATAGGTAACAATTTCAATTAAAATCATGCAATTAATGTAAATACTAAACTACTTAAAATATATTAAGTTAATTTTGGATAATATATTACTTAAAAGATGGGATAAACATACATTATAACCAAATAAACAAGTTCATCTTTGAATTAATTATCAATTATATGAATGGTATGATGGAGAATTTAGCCAAGATTCTTTAAAGCAATTCTCATTGTCAATAAAGATGTTCTTACTTAGAGTCTATAAGCATTCTCATGTCATTATAGAGATAAATAAAAACTATGAAGTTCTATGCCAATTCTTTAACCCCTCAAAGTGAATTCCTTATCTCTAAGTGAACTCAATGCTTCAAGTAAATATATTTGTTTTTCCATCAAACAATTCCAATTCTCATTGTGAATTAAATGACTAACATGCTAATTATGGTGATCAAACATAATAAGCAAATTGAAGCACTCAAATAAACTTAAATCATACTTCAAACATAAGGAGAATAAACATTCATAAAACAAAGATAAGCAAATGAAAAACAAATTGAATTAAGTAGTTATAATGTACCAAAAGAACTAGTCAAATACAAATTTACAATAAAGATGAAATAAGAGAAAAGAAAACATCACTCCCCAGGGTTTACTTTCTATTTAAACCTTCTGATATATCTCTTATTCCTTTGGCTTTGTTCTTTGGTCATCCTTTTGAAAACTAAGTAAAAAGAAAAATCCAAAAGCAACTAAAAATGTTCTTAAGTAAACAGTCAAAGAATTCTTTTATTTTTTCATCCCCTTCACTAGAGTTTTTCTCCCATATATATAGACCTTGACTCTACAGATATGCCCCTTAATAAGTCACGGAAGGTTGCTCTGAAAGGACATAATGTTTGGCTGAAAATTCGGGTGCAACAGTCATGACGTTTGAGAAACAGTTTTCTTGTCCGACTCTTGAACACCCTCACGAGTCGTGATCTTCAGCTATTCTTTTGGACTCGTGATTTCTTGCTTTAGTTGTGATTTGTGCTGCTCTCCTTATAGAGTCGTGACTACCTTCACGACTCGTGAACTACTGTTGGGACTCGTGAATGGCTTGCTCTTTCTTCTTCACTCCTTCTCCACTCGTGAGGATCTTCACTAATCACACAAAACTATCCGAGTCGTAAACCACTTCACTACTCTTGATCTTTTTCTTAAAAATTTCACCATCTTCTTCCTTTTCTTCACACTTCACCAATTTTAACCTAAAAGCAAACATAAACACATAAATTGGACATAAACACATAAAAATACATATAATATTACATAATTAACTACATAAATAAGAGAAAAACACACATAAAAAGATAGACATTTTACATGACATCAAATTCCCCCACACTTAAACCTTGCTTGTCCCCAAGCAAGAGAAAAGTTAGAAAATTTAATCTCAAGTCAAACTAAGTAAGTTACATTATAACGCATTGCTCAATTTTTACTTAAGATAAGATTGATATGAATTCAAACACCTTAACACTCAAAATATTAGTACATTAAGACTTAAAACATGCATCTTAAATCATCAAGTCACCTAAATTTACTAAATTCAATATCAAGAATATAAAGTCTCAAGACTAACCATGCTCAAGAGAGAATTGTGATCATAAAGCCTAAGATCCTAAGACTATAGTTGCCTTTTTAGATAATTAAAAAGCACACATACCTTTAAACCCATCTCATGGCATTTTTAGACTATGTTTTTCATCTTTTTTTTTCTTTTCTTTCTTTTTCTTCTTCTTTTTTTAGCATGGGTATACTTTTAGACTTTATCCCATGAATAGCAAGAGAATGTTGTATTGGGTGCGTTTTACACTCCATCCTATACATTATTAAGCTTTTAGATATGCATCTTGCTTTATTGTATTTATTTTCATTATTTTTCTTACTTTCTTTCTTTTTTTTTTTACTAGTCCTCATCCATTATTGAAAGGCCTAAAGGTAAGTATTATGGCTATAGTTTCCATGAAGCAACTAAAATCCTAAAATCTTAAGCTAAATGAGCATATTCTAACCTTAAAGCATAGTTAATGAAGAGACTAAATAACCTAAAATGTTGAAAGAAGTAAAAAGAGATAACTTAAAAACATAAAACGCATGCCAAAAATCTTGAAAGCCTAATCAAATGAGTATAAAAGGTAAATGAATCTTCATAACAACCTATATTACATACAATATGAGCAATACTTATAACAAAACTCACTATAAAAGCTAGTCTAAATAAAGAAAAAGATAAACAAACAACAAAACACACAAGTGCTCCCCCACACTTAGAACACACATTGTCCTCAATGTGGAGAAACAAAACAAACACACAAACAAAAAGAAAATTAAAAATAAACAAAAGCATAGAGGAAAGAAAACTCCCCTCAAAGTCATGGTGAAGGTGGAGGCAAAACAGCCACATAGCCCGATTGGGCAATGAAAGCATCCACCTTGTGCTCAAGGCGGCATTAACTATGAACCAATTGACTTGTGGTTTGTTCCAATGAAGCCAATTGACTTTGGATGGCGGATTGATTGTGTAGCAATTGATTGAACATGGAAGTGGTGATATTCGAAGAAGATCTAGCAGTTGATGTGAAAACAAGTGAATGACTAGGTGTACCCTCCATAGGATCATCACTTTGCCCTAACTCCGTTGGCCTTGACTCTTCCGAAGTACTTTCCATAGCAGCCACGTAGGGAGTAGAAGTACTTGGTAATTCCTTGCAACAAGAATGATATATAGGTGGTATGTATTGAAAGGAATTGTTATTGACTTCTCCTCTTACAAATAAATGCTTAGAAAAATATATGCATGGAAGTACACCATCATAAATACGCAAATCAATATCAATTCCCCTAGCAATAGCAGCTATGACATGACCATGTATGATAGGGGACTCCGGGCGATTAACACAATTCAATAATTGGTTGAAAATCCAATAACACCAATATATAGACTTACGATTATGCACACACCACATCAAAAACAGCTCATGACTAGAAACTCTATTAAATTCATGCTTGTTGAAGACAATGGAGGCAAGAATCTTATGCAAAATCCAATATTTCAAGTCCGATATAAACATGGATTTAGCCTCTCTAGCCCTATATGGTGTAGTCAAACCAGTAAGAAAGGTCCAAAAATTATTAGGTCTATAACTCTTAGGAGGAGTACATAATCCATTTGGGCTAAAGCCAAAGATACGATGCATCATGAAATAAGTAAGAGTATGATCAACACCATTCAAGCGAAAGTCTACAAGCCTAGGATTATCAGCATTTTCTTTGAAATTTGTGTAAAATTCCAAGACTAAGTCAGTATAGAATTGCTCATGCATATTAACAAACCTCAAGAGACCACATTGAGACAACATCTCATTCACTTCATCAAGAACACCCACATGTTCAAGCAAAGAGTTAGGAAAATACTTACATTGATATTTTGCTCTATCTTTTAAAACAAGGAACTTGTTACCTTCATGAATTGAGGAAAGAGAGAATGGTGAACCAAAGTCTGTCTGTAAGCTCTGAAGTGGTGGTTCATCTCCTCCTTGCTGACCCCTTGATGCTGAAACGTTATTTTTCCTTACCATGGTTGTTAAAGAGAAAATGAAACAGAGAAGCAATGTGTAACGTGAATGCAAGGAAAGGAAAAGAGAAGAAGATGTTGCAGAGAAGGAAAAACAAATAGACAAAAGGAAATGCAAGTTACAGTTGACAAAAAATGTACGAGAGGATTAAAAGAAAGAGAATGTAAAAAAAATAGAAAAGGAAACCAACTACAATTTTTATAGAAGAATGAGGGAAAAATGAAAAGGTATGTCGTTTAAAAACACTAAATTGAATTTATAACCGTTCCCTCTCTTAAATGTAAGTTAATAAAGGGTAGTTAAGCAAATTAAAAATTGCTAATACTCCTAATTAGAAGAAATAAAAGTAAAATAAAGAAATAAAAATGAAATAGAAATAAAATCAGGAAGGTAAAAATCACGACTCGTAACTTTTGGAACAGAGCGTCAAGAGTCGGCATGTGCCTCACGACTCGTGAAGTATAAGGCAGTTGGTATAAATGAAGCAATGTTCACGACTTGGCATGAATCTCACGACTCGTGACCCTTTCCCTTCTGTACTACACGTGATACCCTTCACGACTAGTGATTCTGCTCACGACTGAATGGATGAAACCTCTGGAATACTCGTGAACATGATCACGAGTCGTGATGCACTCATGAACATGATGTATTTCTCTGTAAAATCTTAATAACTTGATCCAAAAATTAAAGTAACAAAGAAGAATAAGCTAAGGAACATAAAAACTATATAAAACATATAATGTAGTCTACAATCACACCATAAAATAAATAAATTCAAACTAAAAGAACTAAGGAAAAACAAAAATCATATTAGGAGTATGCAAAAGAAGAATTCATCAAAGAAACTTTGTGAGAAGGAACCAATGCGTCACCAATGAAATAAGGCTTCAATCTATGTCCATTTACCTTAAAAATATCTCCTTTATCATTAGCAATATAAATAGCCCCATAAGAAAAAACTTGAACAACCTTGAAAGGTCTCGACCATCTAGACTTTAATTTTCCAGGAAAAAGTTTCAATCGAGAATTATACAACAAAACCATGTCACCAACTTGAAATTCTTTCTTTAGTACATGTTTATCATGCCATGATTTAGTTATTTCTTTATATAACTTGGCATTTTCATAAGCATTCATACGAAGTTCCTCTAACTCTTGTAATTGAAGCAATCTCTTTCTACTAACTTGTTGTATATCAAAATTTAACACCCTAGTTGCCCAATATGCTTTATGCTCAATCTCAACTGGCAAATGACAAGACTTACCATAAACCAATTGATAAGGTGTAAGGCCTATAGGAGTTTTGAAAGCTATTCTATATGCCCAAAGAGCATCATCTAACTTAAGTGCCCAATCTTTTCTTGATCTAGAGATAGTTTTCTCTAAAATCCACTTAAGCTCTCAATTACTAATCTCAACTTGTCCACTAGTTTGGGGGTGATAAGGTGTAGCAATTTTATGAGTCACATTATATTTTCTCAATAATTGCTCTATAACTTTATTGCAAAAATGAGACCCACCATCACTAATAATTGCCCTAGGTGTTCCAAATCTAGGAAATATAACTTTCTTAAGCATCTTTTTAACCACCTTGGCATCATTAGCAATGGTTGGAATTGCTTCCACCCATTTAGATACATAATCTACCATAACCAAAATATACCTATTTCCTAAGGAACAAGGAAATGGTCCCATAAAGTCCATACCCCAAACATCAAACAATTCAACTTCCAAAATACCATGTAAAGGCATTTCATTCCTCCTAGACAAATTTCCCATTCTTTGACACTTATCACAACTAAGTTCAAAGTCCTTGACATCCTTAATCAATGTAGGCCACCAAAAACCAGCTTGCAAAACCTTGGAAGCTATCTTAGAAACCCTAAAGTTACCACCTACAGCATAAGAATGACAATGAGCTAATACTTCACCAACTTCTTCATGAGGAAAAGACCTCCTAATCAATCCATCAGCACATCTCCTATATAATAAAGGCTCTTCCTAATAGTAAAACTTAACATCATGAAGGAATTTCTTCCTTTGCCTATAATCTAAACCATAGGGAAGCATACCACTTACTAAATAGTTTGCTATATCGGCAAACCATGGAACTTCCTTAGAAACCACACTAAAAAGATGTTCTCCATGAAAAGATTCATCAATAGGTATCCCATCATCATTATCTTGCAAAACACATTGGGTTAACCTAGATAAATGGTCAGCAACTAAATTCTTCTTTCCCTTTTTATCCCTTATCTCCCAATCAAACTCTTGTAGCATTAATATCCATCTTAACAATCTAGGCTTAGCATCTTTCTTAATCAAAAGGTACTTAAGGGCAGCATGATTAGAATAAACAATGACTTTTTGCCCCACAAGATAAGACCTAAATTTATCAAAAGCATATACAATAGCCAAGAGTTCTTTTTCAGTTGTGGAGTAATTAATTTGGGCATTATCTAGTAACTTGCTAGCATAATAAATAACAGATGGCTTCCCATCAATTCTTTGTCCTAAAACAGCCCCTACCGCATAATTACTAGCATCACACATCAATTCAAAAGGTTGCTCCCAATTTGGTGGTTGTAACACCGGTGAAGTGACAAGAGCATGTTTAAGAGTTTCAAAAGATTTAAGACATGCCTCATCAAAATGAAAATCAACATCTTTACCTAGCAACGTGCATAAGGGTTTAGCTATCTTAGAGAAATCTTTGATAAACCTCCTATAAAAACCAACATGGGCTAGAAAGCTTCTAACATCTCTAACATTTTTAGGAGGAGGCAAATTAGCAATTATTTCAATTTTAGCTCTATCAACGTCAATCCCCCTATTAGAAACTAAATGTCCTAAGACAATGCCCTCTTGAGCCATAAAATGACACTTATCCCAATTTAAAACCAAACCATGTTCCATACATCTATCAAGCACCGTAGAAAGATTAGATAAACAATCCTCATAAGTAGTGCCATACACACTAAAGTCATCCATGAAAACTTCTACACATTGATCAATAAGATCACTAAAGATAGAAAATATGCATCTTTGAAAAGTGGCTGGTGCATTACACAAACTAAAAGGCATTCGCATAAATACAAAAGTTCCATATGGGCATGTAAAAGTTGTCTTAGATTGGTCATGTGGATGAATTGGTATTTGATAGAAACCTCTCAACCCATCTAAGTAACAAAAGTAAGAAAAATTAGCCAATCTTTTTATAACTTGATCAATAAAAGGTAAAGGAAAATGGTCCTTTCTTGTAGCCTTATTTCACTTTCTATAGTCCACACACATACGCCAACCCGTGATAGTCCTAGTAGGAATTAAATCATTATTATCATTACGAATTACAGTCAAGCCATCCTTTTTAGGGACAACTTGAATTGGACTCACCCACTTGCTATTACTTATAGAATAAATTATGCCATTATCAAGCAATTTAATTATTTCCTTCCTCACAACCTCTTTAAGAGTTGGATTAAGCCTTCTTTGACCTTCAATGGAGGTCTTAGAATCCTCCTCTAACAAAATCATATGCATGCAAACTTTAGGTGCAATTCCTTTTAAATCACTAATAGAATATCCCATGGCATTTCGATGAGCAAGTAAAATATCACGTAAAGCATTCACATTATGCTTATCAATTGAAGAATTAATAATGAATGGTAATTTAAACTTTAAATCTAAAAATGCATACCTTAAGCTTGTTGGTAACGGCTTAAGTTCAAGTTTAACTTCCTCCTTAGATGTCTTTGATGGCATATCCTCATCCTTTCTGAAAGACTCAAACCTTGAGAATCTTCCTTGGAAAGGATATGAGGCAACTTGCAAAACCTCATCACAACTCTCATTTAAACAATAAGGTGCAATAGGCGTTTGACTTAAACAATCATTCACAACACTATCAATACACTCATCAAGAATATCATAAGCATCAATTCTATTTACCACCTCCATTGGTGAAGATTTAACCATCCCAAAAACATTAAATTCAATTGTTTCACCATTAACTTCAAGAGATATTTTACCATTTTTCATATCAAAAACAGCCCCAGTAGTAATTAAGAAGGGCCTACCAAATAAAATGGGAATTTTAGGATCCTCATCCATTTCTAGCACAACAAAATCAGCAAGAATCACAAATTTACCCACTTTGGTAGGAATATTTTCTAATATACCTATAGGGTGTGAAATAGATTTATTTGCCATTGATAAGCACATACTGGTAGGCTTTAATTCACCTATATCAAGCTTTTTATAAATGGAATAAGGCATAAGGCTAACACTAGCACCCATATCACATAGAGCCTTATCAAAATATGTACCACCTATAACACAAGGAACTGTGAAACAACCAGGATCCTTTAGCTTAGGTGGTTATTTAGAATACATAGCTTTAGATTCTTCTACCAAAGAAACATACCCATATTCTTCAAGTTTATTCTTGTGACTCACAATTTCTTTTAAAAATTTTGCCAATGAAGGCATATCCTTAATTGCATCCACAAAGGGTATAGTCATAGTAAGTTCCTTTAAATAATTCAAAAACTTGCCAAATTGCTTATCAAGATTTCTTCTAATGAGTTTCTGAGGGAATGGCAAAACATTCAAATTAACTTTAGGGTCATCTTCCCTAGATAAGGTTATCTTTTCCTTAGGTTCATTAGGCTTATGCATTACATCATCATTTTTACTTGCATCCAAAACATGATCATCATGCACAATAAGACTCTCATTACCTTTTTTATTACTTTGAATCTTTTTACCACTCCTTAACATAATAGATTGAACCGATTCATGAGGCAAAAACTTAGGTTGACTTGGTAGCTTGCCTAAAGGTTTAACACTAAAAGTAGCCTGTTGAGCCAATTGGGTTTCAAGCATCTTATTATGAGTGACAAGTTGATCAATTTTAGTGTTAATTTGCCTAAATTGATCCTCATTTTGCTTTTTAGTAGTCGTTTGATGATTAACAAATTGCTCCATCGAACTCTCTAAATGGGATTTAGGTTGTTGAGGGTTAAAAGGTGGTTTATTTGGAAAAGGTGAAGGGTTAGGTAATTTGTTTATATGATTGTTATTATTAGGAGGGTTCAATTGGGCATTTTGGTTAGACCAAGAAAAACTGGGATGGTTTCTTCATTGTGGGTTGTAATAATTAGAATTTTGACCCAACCTTTGGTTATAGTTCCCTTGAACAAAACTTACATCCTCACTAGACCCCTCACTACAATTAGCATACATATGAGGTTCACCACATCTCTCACAAACATGACTAACATTTTCAACATTGGAATGAGAATTACTTACCATTTTTGTCATAACCTCTACCTTAGCCGTCAAGAGATTAATGGAATCAAATTCCAAAAACCCCATAGCCTTCGCCATAGTGGGTTCTTCTCCCATATAGCCTTGTGAGGCTAACTCTTCTAACAAAGTTTCAGCTTCCATAGCAGTCTTCTCTAACCATTTACCACCTGAAGCAGCATTAACAATATTTCTATTTTCCTCCATTAACCCATTGTAAAAGATTTGAGGAATCATCCAATCCGGCAAGCCATGATGAGGACATTGCCTTTGAAGTTCCTTAAACCTTTCCCAAGAGGTATAAATAGTTTCATTAGGCAATTGTTAAAATGTAGATATTTGATTTCTAAATTTTGCCGTTTTATGAGGTGGAAAATACTTATGAAGAAAAGCTTGTTTTAATTGGTCCCAATTAGTAATTGTCTCACTAGGTATACTAGCAAGCAAAATTTGGGCCTTTTCATTCAAAGAAAATGGAAATAACCTAAGTCTAATTACATCATTACTCACTCCATTAATTTTAAACATAGCACACACATTAAGAAAAGCAAGGATATGAGCATAAGGGTCTTTCCCTTGCAAACCTCCAAATTGGTTATTTTGCACCATTTGAATGACCGCCGGCTTGATCTCGAAATTGTTATTAGCAATAGCCGGTGCTGCTATTCCTCCAAAACTCTCCGAAATATTTGGCATTGCAAAATCACCAAGCGTTCTCCTTTCTTCGCCCGCCATAATTGGAAAATTATGACCTTCCTCTAATTTAGCACTTTGTTCTCCTTCTACTTGCAAACTAAGTTCCTCTTGTTGCTTCCTTCTAAATTCCCTACAAGAATTAAGAATACTTTTAGTCTAATATCATTACAAAAATTCCAATTCCAAAACAAACAAACACAATATAAGAATTCATACATCTAATAACTAATATATATCATACAATCCCAAAACATCTACTATTTTGTATCAATCAATAAAAATTCATTTTGAACCGTTCCCCGACAACGGTGCCAAAATCTGATGGGGATTTAATTGAACCCTTAGTCTTACTAGACTGAGTATAGTATGAGTAGGGTATCGTTCCAAAGGGAATGGGGTAAATTTTATATTGATGTAACAACAAGTAAATGGATAGGTAACAATTTCAATTAAAATCATGCAATTAATGTAAATACTAAACTACTTAAAATATATTAAGTTAATTTTGGATAATAGATTACTTAAAAGATAGGATAAACATACATTATAACCAAATAAACAAGTTCATCTTTGAATTAATTATCAATTATATGAATGGTATGAATGGAGAATTTAGCCAAGATTCTTTAAAGCAATTCTCATTGTCAATAAAGATGTTCTTACTTAGAGTCTATAAGCATTCTCATGTCATTATAGAGATAAATAAAAACTATGAAGTTCTATGCTAATTCTTTAACCCCTCAAAGTGAATTCCTTATCTCTAAGTGAACTCAATGCTTCAAGTAAATTTATTTGTTTTTCCATCAAAGAATTCCAATTCTCATTATGAATCAAATGACTAACATGCTAATTATGGTGATCAAGCATAATAAGCAAATTGAAGCACTTAAAAAAACTTAAATCATACTTCATACATAAGGAGAATAAACATTCATAAAACAAAGATAAGCAAATGAAAAACAAATTGAATTAAGTAGTTATAATGTACCAAAAGAACTAGTCAAATACAAATTTACAATAAAGATGAAATAAGAGAAAAGAAAACATCACTCCCCAGGGTTTACTTTCTATTTAAACCTTTTGATATATCTCTTATTCTTTTGGCTTTGTTCTTTGGTCATCCTTTTGAAAACTAAGAAAAAAGAAAAATCCAAAAGCAACTAAAAATGTTCTTAAGTAAATAGTCAAAGAATTCTTTTATTTTTTCATCCCATTCACTAGAGTTTTTCTCCCATATATATAGAGCTTGACTCTATAGATATGCCCCTTAATAAGTCACGGAAGGTTGCTCTGAAAGGACATAATGTTTGGCTGAAAATTCGGGTGCAACAGTCATGACGTTTGAGAAACAGTTTTCTTGTCCGACTCATGAACACCCTCACGAGTCATGATCTTTAGCTATTCTTCTGGACTCGTGATTTCTTGCTTTAGTCGTGATTTGTGCTGCTCTCCTTACTGAGTCATGACTACCTTCACGACTCGTGAACTACTGCTGGGACTCGTGAATGGCTTGCTCTTTCTTCTTCACTCCTTCTCCACTCGTGATGATCTTCACTGATCACACAAAACTATCCGAGTCGTGAACCACTGCGCTACTCGTGATCTTTTTCTTCAAAATTTCACCGTCTTTTTCCTTTTCTTCACACTTCACCAATTTTAACCTAAAAACAAACATAAACACATAAATTGGACATAAACACATAAAAATACATATAATATTACATACTTAACTACATAAATAAGAGAAAAACACACATAAAAGATAGACATTTTACATTACATCAAGGTCACTTGGCTTAATAATAACATTTTCAAAATAAAAAATGGCACATAAATTTGATCCAGAATGTTGCCCATGTGTAGAGTTTTGTTGGCAGAATTTTAATTTATCTTCTATTATGGTTTTAATATAGTTATGTTAAATATGCATCTATATGAAACCACATTGAATTGGATATGGAGTGTGATATGATTATTGATAAAGGTCTATATAAATATATATATATATATACATATATATTCATATATATACATAAGTAAAGATTAGTGATAATAATATCAAATATTCATATGTGATTAAACTTGTATACATGCTTGTTATATGCAAAATTATTTACATGTATGTACCCCTATGAAGAGTAGATGTTTATTTCAACATGCACTTATACTATGAAATATGAAATACATTAGTGTGACCATGTTCACATGTAGTGCCTTAAGGATAACATGTTAAAGTACATATTACGATGATATATACTCAATTGTCAATACTTGTTTTGTTATATGCCTATATGAATACATGCGTATATATATACTAAGAATTATGAATCTTTTTTACATTATCACATACATAAAATGTGCTACAATGTATAGTTGTAAGAACGAGTCATGCTTTATGATAAGCACTTGAACATGTATGATACATTACATGACTGTCATAGTATGATCATGCTAATATGTGATATCTAATGATAACTTTATTAAAAAGTATGGGAATCATTATATGAACTTTGTATACATAATTATGCCATAGCTATAATATATCTATCCTATGGTTATACATGTACAAATTGATTAGTTAAGTGCAAGCATGATATATGAAAAGAGAATTAAATAGAGTATTGCTTACAATTAGAGTTCAATTGTTGATAGATAGCAACCTATAGGGATATTATAGTTGCCACCGTTGACCTGTTTACGTCTAAAGTAAAGTTGATCCTATTGGATCATGAACAGCCTAATTTGGGTTATTAGCTAACCCATTTCGGTTTATTTGGCTGGTCCATCGTACAGTTGATTCCATTTGGGTCTATAATTTTGATATCCTCGGATATCCACCATTTTGATACGCTCAAGTATCCACCATTCCTGTTATCCACTTTTAGAACTTAAGCAGGCTAAGTTAAAGTATAAGTATATCATAGTCAATTACTGTATAACTAAGGCATATGATATATAGAATAACATGTTTAACTGTGGTTTCTAATGTATGTATTATATTTATACATATATATATATATTTGTAGATCATTTTATGAAATGTTGAAATTTATGGATGCTAAATTGAATGTAGGAATACATTGTTGATTAAAACATTATATTTTTATTATATGCTCAACACTTATATGTTACTTTAAATGTTTTCAATTTATGTATGATTTAATGATTCTAACAATGACTATGAGTGGTTGTCTTTCATATTTAGTATCCCAACTAAGCTTTCTAGCTTAGCATGGGTTATTTTATTCGTGTAGATTTTGTAGTAAAGGCTTTTGCACAAGAATGTTCTCTGCATTAGGACAGGCTAACTCCAATTTATAGAAGATGATGTAGGGATATATTGGTTAATTTTGTACAAGTTTCTTAACATTTTTAATATGTATAAAAAGTTATAGTATATATGTATGTCATATGGAAGATAATATTTTATTAAGCTCTTTATGAGAATGCTAATACATGCATGCATATTGTTTCTAGCATGAATATGATTAGCGGCTTGCATGATGAGTGGTTATACATGTCTTTTTCCAACCTTTAGCCTTATTATATTTATGCTTTATAATCATTACAAAAAAATTGCAATTTAGCAACGGAAAATGTCAATTTTCCGTTGCTAATCAAAAGTAGCAATGGAAATTTTGGTTGCTAATTTGGCGGTTGCTAAATTTAGCAATGAAAAACTTATTCCGTTGTTATATTTAGCAACGAAAATTTTATTCCGTTGCTAACCTCAACAATGCAAGATTCAGTGAATTTGTCAATTTTAGCAACGGAATAAATATTTTTATTGCTAAATTTAGAAACAGAAATTTAGATTACGTTGCTATTTTAGCAACAAAAACCATTTTCCGTTGCTAAATTTACCAATGAAAATTTAGATTCCGTTGTTATTTTAGCATAAATTGACCTATGAGTAATAAAATTGACGACGGTCCAATCCTTCGCTAAAAATTATTACAACTTTTTTATTATTAATGCCATTATTAGATTAAGCTTGGAATTCTAAAAATAAGAGCATTCCATCGCAATGCTAAACAGAAAACAACACATTATACAAATAGATAAAAAGTGAATAGGAAAGAGACACAACTGAAAGATTAAGTTAATAAAATCATCTGAAAGATTAAGTTAACAAAATGAGGTTAAACATACACAAATATCAATTAAGAAAAAAATTTAAGTCCTTAATTTAGATTTCTACGATTCTGCAGTATGTAATCTTTAAAGTTAGTACAAAATTAAAACAATCATAAGATGCCTAATGGCATTGCTATAAGAAATTGTATTTCATAATGGCAAATGTAAAAGCAAGACTTTCCTGGCCTAGAAAGGAATCCTCACTTGTGTTCTCCTATTTATCTAAAGTAGACTTCTGTAGCTTTGCATTTTCCTCTTTAGTTTCCTTATTGCTTGCAGATTTTCCTTGCTCTTCCTCCCCCATAGATGATTCAGAATCCTTATTAACAGTTTGCATATCCGACACAGTCTGCATACAGATAAAACAACTAAATAAAAGTTCAAAGAAAAGTAGATTACAATGAATTACAGGTTAATTGCTTTAAAACAAACAAGACAAACCTAAATAGAGATATGCAACATACAAAAATACCAAAATCTTACATTTTCTTCTTGATTGCTTTCAAAATTTATAAATAAACAATTAAATGATTCAGTAATAATAAAGGAAACATTTCAAAATTACTAAACTAAAATAATGAGTCTGGAAGAAAAATAAGAAAAATCAAGGGGTCAAATGTAGTACTCAAAATTACTAAACTAAAATAGTGAATACAGCATTATTCAAATAATAAAAGTTGAATTAGCACAAGATAATATGCAAAGGGATAGGTGAGAATCTGAAGAACATTTAAAACTAACTTCTTCCCATTGGCTTCATCAGGATTACAATTTAGTAAATAAACAACATGCAAAAAGATATCACCATCACGAAATAATAATGCCTAATAGTACTGAAGCAAAAAAAAAAGAAAATGAGAAAGAAATCAGCAGTAAGCAAATATATTAAGAACCTCAAACAATGAGTAATTTTTGTAACTTTTTTCATCTTCAAATAAAACAAAAACTACATCAGTGCCTATAGGTTGTGAATTTCATTTTTCAACTCTAAAACTTGGAGAGTATATATGAGGATTAAAGAGAAAAACGTCACCCAACTTGCCTACAAACTCATTCAGTTGGTTTACATTTCCAAAGCCATAACTAATTGATATTATAAACAACTTGCCTATTAACTCATTCGGTTGGTTTACATTTCTAAAGCCACAACTAATTGATATTATAAACAATTTGAAATGTGCTATCTAGAATATATACCGATTAATTCAGAAAATAGAACCAAAGCTAATACATTTGACTTTTGACTACAACTCAAACCCAATGTGAATTTAGATAACCAAAATAAAATTAATTAAAATTCAAGTAAAATCAAATCCAACCCTTACATCTTATTGTAGAAAACAATAGATTCCCTAACAGCACAAAAAGGAATAAGATTTTCTTTAATCACAATTAACATCAATTATAACATTGATTTAATGCTAAAAAAAGAATAAAGATAGAAGAATATGCTATACCATATAGTATAGCAAAGCAAAAAATAGAGGAAGACTTTCTTGTGAATTATTAGTGTAGAGTACAAGCATTTACAAAAAAAAATACTGAAAAGGAAGCAAATCTATAATAATAAGAAGAAACAAAATATTGTGATTTTGTTCCTAGATTAGAAAAGTCAACTATACACCAAACAATACTCTATAACAAACGGAATATTATAAATGGCACATGCTTTAGCAATTTCAAATTCGAATTGAACTCTATTTGTATATGTGATTAATTGAATAGTAAAATTAAAAAAAAGGAGATTCTCATAGGCTGCTTATTGGTAAAATGAGTTCACCTACCTTCAACCATTGTGAGCAAACAAGGCTTTAAAGTCGTAATTTATACTCTATCATTCAATATCTACCCTTTAACCTAAATATTATTATATTAACAATTAATTAATGCCAGAAATAATAAAATAAATCCATTGATATCAATTAATAATAATTATGTAAAAGTAAAAAACAAATGATTACTTTATGAGATAGAGAATAGTGCCGTTGGCAATACCAGTAGAAGATTGACTTAAAAGAAGATAAATTTAGTGCGGGACCCAACCTTATCTGTAACTTAACTTTAACCAAATAATGAAATGATTTTTGTTCTCTTTCATAATAGAAAAGAAGTCTAAAATAGGACTGCAGAACACATTATCTTTCACAACAAAAGATCAATCAAGGATAGAGCATTCAGGATACAGGCAGTTAGCATTAGTGAGAGATGCATAAGACCATTATCTAGCAAAATCTAGAGCAATATTGGAGCATCACAAAAAGACAATAAGTTTGAGCAGTTCAATAACTGCTCAAAATCATGAAGTAAAGCTGACGATTGAGACAGGCTAAAGGACAACTGAGAAAACAACATCCATAACAATAAAAAAAAAGAATAACTGAAAGAGAATTGCATTAAAAACTTAAAAGTAGATTGTTCGTCATCCTCATCACACCATTTGTTCTAATCAACCATAATGTAAGGTGCAGGCTTTTCTTCAGACTTCAAAAGCCTTTTCCACCAACTCTTGTCTTGTTCTGAACTGAGCATATTATATTCCTCAACCCATCATTAGTTTTACACCCCTGAATAACAAAAGACCAATAAAAAACAAGCTTTTAAAGGTAGTCAAATGAAATTTCATGATTGACAACAAACCCAAAAAAAATTATAGGTCAAAGATTATGTCTTTTATCCTTAAGAACAATGGGTCCATAGAGTTGCAGAGTGAATTCAAAGGATTCGCCTTGAACCCCGGTAGCTGAGAAACTGAAAACACCCTTAGCATCCAATTTTTTCATTCCAATTTTGATGGATCTTTCACTACAAGAAAAATGACCTTTAAAGACCTGTTTTTCACTTTTAAGGGCCAAATTTCTGGTCTTTAAAGGTCATTTTTATTTCAGTGAAAGATCCATCAAATTATTAATTACTTAATTATATAACGCTTTATGCAATGCCATCAAATTAAAGAAGATGAATATAAAGATGAAGACATATGTTAGAATGCAGAACCCACTACTTTTGAGATACCTGAAAATCAAAACCTATCTTCATTTCCTTCCTAATAAAATTCAGAAAGAGTTTGAGGAGAGGAAGATCTGATTTTTAGAGAGAGAAAGAACCAGCTTCCTTTTTGTCTTTAAGTAACAAACCCAGACTACCTTTAACACCTTAACATTCACTTTTGTTCTCACTATTCCATTACGTGAAATTCTGAAGAGTTTAAGTGGAGGTTAAAATCCCACTTAACTCCTTACATTTCTTTCTTTTTAAAATTATTACCCATCAATACCTCTTCTTTTAAATTTATCCTTAACTCTAACTTCCTCATACTTTAATTACACCCTTATTCTAATATTATTCTTTTCATTAACCACATACATGACATATACAGTAAAATTACCAATTTTACCCTTTTTAGACTCTAACTTGAATTCATTAATTAATTTAATTAATCATTACATTAACTATAATCCCCATTAATTTTTACATATTTTCACTATGGTCAAAGTTTGTGCCTCAAAAGTCCTATCGATTGTTGTGACAAATGGCCATCTATTGGGCAATCTTCCTATATGTGACTTGAAACAAGACAAAATATAGTAATTACAAGCCAAACACCGAGAAAAATCACTTATACCCTACAATGCATATTCAACCCCTAATGCATACCAAATATAATCCTAACATTGAAAATTACATCTCAATCATACTATAACATTAAATAATCATGCAAATACCATGATTAAATCAAAATGCTTATTATATATTAATGGAGATAATTAGACCCTAAACATGCCATTCTACCATTTAGACAAATTCAGATCTCTCATGGCATTATAAAAACAAAATAATAGAGTGAATGGAATAAGAACATGATATCACGGCATTATAACAAAAAAATAAATTGATTTAACATATGATCATGGCACGAAATAATGGAGAGAGATTGAAGCCCAAAATATTACCATCAAGATCTTAGTTCTATAGCTTAGGAGAAAGTGTTTTGAGCCTTAGTCCTCGATTCCCACATTCACTAAAATAAGTATAAGTTTTTGGGTGAAAGAATATTGTTTGACAAATGTCCTTCTATGACAGATGGCCATCTATAACAGAAAATTACCAAAATTTAAGGTTTTTCAAGTTTATTTCAAATCTTCAAAATGGCGATGTTAAAATCTATAAGAAATATTTTATAAATATGTGAAAACCAAGGACAAAACTTGATATCCATGCTATCAGTAAAAAATATGAGTGATTCCTCATCATTAGATAACCCTAATTTAGGTTGCTTTAGGTCACGATGTGTGCAAGAGGATTAAATTCCTTAGCAATTTTTTTTAATGATTAAAAACTTTATGTTTCTTTTGATATTATTCTTTTAATTATGTTTTATTACTATTTATTAATTTAAATTATTTTATTTCTATATGTTAATTTAAAGATAAATAAAAATAACAACAAACTTGGGAATCTTTAGCATAATTTCTTCTTTCAAAATCTATATTTTGCAATCTCTTGGGTACAATATTTCTAGGTTTTAAATTTAATTTTATATATTACTAACCAATCTAGTACACTTGCTAGACACTGGTTAAGTTGTGTATAACCCAATTTACAACTAGGCTTTCTCTAGCATTTGACAATTCATAAGTTATGTTTCATCATGAAGTAAATTTTTTATCAATTGCTACATGTTTCATGCTTTCTATTTAGCCATTTCAATTTTGGGTTTAATCATTTTTATTTTATACTATTTCTTTCCATGCACTTTGTTTTGTAATGTTATATTCTATTTTCAATACATAGTTGAAACTTTTGGAATGGTCAAATGTGCTTAAAATGATGTATTCATTTTGCTTAAGTTTATACATGCTACATTCTTCATGCAATCTCCTTAAAGACTTTTTATAGAAAAATAGTTAGAGTGTATTTCCTCTTTTGAATCTAATGAATATAAAGACTTAATTAATTTGAGTTATACCTAATCATATTTCATTAATCAAATTTAATTGACAATTCTTGCTTAGGATGTATGTATTTTTTTTATCATGTCTTAAGCTTTCTTACTATCTTGATATTTTATCTACTATAAAAAGAGCTATTGGCAATTTTCTATTGATTATAGGATTCCATTAAAGTGACAAAGAAAAGTAGGTTCTTCATCTAATACTAAATGGAAAGAAGTAGCTCAGAAGGAAACTTATATTGTTCAAATGTTAAGGTGCTTAATTGGGTACCTATGGAGTAGGAAGATACATATCAAGTGCTTTCTAAAAATAAATTATTCTTGGAAAGCAATTGGATATAGATGAGATTAGTTGAGTGGGGTTGGAAAATGATGTGTGTAGAGGAACAAGAGTAGAAAATATTTTCTATTATTTAACTTGAAAAATTTATAGGTTTTTATACAAGAAAAGAGAGGCTAACTAAGGAAACTCAATCAATTAGTCTAATTAGGAAAATGTTATATAAGGAAAGATAATCAACTAAGTAGAAAATACTATATGTTTCTCTCAAGCTGGAGCATAGATATTAATCATGCCTAGCTGGTTACATAAATATTCGACTCAAGGTCCATTTAATGCCTTTGTTAATAAATCACCTAATTGTTCTCATATCTTTATATATTCAATTGAAAAAACATTATTTTTTATCATTTCAATGATAAAGTGATAGTTAACTTCAGTACGTTTAGTCCGTTCATGATATATTGGATTAAAGGTGATATGGAGAGTAGCTTGAGTATCACACCGAAGTTTTGCTAGCAATGAAGGATTCAAACCAATCTCAACTAACAATTGATGAATCCAGAAGATCTCATAAATAGACTATGACATATCTCTACATTCAAATTTAGTGCTAGACTTAGATACAATAATTGACCGGGACTCTAGCAAGTGCACTAGATTGACAAGTAATACAAAGGAGTATTTTTAAAACCTAAAAAATATCATACCCTAGGGATTATTGTATTAGAATAGACTCAATTGATTAAAAATATGTGCAAAGAATTTAACCAATTTGTTTTACAATTAGAGCTAGAACTATCAAAATTATGTGAACAAAATTAAAGCAAAGTAAATTGAAAATGTAAAGCATGTAATGGTAATAAAAATAGAGTAAAAAGATTTGAATAAAACAATGACTAAAAATGTTGTTCAAAGATCAAATCCTCCTTATGCCCAATGTAAGATAAATTGTTAACATAAAATTAATATGATCTAGATGTAGATGACCTAACTAAACCCAAGTTTCCCATTCCGGAGCCAACTATTCTAACTACTCGATTTACCATTTTAGGGCCAACTATTTTGGATCCAATCAAATAGCTAACTTAAGCACATGTATAATAAATCCTAGATATGGATTGACTTCCCATTTTGGAGCCAATCAACCAAATACCCATTTATTCCCACATATTTTTTGAACTGCAATGCATTAACACTACATCAAACTGTTGGGAATTATCAGTTACATGCATCTCACACATAAACAAAATTTAAAATTTTTAACCAATAGATCTGATCTTGCCATGAATTTACAATATACATATTAATGAGAATAAGAAAAATCACCTTTGATTTTTGTTGAACAGTTGATTTTCCTTCTCACTGGGTTGTCGCAAACCACAATGTACAAAATTGAATACCTCCAATGACTAATCAATACTAGAGAAGGATTGAATGAACCAACAAAAGAGGAGAATAAAGGCTGGCTGAAATCCCCTTAATGCTAGCAAGGGGGTGGCGGTTAGGGTTGAGAGAGTGAGAGAAACTTTTTTCTCTTAATTTTTCACCTTAACCCTAATACCCTATCACTTGGATTTTTATAGTTAGGTTAAAAATCCAAATTCATAATAGGATTGGGCTCTTCAAAATTGCTGGAAAAATATTAAATGGGCTTTTGTAATTATTAATAATTTATTTGGGCTCAATTAAAACCAATTTAAGTCCTTTCACAAAAGACTATGCACAAAACCCACAAACTAGGCCCTTTGTGCATTACTTTGATTTAATCACTCAAATGATTTCCAAATCAAACCAAATTAAATATGTAGGCTTCATAACTCTTATGAAATATATTTAATTTATTTTGGTCCAAGAATTAGGCCTCTAATTCGTTCTAGCTAGAAGTGGCATGAAACCCTTCCTCTAGAGGGTTTCTACGCCAACCTCAATTCTTTGGGCCCCTTTTAATTTCTCTAATGGATCTATTAATTATTATATCAGCCCTATAACACTTATAGGCCAATAATAATTAATTATAAAATACAATATTTTAACTAGGTTCATTTTACAAAACATTTTTAAAAAGTTATGCAAAAAATTTTACTTGATCATAATTAATTAAACTCTTTAATTAATTATTCTATTATTCACTTCTCTAATTCCATAATAATATCAAATATTATTATCCTTTTCATTTTACCATTTTATCCTTTTCTCTATATGTGTGTGACCTATTTGATTCCTATCCTTATTGGCAATATAATACATAATTATGAGTTCTACTCAAAGCTCACATGACTTAAACTCCTTTAAATCACTTTATCAATCCCTATTGATATTTATGATACATTATTATAAAAGTCATGATTGGCCTCTAGCTAGGCATTATGAATACCCAAATGTTAGGAAAGTTAATTGATTTGACTATACCTTTCCATATAAATAGTTACCGTGCAATTACTCATTTCACCACTCTTATCTCAATTAGATTATGAGTATGGATTTTGGTCAACTCATATAAATCTAATTATGTATGTGCTATTAATTTAATCATTGTTCCCAAAATGCCCTTCATGGATCTCTATCCATATGAGCATATTACTCTGGCCAGAGATTCTCTAAACAAGGTAATTATATAATCATGCGAGATAACTTCCCTTAATAAATCTGGGATGGTGAATCCTTTGTCAATCACTCAACTATCTTCAAGTAGGTCATGATATACCAAACCCCCTAACTATGTTCAGCTCTAGTTGGAAGTAATCAGTTATGGAGTCAAAGTATACCACTTGCTATTTAAGATAACTTTGGTGATCTCAAGTCTAAGGATACTTGCACAACCGCTATGAAGAGATTCTTCACTGACATAGATTTAAAATCCATGTGAAGATTCTCTTTGCAGGTCTCCAATGAACTTATTCTTCTAACAATCATCCACATGTTAGCTTTGATTATCTTCCATAATCATAGTTATGAGAACCACTGCTTGAACCATTCAAGAAGCATAACATGTGCTAGTCTGTCCAAATTAGCAATGTCTTGTATTGTTAATTCTATGACTAGGGATATTTAGATATTAACATATTTGCATGCAATAAACATCTCATATAATGAACACTATCATGATTGCCTTTACACTATGTTTATAATATCTAGGACTTCATTTGTTAATTGAAGATTTACAAACTCATGTATTTAAACGTAGCATTAATAAATGAATGATGCCTTTTATTAGGAATATGAATTCATACATGTGAAATCCATCCCTTTTACATGGGGTCTAGGGCATACTCTCTAACAATCTCCCACTTGCACTAGAGCCAATCACTCATATGTCTTAGACCCATGTTATTTATATGGTGATCGTGCTTAATCTGGGAAAGTGCTTTAGCAAGGGGATCCGCCACATTATCATCTGTGGGGACCTTTTCTATTTTCACATCATTTCTAGCTACTATTTCCCTCATGAGATGGTAGCTTCTGAGAACATACTTGGATCGCTGATGAGACCATGGTTCCTTTGCTTGCACAATGGCTCCATTGTTGTCACAATATAAAGGAATCAGATCAACAATGTTAGGCACCACTCCTAGTTCAGATATTAACTTTTTGATCTAGAGTGCTTCTTTAGCTACTTCTAAAGCAGGAATGTACTAAGCTTCTGTCGTGGAATCAACAGTTGTTTCTTGTTTGGAACTCGCCCAACTAACTTCTTGAACCATTTAAGAAGCATAACATGTGCTGGTCAGTCCGAATTAACAATGTATTGTCTTGTTAATTCTATGACTAGGGATATTTAGATATTAACATATTTGCATGCAATAAACTTCTCATATCATGAACACTTTCATGATTGCCTTTGGACTATGTTTATAATATCTAGGACTTCATTTATTAATTTAATATTTACAAACTCATGTATTTAAACATAGCATTAATAAATGAATGATGCCTTTTATTAAGAATATGAATTCATACATATGAAATACATCCCTTTTACATGGACTCTAGGGCATACTCTCTAACACAAATAACCCCCATTCTGGAATCACAATCAAACATTGTAACACCCCCTATTAACACCTATTTCTATTATCATACAATTCTTAATAACAGAACTGTAACTTATTTATTTATCCTTTATATTCTCTATTAAGTAAAATATATATCTTATATGCTATATTTTTACTATATATAAATTCTCAAGCGAAGTTAAAGCATAACATATGCAAATTACCATTTGAAATTACCTTACAAAAGTAAATATTTATACATTACAAAACTTGAATTTCTTAAAAATCTTTAAAATACTGTTTTTATTACAAAATATTAACTACATAGCTAAAAGACAAAAATACAGACTTTGTACTACCAACTTCTTTTAAGACTCGTGTTGGCCCTCCTAATATAGATTATGTCATTGAGAAAGAGTCCTATCTGAAAAACCTATATGGATAAAACTCCCATGCTAAGCTACAAAACTTAGTGGGCGAACAAATTATGTTGAATGGCCACTCATAATGGTCATCTTTAAGCAGACAACATGCATAAGATATAACAATAATGCACACACAAGAGCTACGGAAGAAATTTCATTAGCAAGTAGGAAAAACTAAACAATATTAATTTTTGAAGCACAAATTTAATCATACTTAGTTTATTAAAAACAATTATGTAATTTAGCTTTTGTTACATAGGTGTGGATAATAGGAGCTGTGGATATCCATAGGTATCAATCATACGAATACTCATAGGTATTTAAACTATGGATACCCCGAAGGTATAAAATTTTATGGATCTAATGGTGTCAAGACTATGGTCTTAAATGGGGGCAAATTGTGTACCCAAATGGGGTCAGACTATAGTAGCTGCAACTTCATGCTATAGGAATGCCTATCTATACATAACCAATCTCCAAAAGTAGTAAAGAACCATTTTTTATATATGTCAATTATGATTTTTAAGCCTTTATTATTCAAGTAAATTGTTGTTTATATATGCTCATAATATTATAAACTATATTCAATCAATATTACTCTTAAAAATGTAACCATTCATGCATATATACATAATTATGTGTCTAATTTCCAAAGCACCAAAATTAACCTTAATATATTATCTATAGCTCGAGATATTTGAGAAAAACTATAGGCTGTTCATAGAACCAAAATAATGTTTATTACCATATATAAAAATTTATAGGGAAAAATGAATAATTAATTAGACCATAATGTCTTCATCAAAGATGTACTTCTAGGTATCTAGTGTTACTATAATTTTACTTTGTATCAATTTAACAATTATACCAAAAGTTATGCCCAAATTACTAAACTCTATTCCCTAACAATACATCAAATATCTACGAATTTCAAGTCAAC
Organism: Excoecaria agallocha; assembly: GCA_037975025.1. Taxonomy (NCBI): domain Eukaryota; kingdom Viridiplantae; phylum Streptophyta; class Magnoliopsida; order Malpighiales; family Euphorbiaceae; genus Excoecaria; species Excoecaria agallocha. The sequence goes on from CM075815.1 coordinate 30,061,583, forward strand.
ATTTGACATGCTTGCATACATTTTTTAGTCATACTTCCTTCATACAGAATGTGAATTTATCATTCTATTTTGTATAGGAATTAATATCATGTCATTCTGATCATTGTACACACATATATCTCAATTTTCAATAAATTATTCCAGATCCAGAATTAATATTTTAGCTAAATTCAATAAATCATAAAAATTATTTAGAGGCAGAATTAAGGCTAGGTTCCTCCTACAATCTTGTAGGTATATGTCTTGTATAACTTTAGAAATTTTAATGGGTACAATTATAGATTTCTATTTTATCTTATGCTAAAAGTTCAGACACTAGGTCATGAGGTTTTCATCTCATCCTTGCATATACACTTCTTAAGTATTATCATCTCTTTAATTACTAAAATTTTAGCACATTCATAACATAATTCTACCAATACAGCCACAAACAAATAGGAAGACTCTCATCCCATATCTTTGGCCGAAATCACCTTTTGCTTTCAATCTCTAGCAACTCCTTTTCCTTTGATTTTTCTACTCTCCTCTTCTCCTTTACAACCAACATCATCATTTAATTAAAATTCCAGCACCAAACTCAACCATTACTTCAACAAATTGAGAAAGAAAAGGATAAGAAGAAGATGAAATTCACTAGAGATTATTTGCCTTAAAGTTTAACACTTAATTGCCTTTAATTAACCAACATGAATTATCACTTAAATTGCTTGAAAAAGATTCAAAGACATTGAAGAAAATGAGAGGAAGTATTTTTTTTGTTTTCTTCTCTCAAATGGCCGCACCATCCACCTCACACACATCTCTCTCCTCTTTTAAATATTTATAATATAGTGACATGGAAATATCCTTATTAGTCCTTCCAAACTTTGCATGTCACACCATGAACACACACATTTTTGCATGTTATAAATTGACCATTTAATCTATTTTGTAAATCAACCTTTCCATTTATTTTTTTTAAATTGCCCTCTCAATTTATTCTTCTATTCACAATTGACCACTAAAATACCATAATTATAAATTTACCCCAAATTAATACTTTTTACTTTAATTATACCCTCGAATAATACTAAACTACAATATTAAACTTTATTTTCATGCAATTGATATAATAACAAAATAATTTATCACTTGTCCCATACTTTATATGAAATTCTCATTTTAATTTAATCTTAGTCAAATAAAATCCTACTTAAAATATGTAATTTCAATTAGGGTCATGTTACGGGCCTCACAGCTACACTTTTAATTTTATAATCAATTTAATTTAAGAGCATTTAGGGAAACTTGGGACACAATTCCATATCAAAAGATCAAATGCAATTCAACTAGGGGAGGCACACGATGGAGATAAAATGGTCTCAATTGTGTGATATAGCTCCTTTCTAATATAGAAAGGCATACACGACTGAGACAAATTTATTTATGCCATGTATAACAAGGCAGTTTCAAAATAGTAGATTGTGCATAGCTGAAAATATTCATTCTCTGCCTTGTACCCATCCTTTTCTTGATACAAAAGGGTGTATGTGGCTGAGACCAATTGGTCTTTGCAGTGTACATCAATCTGCTAAAAATTAATAACTGCAGAATTCTAAGTTGAACTTGCATGTCACCCAAGCTTCAATAAAAGTTATTTTCTAAAAAAATTTATTCTAGCCCTATGTTTTTTCATACATCAAATTCCCAAATCAACTAGAAATTATATTATTAAAACTCTAAATTTTAAGGTATTAACATAACAGTGTATCATGTTCTTATTTGTAAAAAATGACAATTTCTATTATATTTTAACTTGAATTTTATTTCACATTAATTTATTATAATTGTGCTTGTACCAATATATGAAAAAAAGACATGTAAAATTAGTTCCACTTTTCAATTATAATCACGTGTGTTAAAATTCTAAAGCTTTATTTTTGAATAATGTATTTCATTGATCAAATATACCTAGAAGTGAACACATTTAGAATTGGTGCTCTAGTCTCCTTATCCTAACTATAATACCATCTCAACTTTTATGAAATCATGCAAAAGGAAAATAAGAGTTGCTCATAGTTCCCATACCTCTAATGAAATTCCAAAGATACATTTTTAGTCCTTTACAAATTCCTTTCCTTTCATCTTACTTGCTTCACCTTCTATAGAGAATAATTCCACATGTAAATACCCAGCCTTACTATCTAATAAAATTCCATCTTATAAACAAAGAAAAAGATGAAGGCAAAGAGAATGAAGAACCAGTTACCTTAGAAATATCTAATCACCAAATTCATTTTCTTCTCTCAAAATCTATAGCATAAATTCATTGAAGGAAGGGAAATAATATCTAGTTTTAGAGACAGAATAAAATGTCTGCATCTTTTCCTTTAGATGACTAGTTAACATACACCGTTATATACCCTATTTTTCTTCTTGCTTTCACATGAGAGTTCTTGAGAGGCTAGGTGAATTATGGGCCCTAGACAAAACTCATTTAACTCCCTCCTCTTCTAATTTTCATATTTTTATTCCCAACTTCTTTTTTTATTTCAATTGAATCCATATTCTTATATTTTGTTCTAATTACACACAAGCATGACTTAATATAAAATGATCATATTGCCCTCTTTATTTAAAAATAATTCCCTGTAGGTTCTATGATAAAATGAATTAATTAATCAAGCATAAATTAACTATAATACCAATTAAACATGCATATTTATCTTAGGGTCTACATTGGGGCCACACAAACATACAGTCAAAGCATGCAAAAGCAAAGCATCCATGATATCTAAGACAAACATGCATAAAACTCATTCTACTTCAATAAGAAAACATTTAAATAATTGCATAAAATTAATATCAAGATCATAACAAGGGGAAAATAAACATCTGATCATTTCTATATCTCAAATAACCATCATAGTCTTAAATGGTTATAGGGATTCAAAGATCACCAAACAAGAAAATAACTACTCACTACACATTGAGCTAAATAAAAAGATAAGAGAGAAAGAAATTCTTTAATCTATTTGTTGAATCTAGATCTGAAATCTTAAGGAGCTTCCTTTCTCCAATCTAAGCAAGCTTTGACTAAAACTAAAGCTAAAATTATGATATGAGTAATCAGGTTGAGCTTTTATCTTTTATAGAGGTAATATATAAGATTCATCCTATCGATACCTTCGAAGCATAGAGACATGAAATACATCGTCCAATTTGGATAACTTTGTACGAAGTATCAATCTATATGCAACTTATCCAACCTGATACGTACTGATGAATTTTTAGACTAAGTTTGCACTTATTCCCAAATAACAATAGTTTCCTCTAAGGAGTTACCTTTAAGAATACCATATCGCAAATTTAGTATTCAATGCATTTTCTCTTTAAGTTTACCTATAACTTATGTCTGTTCGGACCTATCATTTTATGTTTAGCTAACTCGATCAAACAAATTGGATTTCTACTTTTTTTACCATACAAAGCTTCATAAAGTGCCATACCAATGCTAGTATTATAACAATTATTGTATGCAAATTCCATCAAAGCAAGGTATTTATCCCAACTCCTCTGGAATTCTAGGACACATCCTCTTGACATATCTTCTAGTATTTGTATAAGTCTCTCAGATTGCTTATTTGTTAGAGGATGAAATGTTGTGTTGTGGTGGAGTTTTATGCCCAAAGCCTTCTATAAACTTTGCAAAAATCTAGATGTAAACCTTTAATCACAATTAAAAATTATAGATACCGGTATTCCATGTAGCTGAACAATCTCATTTACAAATATTTCATCCAATTTATCCATTGAATAATGTAGTTGAACTAGTATGAAATGAGATGTTTTGGTCAATCTATCAACAATCACCTATACAACATATTTTTTTCTTTGTGTAAGAGGAAAAACTATAACAAAATCCATAGTGATGTTATCCCATTTCCATTGTAGAATTTGAATAGGATTCAACAATTCTAAGGGGAGTTGGTGCTCCAATTTCACCATATCTTTCTTTATATCTGACCACCAATAAAATTGCTTTAAATCTTTATAAATCTTATTACAACCAGGATACATGGTGAAAATCGTTTTGTATTCTTTTCACAACAACATTCTCTTCAATACCTTATTATCTGGCACACATAACATATTATAATAGTACACACTTCCATCTCCTCCTATTGGACACTCTAGTTTGCTTCCTTCACATACAAATTAAGCTATCTACTGTAATTTTTCCTCACCTTTCTAAGCATCAATATTTACTTGCCTCATATTGGGTCATTCTTTGAATTGAGCTATTAGTGCACAATCCGATGCAACCTTCCATCTACACTGCTGTAACATCATAATTGCCATCATCTTTTGACTTAGGGAATTAACCACCACATTTGCCTTTCCCATAAGGTGGTCTACTATAAAATTATAATCTTTAAACATTTCTAACCATTGATGTTTCCTCATGTTAAGAAGCTTATAGGTAAGTAAATATTTGACACTCTTATGATCTGTGTAAATTTTGCACTTTTCCCCTATATAAGTAGTGTCGCCATATTTTTAAAGCAAATACTACTGCTATAAATTCTAAATCATATGTAGGATTGTAAGGCCCTAAATTTGACCCTAGTAGGAAATACATAAATAAATTATAATATTAATGATTAATGTTTAATTAATCAAGTGAAATTCAGATTAGGGTATATAGGGGCAAAGTGGTAATTTTACTTTATGTGTTGTTTGTGAATTCTTAAGCATGATAATATTATAAGGGTGTAATTAAATGAGGAAAGATAGTATTTGGGGTCAATATTGAAAGAAAGAATATGTAGGGATAATTTTATAAAAGAAAGAAATGTGACGGGACAATTTCTAACATGAAAATAATTGAGAGAGATAAAGGGAACTTCTCCCACTTTATATTCTAGAACTCTATATGTAAGAAAGAGAAATTGCAGAAATTGGGTTGTAAAGGTGACTACGTTAGTTCGAGAAAGAGAGGAATACATATTTTATTCTCTTTCATCTCTCTCTAAAGACTTGCATGTTCTTTTTCTATAACTCTCAAGATATTTACTTTATATGTTTTGATTAAAAAGTTTTTGAAGGGAGTTTTTTGAAGTTCAAAGATTTCACTACAAAATCCATATTTTAGCTTCATCATCTTCATATTTAATCTTGTTTGTAATGGATTTTATGAGATAGAAAACTAAGTTATAATGCAAAAGTACATGATTTTCTATAGAAGAAGAAGGGAGTAGGAAGAATAAAGAAAAAGAAGTTTTAAAAGATCGAAGATTGATTGTGGTTAAACAAAGGGATAAAACTTGGTGTGTGATTTTTATGCATGTATGAATAGACTTAAATATGATGAAATCAATGCTTAATTGAGATTGAGATAATGAATTATTAATGTGTCCACATACAAGGGTTAAATGGACAACCAAAAGTTATACCCTCATATTAGGACTTCGAAAGTATATTGCATGGAAAAATTTGTAAGAGAAATGTGCTAAGAGATAATATCTTATTAGATAAATTTTAGTTTAACTTAAGTGTATCAAAAGCTTGAAAAATCTCTTTGTTGACAAAAATCTATTTTTGGGTTCATTTGACCTAGTGGAATTATATTGCTTATACCTAGAGTTGTAGATTTTAAAATTGACTAATTACAATTAGGTTAGAAACTAGACTTCTATATCTATATTTTCTATGAAGAATAAAACTCTAAATTTGGCTTTAAACCTATCTAAACTTAGCTTGAAATTTGAAAAAACCAGCTACCTTGTCACTAGGAGCAGTCCTTAGTGTTTTGTTAATATCATGAAATTTAATAGTGTAAATGAGGTTATTTTTAATTATTCTAAAACTAGAAACGTAGTGAAAAAACTTTTTAGAGACCTTTTTGCTTGAAAATGTCATTTGCTAGGTCTAAAATAATGTACAAAATATTGTTGGAAATCTGCCTTTAGGACATAATGCACCTCACGGTTAGTACCAAACTAGTAACCACCGTGAGTTAGTGCATAACCAAATGTGTACCTATCTCACAGTTAACACAAATTAGTAGTGATTGTGACCTGCCCCTATTTCCTTCTAAACTTTATTTTTAGGATCCAAATTGCTACCAAAGCTTGTCTAAACGTTCCAAAATGCTTTAGTGCATTCTAAACATAAAAATGAAGGTATTATGCCACATCAAACACATGAGAAACACAATGAAATATTGAAATAAAGTTGTATAAAGGATCATTGATTATAGGAGGCATAAATATATAAGTGATTTTAGGTGTTATAAATTAGTAATGCACTCATATACTCTTATGTTAGCATAATAAGGTATATTGTTATCATATATTAGAACCTTCAATGAACTCAAATATCATGTTCATTGATAGATATATGAAAAGACATGGCTTTAATTATTTGTTGAAATAGTATATATATGTACACATATGTTTATAATATATATATAGCTATCATATGATTCACACTTGGTTACAATTATTTTCACTACAAGATGTGATTATGGATCCTTATATATATTCATTTGTACATGTAACAATATATCAACAAAGATGTATTCATGATAATTGAAATGTATAAGAATACAGTTTATTACCTATATGTTTTATGCTTATATGATATCATCCTAATGATATGATCACAGTGTGTGTTTATATATACATATATATATATATATATATATATATATATTCATTTATAGTTACTTTTATCATTACATGATGTTGAAAATACATATATACATATATATATATACACTAGGGCTTGTATATCTTCTTATATGATTATATATGTGCAAATTGTATAATAAAAAGACAAGTAAGATAAATGAAATGAATATGAACACGGTATTACCTACAAATAGAGTTTAATTGTGGATAGATAGGCATGTCTATAGGAATTTACTTGCAGTTGCTATACTTTGACCTCATTTGGGCCATAAAGTATTAATGGTCCCATTTGCATCATAGAAAGCCCCGTTCAGGCTTTTAACTGACCCCATTTAGGTCTGCTTGATCATTCTAAAGTATAGTTTGGCTACATTTGGATCTATAGATTTGATATCTCCAGATATCTACAGTTTTGATACCTCAGGGTATCTAAAGTTCTCGTTATCCACTCTCAAAACTTAAGCAGACTAATAATTATAATTACAATACTTGAGTGAAAAGCATAAATGCTCAGATGTTATTGATAATATGATTTGCTTTAATTATAGTATTTGTTAATAGAATATAAATGCATAGATTATATCAATTATCCATATGATTTATTCATGTTAAGATATTTGTTGCATTTTGTTGTCATATTAATTGCATACACTGATATGTTTCCATTATTAATTTTGTATTATTATTATTATTATTATTATTATTGAAATCTTATTATATTAGTGTTACATGTTAAGTGTTTACTAGCGACCTCTGTGAGTGGTAATCCATCATGATTTGTCCCCACTAAGCTTTATTGCTTAGCACGAGTTGTTTTATCTGTGTAGGTTTAGTAGTCAAGACTTTTGCTCAGGGACATTTTTTGCATCAAGAAAGGCCAATAAAAGTCTAATAAGAAGTTCATGTAGATAGTTCGTATTTAAAATTTTGCATAATTTTATATTATAAGTAATATGTATTTAAATATGTATGTATTATAGGAGGTTTTCTAATGTAATAGGCTCCCTTATGTAATTGATAGTATATGTATGCTTCTATGATCCAACGCATCTAACATATAATATGATATGTATGATAAGGTATAGAAAGGTAAAGCATGAGAATAGTGATAGTAACACCTAAAATGATAATGAGATATAGCATGTGATGATTACTAGGAACATGATAATTGTATGACAATCATTATTAAAGATAAGATAGTACAACAATGTATGATTAATGTATTTTAGTGATATTAGAATCTTATTATAGTAAGAGGGTGTTATAATTTTAATATTAAAGCCTAGGTTTAGTCTTTTCTGGTCAATAAGAGTCTAAGATTATGTTATATGGTATAATGTGGTGTTAGACTAATGTAAAAGTCCTTATTTTTATTGTAAATAAGAGTTTGAGGGTTTTAGGGATGCCAATTAAGAATCAATTGAAAGTGACTTGCCTATTAGAATAAATCCCTCCAATCTGGGACATCATTCTCTAATCAAAATGAGATTCCTGCAGCCATCGCTGGTGAAGCACTGTTGAAAATTTCATAAAACATAGTCCAAATTCTACAAAGGATGGCTGCACCTAAAGTTTCAATAACTAAAATAAGAAAGCATGGAGCAGAGGAATTCTCAGGCACTAATCTGGAGTAGTTTCAAGAAGCTAAACTCTGGCTGAAAAGTTTGAAAGAATCTTTAATGAGATTAATCATAAAGTGTCATGTGTTGTGTCCTTACTCAAAAGAGCAACCTATGATTGGTGGAAATTGATACTAAAACAACCCCAATTACCAAATCCACTCATATGGGGATTTTTCCAAGCTAAATTTAGACATAAGTATGTTACTGAGGCATACAAAGAAGAGAAATTGAGGTACTTTTTAAATCTGAAGCATATAGCTATGTCTATAGCTAAATATGAGAAAGAGTTAAGCCATCTATGTAAATATGCTATTGATTCGATGCTAAAACGAGCTTTTAAGTGAGAACAGTTTGAAGACAGGTTAAATTATCAAATTAGAGAAAAGTTGATTGGACCTATATCCTTAAAATTGGTGGATTTCAATTAACTTATTTTAGCAGCTATGAGAGTTGAGAATAATAAGTTGTCTAAAAGAGAAAGAGAACAAAAAATAAGTGGGCTAAAGGTGGTTCTTGCACTAGGAAGATATTTGGAGGAGTATAGAATAATGAACCAATTGATTCTAATTTCAGTTCTACTAACAAGAGTAGACGGCAAGGATCAATTATAGTTTCTAAATCTAGTAAAGAAATACTAGTGAAACAGAGTGGGGGTCAGCCAGCAGAATGTCCCCATTGTTTAAGGCAGCACTGAAATACTTGTCAAAATATTTTTAGGTGTATGTCTTAAGAGTGGTAGCATTGATCATTATGTGGCAAATTGTGCCTCAAATCATAAGCAAGCATCTATACAAATAGCGTAGCAAGGGAGCTTCTAATACACCCTCCACTAGAAGAGGCTGAGGTTGAGGGCATGGTGGACCAAATCAACCTAGAAACAAGCACAGAAATGTATCTAAAATAGTTGATCAGCCTTCAGATCCTACAGTCTATTGGTGAGCTTATTTAATGAAAGCTTGCAAGGATCGAGATGCTCTAAAAGTTATAGCCGGTATTTTCTCACTCTTTGACTCTAATATTTATGCACTAATCGATCCTAGTTCCACACATTCATTTGTTTGCATTGGGGATATGGGTAGAAACATGTCAACTGTTTATCAATTAGATTATGATATTTGTGTAACGAAGTCATTAGGGCACAATGTTTATGTTAATAAAGTATATAAAGAATGTCCCATTGTGATTTAAGGGAAAGAATTCTTACCTTATTTTATTGAGCCACCATTTTGGGAGTTTAATGTTATTTTGTGCATGGATTGGTTGTTAAAACATCATACAGTTATTAATTATGGGCGAAGATAGTGACAATTAGAGATGTTGGTGGGAAAGAAGTAGTAGTGTAGGGTATTCAAACTAAACCCTTAGCTAATGTGATATCTGCTAAGTATGCCAGGTGATTCCTTAGATATGGATGTGAGGCATTTTTAGCCTTAGTGCTTGATTCAAATAGAGAGAAAGGGAAGATTCAAGATACATGAGTGGTGAATGAATTTCCTGATGTATTTGCAAAAGACTTACCTAGTCTTCCAACTGAAAGGGAGGTAGAATTGTCTATAGAGATTTTACTTGGTATAGCTCCCATTTCTAAGGCACTGTATAGGATGGCCACAATAGATTTAATTGAGTTAAAAGTTTAGTTACAAGAGTTACTTGATAAAGGCTTTATTAGGCCTAGTGCATCACCTTAGGGTGCACCAGTTTTGTTTGTCAAAAAGAAAGATGGACATGTGAGGATATGTATAGACTATAGGCAGCTGAAAAAAGTGGTAGTGAAGAATAAGTATCCATTGCCAATAATTGAAGACTTGTTTGATCAATTGAAAGGTACTATAGTGTTTTCAAATATCGATTTACAATCGGGGTACTACCAACTTTAGGTAAAGGATGTGGATGTTCCTAAAACTTCATTTAGAACCCGGTATGGGCATTACAAATTCTTAGTCATGCCATTTAGATTAATAAATGCATCGACTGCTTTTATGGATTTAATGAATAGAGTATTTAGATCCTACTTAGATCAATTTGTTGTGGTATTAATTAATGACATATTAGTCTATTCAAGTAATGATGATGAGCATGCTGAATATTTGAGGTTTGTTTTATAGACTTTGAGGGAGAATCATTTGTATGCCAAATTAAGCAAGTGCAACATTTTTCTTAGAAAAGTTTCTTTTCTTGTGCATATTATGTCTTTTGAAGGCATTAGAGTTGATCCAACCAAGGTTGAGGCTATTCTGATTTAGAGGCCGCCCTAAAATATATCTAACATGAGAATTTTTCTGGGTTTGGTAGGTTACTATCGCTGCTTTGTAATAGGGTTTTCGATCATTGCTTCTCCACTCACAAAGTTATTGAGAAAGGGTTTCAAGTTTGAGTGGACTGATCAATGTCAAATGAGTGTTGATCAGTTAAAGAAAAAGTTAACAGAAGCTTCAGTCTTAAAACAACCAGCTTTGGGTAAAGAGTATAATATGTATACACTTCCAGAGTTTGTTTGGGTTGTGTACTAATGTAAAATGGTAAGGTAGTAGTTTATACATCCAGGTAATTAAAACCAAATGAGCAAAACTAACCAACATATGATTTTAAGTTGGCAGTAGTTGTAACACCCATATTCTATACTTAGCTATTACCACTATAAGTTGTGTCATAAGACATAATTTACTATGTTTTCAAGATGAAAACATTTCTTATTAAATAACTTATAGAAAAAATTAAAATCATATCCTCAAATTAAAAGAACAAAAAGAAGACTTTACTTTTCAATCTTCTAAGACTTGTGTTGGCCAACCTGCTACAGATATCAACCCCGAGAAGAGGTCCTATCCTTGAAAACCTACAGGATAAAAACTTGTGCTAAGCTATAAAGCTTAGTGGGGAACATAAAGCATGTGGACGACCCCTTTTAAAGGTCTTCAAGATGCAAACACATATATACACATCTTAAAGCAAATAAACCAATCATTATAAAAAATATTCATACATTACTTTGAATCCTATACATCAAGCTTACTTTCGGAATTTCTATATTTTACTCTTGACCAATTACCTTAAATTATTAGTTTTCAAACATTGATGACTATATTATTTATGTGTTAATTTCAATTGCCAAACATTTATTAACTATGCCATATTTCTATCACTTATATACAAAAATTTATATATATACTTCATCTATACTTTATGAGTTCCCACATTTTGGTCTAAGTGATCACTTTGATATACTTAACTATCATAGAAACACGGTACTGTATTCAAATAAATTATATTCCTTATAATATATTCCATGTCTATGATGCATTCTCATTTGATTGAATACTTACTAGTTTTTTATTAAACTATTATATCTTTACCTTGTGTATTTTTCAACTTTTAAAGCATTTTGATATTACAATTGCTTCATCAATAATCACACTCAGCACACTTTATATATACGTTTATTTAACATGTAATAAATGGATAAAAAAAATCTTGACAAATCTAACAACCTCACGTAGTAAACAATAAAAATATTTGTAAAGCTTAACAGTTAACTTAGCATGCTTGTATTGTATACTGCCTAAGAATTCTTCATGCATTTAACTCATTTAAGCAAGTTCAAACATTTGGAACCAACTATAAATAGCATACATATCATGTGTTACTTAGTAACCTCTATTTATTTAAACTTATGAAACAATACAAGCAAATCATGTCAGACATGTAATCAAGCAATATCCTTAACTCTTATATGATGCTCGCTTTGTACTTTATACTTTAATATATGTACTGTACTTATAGTTTAGCCTACCTAAGTTCGAAAGGTGGATACCCGAGAGTATCAAAATGGTGGATATCCAAAGATATCAAAACGGTGGACCCAGATAGGGACAATTGTATGGTGGATCGGTCAAAGACCCAAATGGGGTCAACAAACAACCCAATGGGGCTGTGCATGATCCAGTAGGATCAACTGTACTTTAGACCTAAAAAGGCCAACGGTGGCAATATCCCTATAGGCGCCTATCTATCCACAATTGAACTTTAGTAGCAGGAAAATATAATCTCTCACTTTATCTTTCTTTAGTTTACTTTTACTCTATTCAATCATATTCGTATATTCAAATGTATACCCTTGTATAACTATGAATAAAATAATCATATACATGCTTATGTATCACTATTGAGCAATGCTATTCTTTACTTTGCTCTTTTCATCATATACATATAGGTATCTATATATATATTCCTTTATAACTATGAGCAAGATATCATATATATGTATATGTGTAACTTTATGTAAACCTTTGAACATGCTCATTATTGGGTATTACTATTTCGTTCTTGTAAAGTTATTAAATCATGTAACTATTCCGTATAACAAGATTGTACATATATTATACTGTTTGCACCTGTGCATAATCATGTACAAATATATATCTTCTCTAGTGCATAAACATATATGCATAATTCATAAAATTATTTATACAATTTGCTCATGTAACAATCACATAACAAGATACTCCTTTTTTAATGCATACACTTGTATACATAGTCACATATAACATTGCCATTATATACTTTAATAAGATTTCTATAATTGAGTCTATTGCTCTATACATCTATATTTTAGCATGTTAACATGTGACATCACAAATGCTTACTCATGTCATTGCAATTAAGCAAAGACATATTCATGCATTTCACTTTAAACATATTCTCTAAATCATTACTCTAAACATCTTTCGAACCTAATCATGTAAGATCATACTATATATATATATATATATATATATATATATACACACATATATTCTACAAATCACATTACTTCTTTATACAAGTAAAATTGTCATTTCAAACTATAAGTATCATAGTAATCTTCAAGAGATCAATAAAAATCGTGTATAATCATTTAGACGTTTACATATATATACATTTATATATATTACATTCATCTAATCATATGATAGTCGTACATTAAAAACCTTCATTTATCATATTTAAACATTTCTTAACGTCATAGTATACATGCATGCATCAAATAAACATTTACTCCATCATTAAAAATATGTACGTGAAAGCATAATTGCACATAATAACCATGTACATAAGTTTGATCACATATAAATATTTGATATCTTTATCATATATCTTTACCTATGTACACATACAAATATATATATATATATATATATATATATATATATATATATATATATATATATATATATATATATACCTTTGTTAATAATCATATCACATACCATATCCAATTCATTGTTTATTCATATAGACACATATTTAACTTAACTATATAAGAAAAACCATAATGTAAGACACATTAAAATTTTGCACAGGGCAGCATTCTGGACCCAAATTGTGAGCCACTTATGATTTGGAAAACATAATTTTTAGCCCAAATGAGCTTCTACAATCTTATTCCCCTATGTGTCTAGTTTCTAAATCAACACAATTCACGTTAATATCTTATATATAGCTTGAGATATTTAATAAAAACTATAGGCTATTCACGGAACCAAAATAGTTTTTATTTCAACATATAAACATTTTTAGAACAAAATGAAAAAGTAATTAAACCCATATGTCTTCATCAAGGTTATACTACCATGTCTCTAGTGTTACTGTAATTTTAATTTGTAGCATTTTGACAATTCTATCAAAAGTTATACCCAATTTACTAAGGTATGTTCCTTAATAGTACATCTAGCACCTATGAATTTCAAGTCAACATTTGTCATGCTTACATACATTTTTAAGTCATACTTCCTTCATATAAAATGTGAATTTAGGACTCCATTTTGCATAGGATTTAACCTCATGCCATTCTGATAATTTTACATACAATGATCTCAATATTTCTACAAACAATTCAAGAATCCGAATTTACAATTCACCTAAATTTTAATAAATCATAGAAATTATTTAGAGGCAGAATTAAAGCTAGGTTACTTCTAAAATTTTGTTCCCCTATGTTGTTAGTTTCCAGAACATTAATAATCATCTCAATATCACTTCTAGGTTGAATGATATTGTCCAAATACTGAGGATTATTCATGAGGATAGGACTGTACAATTATCCAATTTTCAAGCTAGGTTATGACCCATTTAGAAGTAGAATTAGAATGTGATTTCTTCTTATGAAATATTTTTATGGAAGTCTATTTTAAAACCCAATTGAAATCATCTTATTATCTTTTCTATAGCTCAAGATATTACCAAAAGAATGTAACTAGGTGAAGTGAACCCAAACCCAGAATTTTAAAACTTACATGCATGTCCATTTAAACATAAAAGATTGATGTTTTGTTTCAATTTACTTGTCAAAATGCAACCATGTCACAATGTAATTACATATTTCACTCAAGGAAAAATACATGCAAGATGATTAAGTTCCCAAACCTGAACATGCAACTCAAATCTTCTTCAAAATCCTCCTATTTCTTCCTCTTCCTTTATCTTCCAATCTTTTAGTTCTCTTATTCTCTTGTAAGCCTATTTAATCTAGCCTTCCATCTATTCATTTAGATTGAACTAAAGAGGTTTTACTTAAGATGAGTGGCAGGATTTACAAGAGATAAAGGATTAATATTTTTACCAATTTTATTAGCGAAGAGATGAGCTAAATTTCAGATTTTTGGTTGAGAGATAGAAGAGAAATGTTTTCTTTTCTTTTTCTTGATGGTATGGTCGGTTGCACTTCTTTAAATACAAGGCTTGCATGGAGACTAAATTGGAAGGTGACATCATTAAGGACCCACCAAAATCCACTTTAAATCCCCACATAATTTGCATGTCATAAATTGACCCCCACTTAAACTTTCTCTTCAACATTGGCCCCAACCTTTATATCTTATTTTAATTACATCCCAAAATACTTATTATATTATTACAATTGGTCCAATATTTAATTGTATCAAAAATTGACCCCTTTAACTATATTTTCTTTTCAATAACACACCTATATTTCACAATATTAAATGACTCTCTTAACCTTTTCATAATAAACCATTAGTCTACTTGATATTATCTTATTTTTAATTCCTCTACCTAGACTTAATAAATTATTAATAACATGCTAATGCCCTTAAATTCTACTAGGGCCTATTTAGGGTCTTTACAGTAGTAGTGTTTGCTTTGAAGATTTGGCATCATTACTTGTATGAGGAAAAATATAGATTTTATACATGTAAGGACCCAAAATAAGCCCTTGTAGAATTTAAAGGTGTTAGAGAGTATGCCCTAGAGCCCATGTAATAGGGATGTTTTTCATATGTATGACTTTCTATTCTTAATAAAAGGCATTATTCATTTATTAATGCTATGTTTAAATACATGAGTTTGTAAAACTTAAATTAATAAATGAAGTCCTAGATATTATAAACACAGTGCAAAGACAATCATGAAAGTGTTTCAATCATGTGAGTTTTGAATAGAATTCACAATTACATTTTATACTGCCAACATGGACAGGAACCCAATAGGTCACACACATATAGAGAAAAGGGTAAAATGGTAAAATAACAAGGATAATAATATTTGATATTATTATGAGGGTAGAGAAGTGAATAAGATAATAATTAATTAAAGAGTTTAATTAATTATGATCAAGAAAAATTATCCTCGAAACTTTTGAGAAATGTTCTGTAAATTGGAACTAATTGAAATAATATATTTTATGATTAATTATTATTGTCTTATAAGTGTTATAAGACTACTATAAGTGTTATAGGACTGATATAATAATTAATAGGTCCATTGGAGAAATTATAAAGGGCCAAAGGAATGAAGAAGTTGGCGGAAGCCCTCCAAAAGAGGGCCACACGCCAACTCCATACAAAAGGGCTTCGAGGGCTTTTTCTTGGACAAAATTAATATTTATATATGTTACATAAGTGTTATGGAACTCACATATTTAATTTGGTTGGATTTGGAATCCATTTGGGTATTTAAATTCAATTAGAAGCACAAAGGGCGTAGTTTGTGAATTTTGTGCATGGTCTTTTATAAAAAGATTTAATTTGGATTTAATTAAGCCCAAATGATTATATTAAAATCCATAGGTCCAATTAATAATTCTCCAGCAATTTTAAAGAGTCTTATCTCATATAGAAGTTGGAATTTTAACTTGATTTAAAGAGTCCAACTGATGAGGATAAGAGTTAAGTGATTAAATTGAAAAGAAGGTCTTTTCTCTCAATCTCTCTCTCTCTTCTGCGCCATTCTCAAGCTAGCTCTTGAGAATTTCGGCCAGCCCTAGTAAAATACCAATTGTTTGGTTCAATTTATCCCTCTCTAGTATGGATTACTCATTGGAGGTGTTCGATTTTGGACACTGTGGTTTGCGACAACCCTGTGCGAAGTAAAATCAACTGTTCAACAAAAATCAGAGGTGATTTTTCTTATTCTCATATAGTTATATTGTATAATCATGGCAAGATCAAACCTTATGGTTGAAAAAATTTAAAATTCCGCTCATGTATGCGATGCATGTAACCGTTAAACTCTAACATGGTATCAGAGCCTGGTTTTGCCATGAATATACAATTCTATATTATTATGCGGAATAAGTTTTGTTTTATTTTGAGTTATTTATTTCATGAACTTTAAAATATGAGATTTAATTGTTCATGAATGAGAAATATTGATTTCTGGATGTATTTTTGATCAAATAAATTTGGTGGAAACAAAAACGAAACTTTTGAAGGATTGTGATTAGGGTTTGGCGTGAAACCCATTAGGGTTTGGCATGAAACCCTAGGTGATGTAGGGGCTGTTCTAATTTAATTTCTTATGGATCCATTTAAAAATAATTTAGATGATATTTTATGTGTTTAATATGTGATATTAAGTCGTAGGATCGAACGGAATTAAAATCGAACAAGTTTTGCATGAAAACTAGTTTTGTTAAAAAGTTTGATAAATTGGTGTTCTTCGTGCGTTCTTGATGTGTTCTTGGTTAGAACGACTTTTGATCTTCTAAATTTGATATATATGATATATTAAAGTATTTTTAATTAAATTAGGCCTTAAATTAATTTGATTAATTTTAATTCATTAAAACCCCTTAATGGGCTTAATTATGTTTGCGGACTTGGTTTAAATTAGTGAATGACTTGGTGGGCCCAAGGAGCTGATTTAAATTAAATATTATAAACATTAATTAAGTTTATTAATGGGTTTTAAGGGCTGGAGTGGGCTTGGCTCATTCCAAAAGGCCCAAATGGTCCAAATGACACAAAACTAGTTTGTGTGTGGACACACTTAGGGTTTTTCTTCTGTCGGTTTCGGCCTACACTTGTTTTAAGCCCAAAATTGATTCTTTTAATTATTTAATATGATTAATTAATTAAATAATCAATTTATAATTAATTAATAATCAATTTGATTGATTATTAAGGCAAGAACACATTCATGCAAAAAAGTTTCCTAAAATGAAAGTTTCCAAAATGGAAAAAGTTTCCTAATTTGATCACATCATTAAAATAACTCAAAATATAGTTTCAAAGGTTGAAACAAAGTTAGTAATTCATTTCTTTATGCCTTAGAGATGCATATAAGGGTGTATGATTGGCATAATGGTTAGTTATGGACAAAGCCCAATGTGATTGAGCATAATGCATGTTTTGGCCCAATAAGGACTATCATGTCCCGGCCACTTGTTTTTGGTTTGTATTTCATTTCAATTTGTAATATGTAATTAGATTACTTAGATTAGAATTAGAAATAGAGATGGAGACCAATATCAAGGAGCAAGATGGGCAGGATGGAGATCCAACAAGCTTGAAGATAATGTAATTATTTTCCTTGTTTGAATCATGCATACTACCTAGGTGTGACCTTTTGATATCAATGTAGTAAAGTCCATAACTATACCACATTTGTATGCTCATATTTATGTGATAGATATAGGATGCATACCAATGTATGCCAACCATGTATGATGAGACTTAATTAACTAAAACCGTCAAACAAATACTAAGGTATATAAGCCTTCCATTAATTTGAGGAGAACCAGAGTTCTTTATAGTGTGGGTTGTTGACCACAGTCAAGCTCACATTATATCGAATATGTTCAAATCTTATTAAATGGGTCATCTTAGCTAGCCCATTAGTTTGTTGACCACAGTCAAGGCTAATGGTTCTAGAGGCAAGATTAGGGAATGCATATACGATATGCATGCATCAAGAGTTGATAACCTAATGATCCAATAGTTGTGTAGAGACACAATTGGTATATGGATACCTACCTTTCAAGGGTATGGAATTTGGCTTATTGACCACAGTTAAGGTCAAATTACATATCAAGGATTGGATATTGGCCCACTAAGAAAACCATCGGGTTTTCTCTGATTATATAGTGAGGGCTATTAATTCGCAATAAAATAGTGGGAGTAAATGTATTAATTAAAGACCTTATTAATGCATACATATATATGAACATACTCTCCTTTCTTTTTCACATCTAGGTCATCGTCATAACCACATCAAACATTAATATACGTTCAATCTTGGATAACAAGCTGGTTGGCAACAACTATTCTGACTGGATCAGGCAAGTGAGAATTGTTCTCAGGGCTGAAAAGATCCATTATGTCTTGGATAAAGATCCACCACCACATCCATCAGATGATGTCACTGATGAGATCAAAGGCATTTATCGAAAATACATGGAGGATAGTGAAGCAGCAGCATGTCTGATGCTGGGTGCTATGTCCTCGGAGCTTCAGAAGCAACATGAGATGATGGATGCTAGAACCATCATTTTGCATCTAGAGGAGCTTTAGTCTTCTCAGGCTAGAACTGAGCAATATGAGATTGTTCGGGCTCTTTTTAGCAGCAAAATGGTGGAAGGCACTTCAGCTGCTACTCATGCATTGAAGATGTATGAGTATATTGAGCATTTGAGTAGACTTGGCTATGTTATGGATAATGATCTATACATAGATTTAATCTTGTACTCGTTGGCTCCAAGTTATACACCTTTTATGCTTAACTTCAACATGAACAAGATCCAAGTGAGTATTCCTGAGTTAATCAATATGCTCAAGTTAGTTGATGGATCATTTAAGAATGATCCAAAAAGTGTCATAATTGTCACTTCTGCTAAAGGCAAGAAGCAGAAGAAGAAGATGAACAAGGCAAAGAGAGGTGGGATTTCAAAGAAAAAGGTTGCCAAGAAAGAGAATCCCAAAGGAACTTGCTTCCATTGTGGAAAAGATGGTCATTGGAAGCGTAACTGTAAGGCCTATCTAGATTCTCTTAAGGAGAAGAAGCAAGCTATTGCATCTACTTCAGGTATTCATATGATTGAAATTAATACTTATTCTATTGCTTCTAAACAATCTTGGGTATTAGATGCCGGATGTGGATCTAACTTATGTAATGATCTACAGGGGCTTAGAAGTATTAGAAGAGTTGAAAAGGCAGAGATATGTTTGTAGTCAGCTACTGGACAAAACATCTCTACAACAATTGTGGGGACTTATCATTTGCCTCTTCCTAGTGGATTAGTACTGGAATTAAATAACTGTTATTCTGTTCCAGCTTTATCCAAAAGTATTATTTCTTTCAGTTATTTGTTGAACAATTATGATATTTGTTTAAAGGACAAGTGTTGTTTCATTTTTAAGAACAATATGTTTTATGCAAAAGCTATCACTGAGAATGGTATATTTGTTATTGATTTAATTAAAGAAGTTCATAATGTGAATACCAAGAGAATAAAACAAGATAATCTAAATATCTCATATTTATGGCATTGTCGTTTAGGCCATATAAATGAAAAACGCATGACCAAATTACACAAGTCTGGTGATTTGGGATCATTTGATTATGAATCATTTGATACATGCGAATCTTGTTTATTGGGAAAAATGACAAAAGCTCCCTTTATTGGTAAAAGAGAACGAGCTAAAATGGTTTTGGACTTAATACATTCAGATGTATGTGGCCCAATGACTATACATGCCAGAGGAGGTTATTCCTACTTCATTACTTTCATTGATGATTGTTCCAGGTTTGGATACATCTATCTAATGAAATATAAATCTGAAGCATTTGAAAAGTTCAAAGAGTTCATAAATGAAGTAGAGAAACAACTTGGTAAAAGTATTAAAACACTTAGATTAGATCGAGGTGGAGAATACTTAAGTCAATAGTTTCAGGATTATCTTAGAGATAATGGGATTTTATCTCAATGGACTCCTCCATATACACAACAACACAATGTTGTATATGAAAGGAGAAATCGAACACTATTAGATATGGTTCGATCTATGATGAGCCGAGCAGACTTGCCTAAGTCCTTTTGGGGATATGCATTAGAAACTGTTGTTTATGTGTTAAACAGAGTCCCTAGTAAATCGGTTGATGTTACTCCATATGAGATGTGGAATAAAAAGAAACCCACTCTTTCTCATATGAAAGTATGGGGTTGTCCTGCTTATGTGAAGAGGACAATGTCAGACAAACTGGATGTTAAATCTGACAAATGTTTATTTGTGGGATATCCAAAAGAAACGTTTGGATATTCTTCTATAATCCCTTAGAACAAAAGGTGTTTGTTTCAAGGCATGCTGTCTTCCTGGAAAAAGAGTTTCTCCTACGAGAGGACAGTGGGAGTAAAATTGAACTTGGTCAAGTTCAGGACCCATAAATAGAAATAAATCAACCGATTGAACCTGAAACTGAATTTCATAAAGATGAGATTGCAGTTGAACCTGATTGTACACAAAATCCTAGAAGGTCTACTAGGATGCGTTCTATCCCTGTGAGATATGGATTTCACTTAGATTCGGATAGAGGCATAACTGTAGTAGAGGACGATGAGCCTATAAGCTATCAAGAAGTTTTGAACAGTTCAGAACATGATTTATGGCTTAAGGCTATGCAGTCTGAAATGGACTCCATGTATGAGAATAAATTATGGACTTTAACTCAACCACCTGAAGGGATAAAACCCATAGGGTGCAAATGGGTCTTCAAAAAGAAGACCGACATGGAAGGTAATGTTGTTACCTACAAAGCTCACTTAGTAGCAAAAGGTTATCGTCAAAAAGAAGGTATTGACTATGACGAAAATTTTTCTCCTGTTGCAATGCTTAAGTCTATAAGAATACTTTTAGCCATTGCAGCTCATTATGATTATGAGGTTTGGAAAATGGATGTGAAAACAGCTTTCTTAAATGGAAATCTGACTGAGGATGTGTATATGATACAACCTGAAGGGTTCACATCTGGAAATGGCGAAAAGGTATGCAAGCTTTAAAGATCCATTTGTGGATTGAAGTAAGCTTCTAAGAGTTGGAACATACGATTCAATGAGACAATCAAAAAGTTTGGTTTCTCACAGAATGAAGATGAACCTTGTGTATATAAAAGGGTCAATGGGAGTGCAATTGTCTTCCTAGTTCTATATGTAGATGACATATTGATCATGGGAAATGACATTTCTCTTCTCCAATCAGTTAAAATTTTGTTATCTAAGCATTTCTCCATGAAAGACCTTGGAGAAGCATCCTATATTCTGGGAATAAGGATCTATAGAGATAGATTCAATAGGCTGCTAGGTTTTCTCAGAGTACATACATAGATAAAGTATTGAAGAAGTTCAATATGGATCTCTCTAAGAAAGGGTTTATACCCATGGTGCATGGGAAATACCTTTCTAAGTCTATGTGTCTGCAGACACTAGAAGGTAGAGAGAGCATGAATAGAATACCATATGCATCTACAATTGGTTCTATTATGTATGCTATGTTATGTACACGTCCAGATGTATCGTTTGCTTTGGGTGTCACATGCAGATTCCAATCCAATTTTGGAGAGGAACACTGGGCAGCTGTCAAGAATATCCTTAAGTACTTGAGAAGGACTAAGGATATGTTCTTGGTATATGGACAGGGCAGTTTGGAAGTAAATGGGTATACTGATGCCAGCTTCCAATCTGACAAAGATGACTGTAAATCACAGTCTGGTTTTGTGTTCATAATGGGAGGAGGAGCAGTTAGTTGGAAGAGTTCCAAACAGGAAACAACTGCTGATTTCGCAAGGGAAGCTGAGTACATTGCTGCTTCGAAAGCAGCTAAAAAGGTGGTTTGGATTAAAAAGTTCATAACTGAACTAGGAGTGGTACCTAGCATTGTTGATCCAATACCTTTATATTGTGACAACAATAGAGCCATTGTGCAAGCAAAGGAACCACTGTCTCATCAGCGATCCAAGCATGTTCTCAGACGCTACCATCTTATAAGGGAAATAGTAGCTAGAAATGATGTGAAAAAAGAAAGGATTCCCACATATGACAATGTGGCGGATCCCCTCACTAAGGCACTTTCCCAATTTAAGCTTGATCACCATATAAATAGCATGGGTTTGAGACGTATGTGTGATTGGCTCTAGTGCAAGTGGGAGATTGTTAGAGAGTATGCCCTAGAGCCCATGTAATAGGGATGTTTTTCATATGTATGACTTTATATTCTTAATAAAAGGCATTATTCATTTATTAATGCTATGTTTAAAAACACGAGTTTGTAAAACTTAAATTAATAAATGAAGTCCTAGATATTATAAACATAATGCAAAGACAATCATGAAAGTGTTCACGATATGAGATATCTATTGCATGCAAATGTGTTAATATCTAAATATCCCTAGTCATAGAATTAACAAGACAGGACATTGTTAATTCGGACAGACTAGCACATGTTATGCTTCTTGAATGGTTCAAGCAGTGGTTCTCATAACTGTGATTATGGGTGATAATCAAAGCTAACATGTGGATGCTTGTTAGAAGAACAAGTTCATTGGAGACCTGTATAGAGAATCCTCACATGGATATAAAATCTATGTCAGTGAGGAATCTCTTCATAGCAGTGGTGCAAGTATCCTTAGACTTGAGATCACTAAAGTTATCTTAAGTAGCAAGTGGTATGCTTTGACTCCATAACTGCTTACTTCAAACTGGGAGTGAACATAGTTAGGAGGTTGGGTATATCATGACCTACTTGAAGGTAGTTGAGTGATTAACAAAGGATTCACCATCCCAGATTTAATAAGGGAAGTTATCTCGTATGTTTCTGTAATTACCTTGTTCAGTGAATCTCTGGCCAGAATAAATTGCCAAGATTGATAGAGATCCATGGGGGCATTTTGGGAACAATGGTTAAATTATTAGAACATACATAATTAGATTTATATGAGTTGAAAGAAATCCATACTCAGAATCTAATTGAGATAAGTGTGGTGAAAGGAGTAATTGCACGGTAACTGTTCTATGAAAGGGTACAGTCAAACCATATGACTTTCCTGACATTTGGGTAGTCATGATGCCTAGCTAGAGGCTAATCATGACTTGTATAATGATGTATAAAAATATCAATGGAGATTGATAAAATGATTTAAAGGAGTTTCAATCATGTGAGTTTTGAATAGAATTCACAATTACATTTTATACTGCCAACATGGACAGGAACCCAATAGGTCACACACATATAGAGAAAAGGGTAAAATGGTAAAATAACAAGGATAATAATATTTGATATTATTATGAGGGTAGAGAAGTGAATAAGATAATAATTAATTAAAGAGTTTAACTAATTATGATCAAGAAAAATTATCCTCGAAACTTTTGAGAAATGTTCTGTAAATTGGACCTAATTGAAATAATGTATTTTATGATTAATTATTATTGTCTTATAAGGGTTATAAGACTACTATAAGTGCTATACGACTGATATAATAATTAATAGGTCCATTGGAGAAATTATAAAGGGCCAAAGGAATGAAGAAGTTGGCGAAAGCCCTCGAGAAGAGGGCCACACGTAACCTCCATACAGGAGGGCTTAGAGGGCTTTTTCTTGGACCAAATTAATTTATATATGTTAAATAAGTGTTATGGAACTCACATATTTAATTTGGTTGGATTTGGAATCCATTTGGGTATTTAAATTTAATTAGATGCACAAAGGGCCTAGTTTGTGAATTTTGTGCATGGTCTTTTATGAAAAGATTTAATTTCGATTTAATTAAGCGCAAATGATTATATTTAAATCCATAGGACCAATTAATAATTCTCTAGCAATTTTAAAGAGTCTTATCTCATCTAGAAGTTGGAATTTTAACTTGAATTAAAGAGTCCAACTGATGAGGATAAGAGTTAAGTGATTAAATTGAAAAGAAGGTCTTTTCTCTCAATCTCCCTCTCTCTTCTGTGCCATTCTCAAGCTAGCTCTTGAGAATTTCGGCCAGCCCTAGTAAAATACTAATTTGTTGGTTCAATTTATCCCTCTCTAGTGTGGATTACTCATTGGAGGTGTTCGATTTTTGACACTGTGGTGTGCGACAACCCGGTGCGAAGTAAAATCAACTGTTCAACAAAAATTAGAGGTGGTTTTTCTTATTCTCATATAGTTATATTGTATAATCATGGCAAGATCAAAACCTTATGGTTGAAAAAATTTAAAATTTCGCTCATGTATGCGATGCATGTAACCGTTAAACTCTAACAAAAGGTACTAGCATTGTATTAATGTCTAATTAAGCTTGGGTAGATGAATTATTATATGTTAGGGCCTAGTGGATAAATGGTCTTATGTCAATGAGGGTAAAAGAGTAATCTGACATTATGGTATATAAGTGTACAATTAGGAATAAATTATAGTTAAGTGGTCAATTGTGATATAATTATGTTTTAGTGGGCCAATTTCAATAAGACAAAGAATATTAGGGTGTAATTAAAGGATAGAAAGTTAGAATGGGGTTAAAATTGAAAGAAAGTGACAAAGGGAGATATATTTTAACATGCAAAAAGATTAGGGAGTTAAATTGGAACCTTCTCTTCCACAAAAATTTCTAAAGGTTTCATAATGGAGAAAAAATATTTGAGAGGGGATTTAAATAGTGTTTTGCTATGCTACGTAAAAGGAAAAATATAAAATTTCTATGAGGCCTCTATTTAGGCCTTAGGAGAATATATAGGGGTAGTAAGATCACTTTGTGTGTGTATAGTTAGCAAACTACAAGTTAGGACATAAACGTAATTACCTTAAAAGAATAGGGGTAAAGTGGTCATTTTAAATGAAGCCATATATGTTATTAATTTTGGAAAATATGTTAATTAAGGGTCCTAATTGAAAAAGGAAAGAGAAAGTTTTAGGGTAGAATTATAAATTTAAAAGTTAGTGCAATTTTTAAATTTGTGGAAATGGGAACCAATAGGAGCATAACACCTATATCTCTAGAAACTTCCTAAGAAAACTAGAATTTAAAGGGATTATTGAGAAAGGGAGCATGCCACTTTTTGGAGTTCTAAGGCATTAAATTCTTTCAATCTAGCTCTTAAGAACAGCTTATAAATCCTATGTTGATTTTGCTTGAGGAGAGAGATTTTAGGGGTTACTTAAGGTAACAACTCCTTCTTCTTATCTTCTTGATTTTGGATAATCAATTTATAAGGTTATATGAATCATCTATGTTATAATAGCATATGAATTCACTCTTTGTAAAAGGGAAATCCAATAAAGGGAAGGAGAAGCTTGAAGGAGGAGCTTGAAGAAGGTTTAGCTATAAAAAGGTATGGGAACCTTTTACATTCTTTTTGACTTTTTGCTTCATTCTAAGGTCTAAAAGTGTAAAAAATAGAGTCTTAATAGAAGGATATAGGAGTTTAAGGGTTGAATTGGCATAAAAACCGAAATTATGTGATAGATATTATTTTTTGGCAAAAGTTGTCTTTGAGTTCACTGGACCTATCAAGACTAATATGCCTATATCTAGACTTTGAGAGCTTGAAATGGAGTAATTCAAGTTGTAAGAGAAACTAGACTAAAAAATCTAAGTTTCATAAGAAGACACCAACATTTAGTTCGTCCTCCATGATGGAAAAAAATTAGTTTGAATCCTAACTATGTTTGTTGCCCTACCATTCTGAGGGATTCCCATTATTTAGTGAATATCTTGAGATGTATAAGGTCAAATGGATTGATTTTTAATATTTTGGAAACTAGAAAAATAGATAAACAATTTGTAGAAGACCATTTTGGTTTAATCTAGCCTGATTTGTGACAAAAATGCAAAACAAAATAAATTAGGGAAACTGTCTCGCTACTTTAACGAGGCATGCACTTCAGTCTCTGTAATGACTCATCCCTACGATCATGAGTCTTGCACTTCTATCTCTATCACAACTCATCCCTACTATCTTGAGTCATGCACTTCAGTCTCTATAATGACTCATCCCTGCTATCACGAGTTGTCCCTCTCTAGTCTCTATCACGAGTCATCCTAGGTGTCATGACTCATCCCTCGTCTCTTCTCTTCCCTTTATTTATGTAAAACTAATTATGAAATTATCAAAGTATGACTAAATAACAAACACATGAATATGTATAGTAATTCTTATTTGTGTGACATAACATGAAAGTGGTTACATGCTTATGCTTTAAGTTATTATGCTAGAGTATGATGTTATAGTTATATATATATATATATATATATATATATATATATCTGTGTGTGTGTGTGTGTGTGTGTGTGTGGGTATACACACATTCTCAATAATTTGAATTGGTATCAAAGCTTTAATGTATGTATATATATAATTACATTCTAGAAATTGTAAATAGCTTGTGTATAAAGCCAGTTAATGCCTGCAATTAGAGTTTGATTATGGATAGATAGGCATGCCTATAGGGATAGAATGCCAGCTGCCACAATTCGGCCCTATTGAGGACTACAATAATCCCATCAGGGCTATATCACGACCCCATTGATATCTTCGGATATCCATAGGATTTTATACCTAAAGGTATTTATATGACATATACCTCCGAGTATCCACCGTTCCCGTTATCCACACTCTCAGAGCTTAGGCAGGCATTCACAGAAAATAAAACAAAAAAAGGTTTGATAAAGAAGTTGTTAAATAAGGATGTGTTATACATAATTATAATTGCGCTGTAAGCAATATAAGAGCCTACTTCTTTTATTTTTTATTATATAATTTTACAATGAAGATGAATACGTGTGTTGTATAATTGCATGTTGTGTATGGTTGTGAATGACCACTGTGAATGGTTGCATATACTATAACCATTTTCCATTAAGTTGTTTGGCTTAGCATGGGTTTTATCCGTGTAAGTACCCAAGTTCAAGCTATTTGTCAGGGGCAATATCTACAATGACTAAGCCAATAATAAGGAGAGTCAAGTATGAAGAAGTCATCTTTTGCTTTTGTTTTGTATAGTCTCATCTTGTACAAAGTAAATGGTTTTTAAAGAGTAAATAGTTGTAAAACACATTATAGTAAATGGTTCTTTTTGCATGATTTCAACCAGTTTAATAAGTTAATTGAAAAGGCATGCTAACTAATGAAATAATTATACAAATGAACTATATTTGTGAGTGATGGCATACAGGATGGTATATGTATGACAGGATCATCCAAGAAGGGTATAGAGTAGTCTTTATATTTTTGGTATCAGAGCACCTAGGTTTAGCAGTTATGGCTATTAAGATGTTAAAAACATACATATATAGATTGTTAGTAGTGTTAGCCTAATGCAAATGCCCCTGTGTTATTATATATAGTTGATAATAGAAAAGTCTAGGGAAGTGCTTAGAATAATTTACCAGTGAGATCAAACCCTTCCAATCTAGAATCTTCAGCCTCAATTCGGGGTGATATACTCGTGGCTGCTATCCTTGGGGAAGCGTTGTTGAAACTTTCTCAGGATATGGCTTAAATTCTTCAGAGGATGATGGCTCCCAAAGCTCCTATTATAGAAATTAGGAAATATGGAGTAGTGGAGTTCCTTGGTACTACATTAAAAGAATAAGAAAGGTATAGTTTTAACTAGAAAAGAATCGGTGTGTATTTGATGAAATTCAGTGCCCAGTTAGTTAGAAAGTTATATGCAATGTGTCCTTACTTTAAGGACCAGCATATAATTTGTGAAAGCTAGTGTTAATGTAACCTTAATTGCCGGATCCTCTCACTTGGGAGTTCTATGTAGAGGAGTTTAAGAAAAGATATGTTACTGAAGCCTATAAAGAGGAGAAACTGAGGCAATTTCTAAACTTGATGCAAAGAGGCATGACGGTAGTAGAATATGAGAAGGAATTTAGCAGTCTTAGCAAATATACACCAAAATCTATTCTAATTAAAGCCTTCAACTGTTGGCAATTTAAGGATGGCTTATATGATCGCATTAGAAAGCATTTAATCGAACCTACTTATTTTAAGGTAATGGATTACTATTTACTTGTTTAAGTAGCCATCCAAGTAAAAAAGAATGAAGTCACCAGGAGGGAGAGAAAGGAAAGAAGATGTTTTGCTAGAGGTGTTGTATATGTCGGAAAGAGACCTCGGGGTCCACAGGCAGATTAATCAGTTGGATCTTTCAACAATCCTGCTAGTCAGGCTAGATTATAGGGAACCTTTACGTCATCCAAATTGGGTAAAGAGATGTCAATAGGATAGGGTAAATGACAACAACTAGAGTGCACCTGTTGTTATAGGAAGCATCAGGGTACCTATAGGATGCTAACAGGTGTTTGTTTTCAATGTGGTAGTACTAATCATTTCACGGGAAATTGCCAATAAAATAAGAGTAGGGGTCTCACAACAAAGCAATAGGAATGCTTCTAATACATCCTCAACTGGTAGACAATATGGAAGAGGTCGAGGTGGATTCAATCAATTTAGAGCATAATCTAGAAATGCCTCTGAGACTGTTGATCAACCTTTTGCACTTACATCTCTTATCCGAGCATATGTAATGAAAGCTTATGTAGAAGTAGATGCCCCGAAAGTCATAACGGTTATTTTGTCACTTCATAACACTGATTTGCATGTTCTTATTAATCCGGGTTCTACTTGTTCTTATTATTGTGTTGGGGAATTGGGTAGAAATATGGCAAATGTGGAATAGTTAGTGTTTGATATCTGTATGACTAGCCCTCTGGGCCATAGTGTTTGTGTGAATAAAGTTTCTAGGAATTACCCTATTGTGATTAAAGGAAGAGAATTTCTTACTAACTTAATAGAGTTACCATTTCATGAATTTGATGTGATACTATGCATGGCTTGGTTAACGAAACACTAAACAATAGTGAATTGTATGACAAAAATGGTGGAACTGAAAGATACAGAAGGAAAGGAAATAACAGTCCAGGGTATTAGACCAAGGCTTTTAACAACCATTATATCAGCAACACAAGCTAGGTGGTCCCTTAGGAAAGGGTGTGAAGCATTTTTGGCCTTAATATTTGTTTCTAAGAAAGATGAAGTAAATCTTCTAGATATACCAATAGTTAATGAAATTTTTTGATGTGTTTCCTGAAGAGCTACCTAGTCTCCCACTTAAGCGAGAAGTAGAGTTATCTATAGAAACTTTAGCAGAAATTTCTCCCATTTCTAAGGCATTGTATAGGATCGCACCATTACAGTCGAAAGAGTTGAAAGTTTAATGGCAAGAGTTGTTAGATAAGGGTTTTATCAGGCTTAGCGTGTCCTCTTGGGGCACACCAATGCTTTTTGTTAAAAAGAAAGATGGTACCTTAAAGATGTTCATTGATTACAAACAGCTTAACAAGGTGACAATGAAAAATAGATGTCCTTCACCCTGAATTGAAGATTTATTTGATCAATTAAAAGATATCGGGGTGCTTTCTAAGATTGACTTGAGAATGAGGCATTATCAACTTAGAGTTGAAAATGTAGATGTCCCGAAAACTACTTTTAGAACCTGGTATGGCCATTATGAATTATTGGTTATTCCTTTTAGGTTAATCAATGCTCCAGCAACTTTTTTGGATCTGGTGAATAGGGTATTTAGACCCTATATAGGCCAGTTTATGGTAGTACTTATCGATGATATACTAGTTTACTCTTGGAATGAAGTAGATCATGTAAAGCATCTGAGAATTATGTTGCCAACCTTACAAGAGAAACAATTATATGCTAAGTTGAGCAAATGTGATTTATGGATTAAGGAAGTTTCTTTTCTTAGGCACATTATATCATCAAAAGGTATTAAAGTGGACCTTAAAAAGGTATAAGCCATTATAGATTGGAAGTCGCCTGAAAATGTACCGAAAGTAAGGAGTTTCTTAGGCCTGGCAGGGTATTATCGTCGCTTTGTGAAAGGATTTTCAATCATCACATCACCACTTACTAGGCTACTTTGACAGGATGTTATGTTTGAATAGAACAACAAGTGTCAAGTGAGTTTTGAACGATTAAAAATGATATTAATAGAAGCCCCAATTCTTACTCAACCGACATCTAGTAAAGAATATGCTATGTACAATGATGTCTCCAAAAATGGATTAGGTTGTGTGTTAATGTAAGAGGGTAAAGTTGAGGCATATGCCTTAAGGTAATTGAAGCTTCATCAGTAAAACTACCCTACTTATGATTTAGAGTTAGCAACCGTATTTTTTGCTTTAAAGATATGGCAGAATTACTTGTATGGATAAAGATGTAAGATTTAAACAAATCATAAGAGTCTTAAATATCTGCTTACATAGAAACACCTTAATTTGAGATTATGTAGATAGTTAGAATTATTCAAAGACTATGATTGCATAGTTGATTATCATATTGGTAAAGCAAATGTGGTGGCAGATGCCTTGAGTCGAAAGATAGTGGTGGCATTATTGTTGCAGTAGTGTAAATGGAGATTTGCATCAGATGGAGCATTGATAGCTCAATTGAGAGCACGGTCCAATATAAAGCAAATAATAACTGATGCCTAGAAAAATGATGAAAAACAGACAGAGGATGGTTAAATTAATACATGAAAGAGGTATAGTAGAGTACTCAGTAAGAAAGGATGGAGGAGTGTATTATCGAAACAGACTATGTGCACCAGATAATAGAGAATTAAAGAAAACCTTATTATGAGAAGCGCACTATTAAGTCATCAAAATTGCATATTTTTACTTTATTTTTATATGTTTTACACATTGTGTTGGAATTATCAATTATATGCATCTCATACATAAGCGAAATTTGAAATTTTTATCCAATAGATCTGATCTTGCCATGAATTTAAAATATACATATTAATGGGAATAAGAAAAATCACCTTTGATTTTTTGTTGAATAGTTGATTTTCCTTCTCACCGAGTTGTCGCAAACCACAGTGTCAAAAATTGAACACCTCTAATGAGTAATCCACAATAGAGAAGGATTGAATGAACCAACAATGGAGGAAACAAAGGGCTAGCCAAAATCCCCTTGATGCTAGCAAGGGGTGGCGGCTAAGGTTAAGAGAAAATGAGAGAAACTTGTTTTCTCTTAATTGTTCACACTTACCCTAAAACCCTATCACTTGGATTTTTATAGTTAGGTTAAAAATCCGACTTTATAATAGGATTGAGTTCCTTAAAATTGCTGGAGAAATATTAATTGGGCTTCTGGAATTATTAATTTATTTGGGCTCAATTAAATCCAATTTAAGCTCTTTCACAAAAGACTATGCACAAAATCCATAAATTAGACCCTTTGTGCTTATACTTGGATTTAATTACCCAAATGAGTTCCAAATCCATCCAAATTAAATATGTAGGCTCCAAGAAATATATTTAATTTATTTTGGTCTAAGATTTAGGCCTCTAAGGCCTTCTACCAGGAGGTGGCGTGAAACCTTTCTACCGGAGGGTTTCTGCATCAACTTCACTCCTTTGGGCCTCTTTAAATTTCTCCATTGGATCTATTAATTAGTATATCATCCCTATAACATTTATAGTCCAATTGATAATTAATTATGAAATACATTATTTCAATTAGGTCTATTTTACAGAACATTTCTAAAAAATTATGCAAACAATTTTACTTGATATTAATTAATTAAACTCTTTAATTAATTATTCTCTTATTCGCTTCTCTATTCCCATAATAATATCAAATATTATTATCGTTGTCATTTTACCATTTTATCCTTTTCTCTATATGTTTGTGACCTATTGGGTTCCTATCCATATTGGCAGTATAATATGTAATTGTGAGTTCTATTCAAAACTCACATGATTTAAACTTCTTTAAATCATTTCATCAATCCCCATTGATATTTATGATACACAATTATACAAGTCATGAGCGGCCTCTAGCTATGCATCATGACTACCCAAATGTCAAGAAAGTCAAGTGGTTTGACTATACCCTTCCATAGAAACAGTTACTGTGCAATTACACCTTTCATCACTCTTATCTCAATTAGATTCTGAGTATGGATTTCTGTAAACTCATATAAATCTATTTATGTATGTTCCATTAATTTAACCATTGTTTCCAAAATTCCCTTAATGGATCTCTATCCATCTTGGCATATTACTCTGGTCAGAGATTCTCTGAACAAGGCAATTATAGAATCATATGAGATAACTTCAATTAATAAATCTGGGATGGTGAATCCTTTGTCAATCACTCAACTATCTTCAAGTAGTTCATGATATATCCAACCTCCTAACTATGTTCACCCCTAATTCAAAATAATCAGTTATGGAGTTAAAGTATACCACTTGCTACTTAAGATAACTTTAGTGATCTCAAGTCTAAGAATACTTGCACAACCATTGTGAAGAGATCCCTCACTTTCATAGATTTAATATCCATGTGAGGATTCTCTTTGCAGGTCTCTAATGAACTTGTTTTTCTAACAAGCATCCACATGTTAGCTTTGATTATCTTCCATAATCACAGTTATGAGAACCACTGCTTGAACAATTCAATAAGCATAAATGTGCTAGTCTGTCTGAATTAACAATGTCCTATCTTGTTAATTATATGACTAGGGAGTTTTAGATATTAACACATTTGAATGCAATCGACACTTCACATCATGAACACTTTTATGATTGCCTTTGCACTGTGTTTATATTATCAAGAACTTCATTTATTAATTTAAGATTTACAAGCTCATGTATTTAAACACAACATTAATAAACGAATAATGCCTTTTATTAAGAATATAAATTCATACATATGGAATACATCCCTTTTACATGGGCTATAGGGCATACCCTTTAAAAATCTCCCACTTCCACTAGAGCCAATCACTCATATATCTTAGACCCATGCTATTTATACGATGATCATGCTTTATCTGGGATAGTGCTTTAGAGAGGAGATCCGCCACATTATGATATGTGGGGACCCTTTATATTTTCACATCATTTCTAGCTACTATTTCCCTTATGAGATGGTAGCATCTGAGAACATGCTTGGATCGCTGATGAGATCGTGGTTCCTTTGCTTGTGCAATGGCTCCATTGTTGTCACAATATAAAGGAATTGGATCAACAATGCTAGGCACCACTCCTAGTTCATATATGAACTTTTTGATCCAGATTGCTTCTTTGGTTGCTTCCGAAGCAACGATGTACTCAACTTCTGTAATGGAATCAACAGTTATTACTTATTTGGAACTCTTCCAACTAACTGCCGCTCCTCCCATTATGAACACATAACTAGACTATGATTTACAATCATCTTTTTCAGATTGAAAGCTGGCATCTATATACCCATTTACTTCAAAACTGCCCTCTCCATATACCAAGAATATATCTTTAGACGTTCTTAAGTACTTAAGGATACTATTGGTAGCTTCCTAGTGTTCCTCTCCAAAATTGGATTGGAATATGCTTTTGACACTCAAAGCAAATGCTACATCTGGACGTGTGCATAACATAACGTTCATGATAGAACCAATTGCCGATGCATATGGTATTCTATTCATGCTTTCTCTATCCACTAATGTCTGCAGACATATAGACTTAGAAAGGTATTTCCCATGCACCATGGGTATAAACCCTTTCTTATAGAGATCCATATTGAACCTCTTCAATACTTTATCTATATATGTACTTTGAGAAAGTCCTAGCAACCTATTGGATCTATCTTTATAGATCCTTATTCCCATAATATAGGATGCTTCTCTAAAGTCTTTCATGGAGAATTACTTAGATAACCATATTTTAACAGATTGGAGAAGAGAAATGTCGTTTCCCATGATCAATATGTCATCTACATATAGAACTAGGAAGACAATTGTACTCCCACTAACCCTTTTATATACACAAAGTTCATCTTCATTTTGTGAGAAACCAAACACTTTGATTGTCTTATTAAATCATATGTTCTAACTCTTAGAGGCTTGTATCAATCCATAAAAGGATCTTTGAAGCTTGCATACCTTTTCGCCATTTCCTAATGTTAACCCTCCTGGTTGTGTCATATACACATCCTCAGTCAAATTTTCATTTAGGAAAGCTGTCTTCACATCCATTTGCCAAATCTCAAATCATAATGAGCTGCAATGGCTAAAAGTATTCTTATAGTTTAAGAATCGCTATAGGAGAAAAGGTTTCATCATAGTCAATACCTTTTTTTTATGATAGCCTTTTGCTACTAAGTGAGCTTTATAGGTAACTATATTACCTTCCATGTCAGTATTCTTTTTGAAGACCCATTTCCACCCTATGGGTTTTATCCCTTCAGGTGATTAAGTTAAAGTCCATACTTTGTTCTCATACATGGAGTCCATTTCAGACTACATAGCCTTAAGCCATAAATCACGTTCTGAGCTGTTCAAAACTTCTTGATAGCTTGTAGGCTCATTGTCCTCTACTATAGTTATGCCTCTATCCTAATCAATGTGAAATCCATATCTTACAGGGATAGAATGCATCCTAATAGATCTTCTAGGATTTTGTTTATAATCAGGTTCAACTATAGTCTCATTATTATGAAATTCAGTCTTGAGTTAAATTGTATAAATGTTTTGTCCAGTGGCTGACTGCAAACATATTTTCGCCTTTCCAACTCTTCTAAAGCTTCTAAGCCCTTGTAGCTCATTACACAAATGAGATCCACATCCGGTATCTAATACCCAAGATTGTTTTGAAGCAATAGAATAAATATTAATTTCAATCATATGAATACCTAAAGTAGAAGCATCAACTAGCTTCTTCTCATTGAGAGAATCTAGATATGCCTTGCAGTCACGCTTCCAATGACCATCTTTTCCACAATGGAAGCAAGTTCCTTTGGGATTCACTTTATTGGCAACCTTCTTCTTGGAGATCCCACCATTCTTTAGCTGTGTCTTGGTTATCTTTTTCTTCTTCTACTTCTTTCCTTTAGCAGAAGTGACAACCATGACACTTTTTGGATCCTTTTTGAAGGATCCATCAACTGTTTTAAGCATGTTGATTAACTTAGGAATGGATACTTGGATCTTGTTCATGTTGAAGTTAAGCATGAAAAGTGCATAACTTGGAGCTAATGAGTACAAGATTAAATCTATGTATAGATCATTATCCATTACATAGCCAAGTCTACTCAAATGCTCAATATACCCATACATCTTCAATACATGACTAGCAGCCGAAGTGCCTTCCACCATTTTGCAGCTAAATAGAGCTCGAGCAATCTCATATTGCTCAGTTCTAACATTAAAAGAATAAAACTCCTCTAAAAGAAAAATGATGGTTCTAGCATCCATCATCTTATGTTGCTTATGAAACTCCGAGGACATAGCACCCAGCATCAGACATACTGCTGCTTCGCTATCCTCCATGTAAGTTCAATAAGTGCCCTTGATCTCATAAACGGTATCATCTAATGAAAGTGGTGGTGGATCCTTATCCAAGACATAATAGATCTTTTTAGCTCTGAGAACAATTCTCACTTACCTGATCCAGTCAGAATAGTTGCTGCCAACTAGCTTGTTATCCAAGATTGATCGTATATTAATGTTTGATGTGCTCATGATGATGACCTAGATGTAAAAAAGAAAACATGTGAGAGTATGTTCATAAATATGTATGCATTAATTAGGTCTTTAATTAATCCAATTACTCCCACTATTTTATTGCAAATTAATAGCCCTCACTATATAATCCGAGAAAACCCGATGGATTTCTTAGTGGGCTAATATCCAATCCTTGATATGAAATTTGACCTTGACTGTGGTCAACAAATCAAACTCCATACCCTTGAAAGTTAGGTATCTCTATACCAATTGTGTCTCTACACAACTATTGGATCGTTAGGTTATCTACTCTTGATACATGCATATCATATATGCATTCCCTAATCTTGCCTCTAGAACCATTAGCCTTGATTGTGGTTAACAAGCTAATGGCCTAGCTAAGATGACCCATTTAATTAGATTTGAACATATTCGATATAATGTGAGCTTGACTGTGGTCAACAACCCACACTATAAAGAACTCTGGTTCTCCTCAAATTAATGGAAGGCTTATATACCTTAGTATTAGTATGAGGGATTTTGGTTAATTAAGTCTTATCATACATGGTCGGCATACATTGGTATGCATCATATATCTATCACATAAATATAAGCATACAAATATGGTACCGTTATGGACTTTATTACATTGATTTCCCCAAGCCAAAAAGGAAATCAATAGGTCATACCTAGGTAGTATTTATGATTCAAACAAGTAAAAATAGTTACATTATCTTCAAACTTGTTGGTTCACCATCTGGCCCATTTTGCTCCTTGATAGTGGTCTCCATCTCTATCTCTAATTCTAATTTAAGTAATATAATTACATATTACAATTTGAAAACGGAACACCAATCAAAACCAAGTGATCGAAACATGAAAGTCCTCATTGAGCCAAAAGATGCATTATGCTCAATCACATTGGGCTTTGTCCATAACTATCCATCATGCAAATCATAACGATTACATGTATCTCATACATAAACAAAATTTAAAATTTTTAACCAATAGATATGATCTTGCCATGAATTTACAATACATATATTAATGGGAATAAGAAAAATCATTTTTGATTTTTTGTTGAATAGTTGATTTTCCTTCTCAACGGGTTGTCGCAAATCACAGTGTCCAAAATCGAACACCTCCAATGAGTAATCCACACTAGAGAAGGATTGAATGAACCAAAAATGGAGGAAAAAAGGGGCTAGATGAAATCCACTTGATGCTAGCAAGGGGTGGCATCTAGGGTTCGGAGAAAAAGAGAGAAACTAGTTTTCTCTTAATTGTTCACACTTACCCTAAAACCCTATCACTTAGATTTTTATAGTTAGATTAAAAATCCAACTTTATAATAGGATTAGACTCTTTAAAATTTCTGGGGAAATATTAATTGGGCTTCTTGAATTATTAATAATTTATTAGGGCTTAATTAAATAAAATTTAAGACCTTTCACAAAAGATTATGCACAAAACCCACAAACTAGACCCTTTATGCATATACTTGGATTTAATTACCCAAATAAATTTCAAATCCATCCAAATTAAATATGTAGGCTCCATAACACTTATGAAATATATTTAATTTATTTTGGTCAAAAATTTAGGACTCTAAGGCCTTCTACTAAGAGGTGGCGTGAAACCCTTCCTCTTGACGGTTTATGGCCAACTTTATTTCTTTGGGCCTTTTTAAATTTCTCCACTGGATCTATTAATTATTATATCAACCCTATAACACTTATAGTCTAATTAATAATTAATTATGAAATACATTATTTCAATTATGTCTATTTTATAGAACTTTTCTAAAAAGTTATGCCAATAATTTTACTTGATCATAATTAATTAAACTCTTTAATTAATTATTTTCTTATTCACTTCTCTCTTTCCATAATAATATCAAATATTATTATCCTTGTCATTTTAACATTTTATCCTTTTCTCTATATGTGTTTGACCTATTGGGTTCCTGTCCATATTGGCAATATAATATGTAATTGTGAGTTCCATTCAAAACTCATATGATTTAAACTTCTTTAAATCATTTCATCAAACCCTATTAATATTTATGATACACCATTATACAAGTCATGAGCGGCCTCTAGCTAGGCATAATGACTACCTAAATGTCAGGAAAGTCAAATGGTTTTACCATACCGTTCCATAGAAACAATTACTGTGCAATTATTCCTTTCACCACTCTTATCTCAATTAGATTCTAAGTATGGATTTCTATCAACTCATATAAATGTAATTATGTATTTTCTATTAATTTAACCATTTTTCCCAAAATGTCCTTCGTGGATCTCTATCCATTTTGGCATATTACTCTGGCTAGAGATTCTTCGAATAAGGCAATTATAGAATCATGCAAGATAACTTCCCTTAATAAATCTAGGATGGTGAATCCTTTGCCAATCACTCAACTATCTTCAAGTAGGTCATGATATACCCAACCTCCTAACTATGTTCATCCCCAGTTGGAAGTAATCAGTTATGGAGTCAAAGTATACCACTTGCTACCTAAGATAACTTTGGTGATCTCAAGTCTAAGGATACTTGCACCACCGCTGTGAATAGATTCCTCACTGACATAGATTTAATATCCATGTGAGGATTCTTTTTGTAGGTCTCTAATGAACTTGTTCTTCTAACAAGTATCCACATGTTAGCTTTGATTATCTTCCATAATCACTATTATGTGAACCACTAGTTTAACCATTCAAGAAGCGTAACATGTGCTAGTATGTCCAAATTAATAATGTCCTATCTTATTAATTCTATGACTAGGGATATTTAGATATTAACACATTTGCATGCAATAGGCACCACATATCATGGACACTTTCATGATTGCCTTTGTACTGTGTTTATAATATCAAGGACTTTATTTATTAATTTAAGATTTACAAACTCATGTATTTAAACATAGCATTAATAAATGAATAATGCCTTTTATTAAGACTATAAATTCATACGTATGAAATACATCCCTTTTACATGGGCTCTAGGGAATACTCTCTAACACATTGATTTTTAGCCAATTTTGGCACATTTTACTTGTTTTGTAATTTTGATTAATGTAGGATCAAATTCATAAGAAAGAGCATTTTACGACTGATTGAAATTGATTTAGAGTATACAAATAAATGTAGAGCAAGTTGGAGACAAAATAATTGAAAGTTTGGGCTTAATATTTCAACATTTATGTCTGTATGTGTGAATTTGATGGAGCTGCTACCAATTTCAACCTACTTTTGAAGAATTTCAAGCCTACAAAATTGGACTTTGAATTGTACAGTTTTAGACTTTGACTAATTGTCATATTTTACTTTAATGGGATTTGTTTCCCCTATGAGTAGATTTCAGCCCTTCTCTCCCTATAAATATGAGGGCATTTCATAAGTTAAAGAGTTCTTATTTTTTACTGAAGCTTTTCTTAAGTTTAGAGAATAATTTCTTTGTTTTTGTTGTTTTTGTTTAAAGCCATGAGTGGCTAACTTCTTCATTTTAGTTAAAGATTAATTCAAAGCTAGGATTCTTCATACTGTTAAATCATTCTACTTTAATCTTGTTTTAATTTTTATGCAATGTTCATGTTATTTACCATGATTTAGAGAAACCATATCTTGATTATTATTTGTTGTGTGTGCAAAAAGAGCTCGTTGTGCATCTAATTAAATAATATATAGCTAATTGAGTTTGCTAAATCTGTAATTGTTTAGTGAAATCATTAAAAAGTAGCAATTAATATAGCTTTACTCAAAAGGGTTGTTATGTTAAGTAAATGCATGATTTGCTCTAAATTAGTCTCACTTGTAGGTTAGTTGGCTTAAGTCGGGTCTTTCTAAATTGTAATGCTGCCAATAAATTAAATTCTTTCACTTGTTAAAAACATTTTTTATTGGTTATGGATTAATTATAGTCTTACATGATTAGTCTATTAATATGGGAAGATTGGTTGGGAGCACACTGACGACAATAATCGGTTCATTGTATGATTTTAAAATTATTTTTTTTGTGTATGATCAGTAAATTGAATCCTGGTCTGTGAATGTCTTTAACTGGAATATGTTTTTCGGTGAAAGAACTTTTGACAGGATTGAGTATGTGGTTTGATTTATGCTTGGGAACAAGCATGGGTAAGTGTGAGGGAATTTGTTAAGTCACCAAAATTGAATATTTTTACTCAATTTTTTTATGTTTTTTTACATTGATTTTTGGCCAATTTTGGAACTTTTTACTTGTTTTGTAATTTTGATCAATGTAGGATCAAATTCATAAGAAAGAACATTTTACGACTGATTGTGACTGATTTGGAGTAGACAAATAAATGTGAAGCAAGTTGGAGAAAGAATAATGGAAAATTTAGGCTTAATATTACAAAATTTATGTCTGTATGTGTGAAATTGATGGAGCTACCACCAATTTAAACCTACTAATAAAGAATTTCAAGCCTACAAAATTGGACTTTGAATTGTACAATTTTACACTTTTACAAGTTGTCTTATTTGACTTTAATGGGATTTATTTCCCATTTGAGTAGATTTCAACCCTTCTTTCCTTATAAATAATAGCACAGTTCATAAGTTAAAGATTTCTTCTTTTCCTGAAGCTTTTTTTAAGTTTAGAGAATAATTTCTTTGCTTTTGTTTAAAGCCGTAAGTGGCTAACTTTTTTATTTCAGTTAAAGATTAACTCAAAGTGAGGATTCTTCATATTGTGAGATCGTTCTACTTTAATTTTATTTTAATTTTTATGCAATGTTCATGTTATTTAAGGTAATTAGGGAAACCATATCCCGATTATTATTTGTTGAGTGTGCAAAAAGAGCTTTTTGTGTATCTAATTAAATAATATATAGCTAATTGTGTTTGCTAAATCTGTAAATGTTTAGCAAAATCAATAACAAGTAGCAATTAATATAGCTTCAGACCAAAGGGTTGTTATATTAAGTAAATGCATGATTTGGTCTAAATCAGTCTCGCTTATAGGTTGGTTAGCTTAACTTAAGTCTTTCTAAATTGCAATGTTGCCAATAAATTAAATTCTTTTGCTTGTTATAGGGTTGTTTATTGGTTAGGGATTAATTATAGTCTTAATTGTTAAAAGGTTGTTTATTGGTTAGGGATTAATTATAGTCTTACTTGATTAGTCCATTAATATGGAAAGATTGGTTGGGAGCGTGAAGCTGACAACTATAACTGGTTCATTGTATGATTTTAAAATTATTTCTTCATCTGTGATCAGTAAATTGAATCGTGTGCTACGAATGTCTTTAACTGAAATTTTACTCATCCATTGATTTTATTTAATTAATTTACTACACTTTTATCTAGTTCTTTTAATTCAGTATATTTGATTTTTAATCTCCAAAAACCCCTCTTGTTAATTTTTAAATGTTAAAAATTTGGTTATCACAAAATTAATATAGTACTAAGTCCCTGTGAATTCGACCCTTACTTATCCAATTTACAATTTATTTTGTTAGGAAACATCAGGATTTATTTTTGGTGTCTTTGACACACTTTAAATTTTGGTGCCATTGTTGGGGAATTAGTTTAACTTGATTTAATTTGTTGATGACCAGGTCAAAAATTCTAGGTGAAATTTTGTATTATGCTAAAATAGAAAAAACAGCCCAAAGATTGAGAAAAAAAAGGTTGCAAAAAGAACGAGCCAAAAGTTCTTCTGCATAGCTGGATGACAAAGTGGTAATTAAATTTGCTCAAATTCCAACAGAGATCGGAGAATTAGAGATGGCAGAAAGAACTTTGAGAGAACTTCACACACCACTTTTGAAGCAATAACCATTGTGCATCACTTATCCAGCTTTAGATACTGCTTTTAAGCTAAAATTAGGGTTGATTCACTTACTACCCACCTTTCGTGGTTTGGAAAATGAATATCCTCACAAACATTTGAAGGAATTCCATATAGTTTGCTCCACAATGAAGCCACAAGGAGTTACGGAGGAATAAGTGAATTTGAGGGCTTTTCGGTTTTCATTGGCCGACTCAGTAAAGGATTGGCTATTAAATTTGCCATCCGAAATAATCTCAACATAGACTGTTATGTTAAGATTGTTCTTAGATAAATTTTTCCAGCATC
The DNA here is from genome assembly GCA_037975025.1 of Excoecaria agallocha. Classification (NCBI taxonomy): domain Eukaryota; kingdom Viridiplantae; phylum Streptophyta; class Magnoliopsida; order Malpighiales; family Euphorbiaceae; genus Excoecaria; species Excoecaria agallocha. The sequence continues at coordinate 30,103,748 of CM075815.1, forward strand.
TTGAGCTATTGTAATTCATAGATAAATCAGTGATTAGACAAAGGGATATAGAATCTCTTCATGATTATTAGGAAAGGTTAAAAAAGTTGTGTGCAAGCTGTCCCTAACATGGCAAAGTAGATCAATCCCTTATTCTGTATTTTTATGAGGGAAATGGAAAGAAAAATGATTGATGCAGCAAGTACTAGAAGCCTCAACAACAAAACTCAAACATAAGCTAGAGAGTTAATTCAAAACATAGTAGCCACTTCCCAAAAATTTGTGAGATACCAAAACCCTCAAAAAAGAGTAAATGAGGTACAATCTTCTTCCCTTAAAGAAAAAGTTAATAAATTAACTCTTTTTGTACAAAATATGGTTGTAGGTAAAACTCCCCATGCTCAAGTGTGTGGAATTTATGCCTATACTGGACACACTATTGATATGTGTCCCACTCTACAAGATGATTCACAAGAATTAGTGAATGCTTTAGGTGGATTTGCTAGACAGCCCCCTAGAAAATACGATCTATATTCCAACACTTACAATCCAGGATGGTGTGATCATCCAAATTTTAGCTATGGTGTGAAGCAACCAAATCCACCACAACAATTCCAATCGACACGACCATTACAACCCTTTCAAATAGCCTCTAAATCAGGTATGTCTCTTGATGAAATTGTTCATTCATTGGCAACTAATATGCAAAAATTTCAACAGAAAACCGATGCCATTACTCAAAATTTAGAGAAGCAAATGAGTCAAATGGCAACTTCAATGGGAATATTTGAGTCCCAAGGGAGGTTACCATCACAAACCATTGAAAATCCAACACAAAATGCTAGTACAATAATTTTAAGATGTGGAAAAGAGTTAGAACAGTATCTACCTACGAAGGATGAAAAAAAAAGACAAAAAAAGTTGAAAAAGAGATGGAAATTGAAGAAAAGGGATAGTCCAAAGAAAAAAATGCAAAACAGCCCCCAGTTTTAATCATACAACCCTCATTTCCTAAATGATTAACCAAATCTAAAAAGGAGAAGGAAGTGAAAGATATTTTTGAGACTTTTCGCAAGGTTGAGTTAATATTCCATTACTTGATGCTATTAAACAAATACCTCGATATGCCAAATTTCTCAAGAAATTATGCAGTAATAAGAAAAGCTTGGTTGGATATGAGAAAATAACTGTGGGTAAGAATGTTTCAGCTGTACTTTAAATAAAAATTCTTCAAAAGTGCAAAGATATAGGTATGTTTGCTATTTCTTATAAATTTGTTAATTTGAGCATTAAGAGAGCTATGTGTGATCTAAGTGCTTTTATAAATATTATGCCTAAATCCATATATACTTATTGAAATGCTTGACCCTTAGAAGAAATAGGAGTAATAATTTAACTTGCTAACTGGAATATTGTTTATCCTAAAAGACTATTGGAGGACGTCTTAGTTCGAGTTAAAGGCTTAATTTTTTTAGCTGATTTCTATGTTATTGACATGGAAGATGATGAAAAATCTTTGGAATCATCTGACATTTTATTAAAGAGACCTTTCCTTTAAATAGCAAAGACAAAATTTATGTCTATAATGGTACACTTACTATAGAATTTTATGGTAAAATAGTGCAATTTAATGTTTATGATGTCATGAAATATCCATGTGATGTATCTTCTGTGTGTGGAATAGATATCATTGAGCCATTAACCAAAAAAATGTTAGAATTGAGTAGGGATGAAAATTTATAGGTGGCATTAGGTGAAAATGTAAATAGGGACAGAATCGATACACTTGAAAAAGAGCTAGACTTAGAAAAAGCTTTGCAGGAAGTAGTACTGGAGTTGGTAGTCTTGAAGCCAATGGTAAATGAACCCAAACCTTTGGAAATACCTAGTATTGATAAGAAGCTTTCACCATCTATTTTACAGGCACCCAATTTGGAATTAAAGGTGTTGCATAATCACTCGAAATATGCTTATTTGGGTGATGGCAAAACACTTCCATTCATCATCTCAAATAAGCTATGTTTGAAAGAGGAGGAATTGTTGATCCAAGCCTTGAAAGAACATAAGGAAGCTATTGGGTGGACCACTACTGATATCAAGGGATTGAGTCCATCCACATGTATGCATAAAATTCATTTGGAGAAAAACATCAAGCCAAGCAGGAAAGCTCACAGGCATTTAAATCCACCCATGATGGAGGTAGTGAAGAAAGAGATTCAAAAGATGCTAGATGCATAATTTATTTACCCTATTTCGAATAGCAAATGGGTGAGCATAGTCCAAGTTGTACCAAAAAAGACCGGTGTCATGGTGATAGAGAATGAACATGGTGAATTGGTACCCATCTGAGTTCAAAATGGGTGGAGGGTTTGTATAGATTATAGAAAGTTAAATGCATTAACTAGAAAATATCATTTTCCATTTCCTTTTATTGACCAAATGTTGGAAAAACTTGCTGTAAAATCTTACTATTGTTGTCTTGATGGTTATACCGATTTTTACCAAATACCAATTGCGTTAGAAGATCAAAAGAAGACTACCTTCACTTGGCCTTTTGGCACATTCGAATATAGAAGGATGTCATTTGGGCTTTGCAATGCTTCAACAACTTTCCAAAGGTGCATGGTTAGCATATTTTCAGATTATATGGAGAAAATAATTGAGGTGTTTATGGATGATTTTACAGTTTATGGTGGTTCTTTCCATTAATGTTTAGCTAACCTTGTCAAAGTGTTAAAAAATTTTTGGAGTCTAACTTAGTTCTAAACTATGAAAAATGTTAATTTATGGTTGATCAAGGCTTAATTTTGGGACATATTGTGTCTTCAAAAGGAATTGAGGTTGATAAGACAAAAATAAATGTTATTCAATCTTTACCTTACCCTGCAAGTGTATAGGAATTTCATGCTTTTCTTGGACATGTAGGTTTTTATAGGCACTTTATAAAAGTTTTTTCCAAAATCACTCAACCCTTATGCAAGTTGTTGCAAAAAAATGTGGCATTTGAATTTGATTAGGCTTGCAAAGATGCATTTGATGAGCTAAAGAATAAGCTAATTTCTACACCAATAATCCAACCACCTAATTGGAATTTTCCATTTGAAATTATGTGTGATGTAAGCAACCATGTTATATTAATTTTTATGCAATGTTCATGTTATTTACAGTGATTTAGGGAAACCATATCTTGATTATTATTTGTTGTGCATGCAAAAAGAGCTTGTTGTGCATCTAGTTAAATAATATATAGCTAACTAAGTTTGCTAAATCCATAATTGTATAGTTAAATCAATAACAAGTAGCAATTAATATAGCTTCACTCAAAAGGGTTGTCATATTAATTAAATGCATGATTTGGTCTAAATCACTCTCGTTTGTTGGCTTAAGTTGGCTCTCTCTAACTCTATAGGTGCCATCCGATAAGGAGCTATAGAAATTGGAGCAGTACCTACCATCACATCAATTGTGAACTCAACCTCCTTCTCTAGTGGCAACCCTAGTAGATCATCATGGAAGACATTAGGGAAGTCTCGAATAGTAGGCACATCATTGATCTTTGGCTTTTCTTCTTTAGTTTCATCACATAGGCCAGGTAAGCCTCACAACCTTTCCTGATACACCTGTGTGCTACTATAGTGGATATAACATTTGACAAGAAGTTAGAACTTTCACCTATTACTATGCTTTCCTGTCCTTCATGAGCCTTCAATGTAATTCTCTTCAATCGACAATCCACTATCACTTGATGTTTATGAAGCCAGTAAATCCCTAAGATAACATCAAACTCATGAAATGGACTTTTAATCAGGTTTTCCAAGAAAATGGTTTGTTGTATTTGGATAGGACAGTCCCTAAAAACTATGTTTACATTCACCTCATGCCCTAAAGGGTTGCTCACTAGGATGTCTTGTTCTAATTCTGATTTATCTAAACACTTCCCATATGCAATTTTGGTGCTAAGATATGAATGTTGGAACTATGATCTATCAAAGCATAAACAGGAGTGTCGAATAAAGAGAATTTACCTATTATAACATCTAGCGCATCTTGATCCTCCATAGCTCTCATTGCATATGCCTGAGTAACTGGTCGTCTGTCTGAAAAGGGAGGCATTTGGGCACTGGCTCAAGTAGATGTTGCTTTACTAGATCCACCTCGACCATGTCCTGTGGCTACTGTAGTGGGAGGTCTACTAGTAGGTGTGGCTGATGGAGTGGCCTGAGCACAAGGACAGTCTCACTACAAATGTTCTTTTGACCCACATCTTAGGCAAGCTCCTATCAACCTCTAACACTCTCCTGGATGGCGGAGTCCATAGTGCTCACATTCTAGATTGTCAATTCTATAGGAGCCTCATGGTGTGCTGGCAACTTATGTAGTAGGTGGAGCTGCACCAGCTGTAGACTTTTGTCTGGGTGCTGGAGTAGCTACAGGGGTCTGTGGGGGAGCTGCAGAAGATTTGGGTTTCTTGCTGGACCTACTGGATGTCCCCATGGGTGGCCTCCTTCTTTTAATTGTTGTACTGCTTGTAGATGATCAGGGCTTATATTTAATGACATTAATATCCTTAAATAATTAAAATATGGCAATTAAGCTATTAATTAATTTGATCATCGGTTTTTGGCCATTTTTATGAAATTAATGTTTTGCTTGTCAAAATGCTCTAAAATTTTTCCACGCATGTACTAGCATATATAGGAGTAGGTTTTCAAAATTTTAGCTCATTTCAACATCATTTCAGTATACTTATGGCTCCGGAGGCAAATCCAGCCAGTCTGAAACCCAAAATTTTAAAACTGTCAGAAATTTTATTTTTCACTTCAAGTAATTCATTGATAAGATTTATAATGAGTCTATATGATCGAAATCATTTTTGGAGCTCTATAGAATATTTTGGAGCTAGATCAAACTTCCTGTCAATCCTTTTACGGTAACCGAGAAATTACTTCTCTACTCAATTTGGAGGTCTATTTAAGCTCAGTTTCGTCTCAAATTGTACCAATAGACTCCATTTGACTCATACAACCTCATTATTTACTTAACTCTACTTTCCATTCTGGTCACCCATCCCCTAATGGTTTTGGGGCGAGCACGTTTAACCTTTGAGCCTATGTGATTTTCTCTATATTATACTAGTGCAATTACTCTGATAATAGTCCTAAGGTTACTCTACATGTTGTACAACATACTGTGCATAACTGATGAAATTTTAGGATGTTACACTTCATGTTTGCCTATAAAATGAAAAATTATGGTTTAGTCCTTGAACTTTTCGTTATTTATGATTTTGCCCTTTTTGCCTTATTTAACCTTTTTTAATCCTTTTAAGTACCATTTTTATGGAAAAGTACTATTTTACCCCTGGTTTATTGCGTAATTACAGTTTTACCCTTTTCTAAACATATTAATCTCATTTTTCACATTATCTCCAATTAATTTACATTTATAATTTCTTTCCTGTAAAATTTACCTTTTCATCACTATTTGCTATCATAACTACCATTTTGCCTCTAGTAGTCACCATTGAAAATTCTTGAACCAAATATACGGGACGAGGATTGTATGACTATAAGAGAATATTGTGTGACTGTATGAGTGACGTGCCTACTTAATTATAGTAATCCTTGATAATAGATTTACTATATGTTTTTAACGCGATATATGGGTCCCTATGGCTACCCATTATATCCTATGGTCCTGGATCACCCAATTTATGATAAGGGCAACCAAATATTATACAGTTTGTTATATTTCCATTATATTTATCATAGTATAACAATTGTCTATGATATTATACACCTTCATTTTTGTTACAACCATGCATAATATATATAAAATCATAATGTATATCATAAATAACAACCAAACATGATGAAATTATCTCATAACTATTAGGTAACCCATTTAGCCTCATTAGATCACCTATCACAGCATATGTTTTCTTACTCAATTTTATGCCATTTATGTTCCTATGATTAAATCATATATATATATATATTAACTAATACATATTTTACCTTAGTATCATTATGTTACTTATGTAAATACAATTATGTTCACATACTAACTCTCATGTACTTACATGATTCTTACTTAAATCAATCAATCTTAAAGTGTTTATTTATCATTGTATTGCTAAATTAATGCTTAATACATGAATTAACATCAAACAATACCTTACATTCCCTTAGGGTACAATTCGATCACAACTAGTTCATTACCTTTAGGCTTGTTTTCTTGATAGTTTCATACTTATTCTATGTTAATTCAACATTTTACAAGGTTATCTTAAATTATTTCCCATTATTTATCAATTTTCATTAGGTACATAATGTAATTTCTATGAAAAAATCAAAAATTAAATGAAATTAGGTGTAGAGAATGTATACACTAATCTTAATAAAGCTTGAATTCACCCAATATTTCTTTCCTTTTCCTTTCTCCTCTTGGTTCTTCTCTTCCTCTTGATTTTCCCCTTTTGGTCAAATTGGAGAGAGTGAAATTATTGAGTTTATGTGATGAATTTTTACATTTAAATGCTACCCATTAATCATGCTTGAGATGCTCTACAATGTTATACAAAAATTTCCAATTAAAAGTAGAAAAAAACAACATACTTTACCTAATTTGTCTACTTTTCTCTCACTATATTTTCCCCACTTTCAAATTTTTTCTTGCTATAATTCAAATTTTGGTTGAAGAGGATAGCATTTAGTGTGGTTGAGTGAAATTAGAGCACAAAATGGGACAAGATTATGGATTTTGGGGCTTAATTTTATAAGCTTATAGACCTCTCTAGGTAGCCCTACTATTCACCAAATTAATGGCCCAAATTTCTTTATCTACTATTTCATTTAATGGCTTGATTTTAAGCCACTTGTCACCATTTCCTTGATCCCTACTCTTCTTTTAGCCATGAACCTACATGTATCTGATTAGGTCTCATTTCTAATAATCATCATGCCTTTAAATGAATTAAATATGGCCTTTAAGTTCTCTAACTAATTTAACCTCTATTTTTCACTATTTTCCTAAAATTGATGCTCTGCATGTTAGAATGTCATGGAATTTTTCCCCAAGTACACTTACATATGCAAAAGCATGTGGTTAAAATTTCAAATCATTCTGACATCATTTCTATATATTTCTAGCTTTGGAAGTAAAATCAATCGGTCCAAAATCTAAAATTTGAAAACTGTCAAAAAAAAATTATTTTTCACTTCCAGTAGTTAATTTAAGTCATATATACCATGTATATGTGATCAGAATAATTTTTAGAGGTCTTTAGAGTATTGTATAGCTCGGTCAAACTTTTGGTCAACTGAATTTATAATACTAGGTAAAAACTTCTCTATCAACTTTGAAAGCCTATTCTCAATTTTTGCTCAAATTGTAACACTGGATTCTATTAAAAAACTATTTTTATATTCCAGTATTAGGTCAAACTATCCACCAGGTCACCCATCCTCATATTTCTCGGGCCTAAGCATGTTTAACCTTTATACAATTCAAATTTTTGCTATCTTATTATACTTTGGTTACCCTAAACATTGTCTTAGGGTTACTATTTATGCTCTAGAACATGTAATTCATGTTAGATGAAAATTTTGAGGTGTTACATTACATGCAAGTTCATTTATTATTATATTTCTCTATATACTGTACATTAATTCATATAAATATAAAGATCATATGCAACTCACAACAAAAATTGTCATGTTTCCATTATCTTTAGCTTTTCTTAATGCATATTCTTTACTTTTTATTAAGCCTACACTATTCTATAAAAGTGGATAATAGGATAAATTATAACGGTAGCACTCGAAGGTATAAAATTCTAGTATCTAACCGATTAAGCAAACCCTAACAAGGTCGGCCATAACCCAAACAGGGCTATTTATGGTCCAAATAGGGCCATGACTATATTTTGTAACCCAAACGAGGTCAAAATTATGCTTTTCGACCCACATGTGTCAATTTTGTATTATCACAGCTACAAGATACCCTTATACGTAAACCTATCTGTCCATGTCCTACACACAACATAGGCAAATAATTCTCTTTACTTAAAAATTATGTACTTTATTCTTTCCAACTATGTAAATACATACATGTGCAGACAACCATGAGTACGACACTATCATTGATCATGCATAAAATTTTATGACAATATACTATCATATACATGTTGTAGTAACTGTATTCTTTATTTATAATCAAAGACATGTAATTCATCATATACAGGTCACCGTGAACCTTATAACCTTGTTATATTTATTCACATAATATGTGTATGCATGTATGTATTTCATTCTTCTATTAAGTATATACTATGTTTTAAAACAAACATTAAGTATACTTATACTTTCATGCTTGTTATAGTTCACTATTACACTGATATGATAAATCCATAAAAACTCTGATAATATTAAAATAAACATATGTAGATTATCATTTCCTTTATCACACATGGGATTTTATTGTATAACTTGGACTTATATAACCATATAAGAGGATACACACTCTCTAATAAATATACATGTAGACTCAACATGATATAATGATATAATTGGATACACAATCTCTGATGTATACACATGTATATTCCATTTTATATAACAATACAAGTAATTGTAAATGAGCATATATTGCTGTAATCATACACTTTAGTATGATAATTCATATGCATAACATATAAGCATATACATGTTATCTCAAATAAGTAATAAGTATAATAATTCATATATTTGTCATATGTCATGCTTCATTAACTTTTTATACCTATTGCTTTACAATATAATATTCCTAAAGACCCAAATTAAGCCTTAGTAGAATTCAAGGGCAATTATATGTTATTATAGTCAAATTAAGCATTATTGGATGAATTATTAGTAGTTAAGATCTGATGAATTTGTGGTCTTATGTGATAGAGTATACAATAGTCAACTAATATTATAGTATATAATGTGCATAATTAGAATAAAATATAGTTAAGATATTGATTGGGGCATAAATGTTATTAAGTTGTAATTAATTACGTGATAAAAGTGTGAATTAGATGGTATGAATTTATAAGGGAATAAATTAAAAAAAAAATAGTTTGAAGGCTAAATTAAAAGCGGATAGAAATTTTGGGGCCAATGTTGAAAGAAGGATTAATTGGGGCTGATTTCGTAAGAGAGAATATAAGGGGTTGAAATTGTAATGAAAAAGTTAGTGGGGGAGGATTTTTGACATGAAAAATGTTTGAGGACCTAAAGGAGACTTATCATTCTACTTTACACTTTAGAGCAATGCATGTTGGAGAGCGAAAGACCACGTTTACCGTATAAAAAGGGGGGAGGACGAATTTTGGAGAAAGAATTATAGATTTTTACTTACTCTTCCTCATTCACTCTCTTAAATAATCCCTCATTTAGAGCTTGAAAATCTTCTCTCTCAATTCTCCATAGAATTTATCTTTTGAATTTTGCATGCAAGGATCTTTAAGTTATGATTGCAAGGTAGGATTTTCATCTTCTTCTTCCTAGATTTTGATGCTATTTGTGAGGAGGAATTCTGGTTTCTAAGAGTGGATGTTCTTTGTAGTTGAAGAAAATAAAAGGAAGGACAAAGGCAAGAAGGTTTTGGAGGAGTAAGTGATTAGTGAGGATTCGACCAATGTGAGGAATTGAAGACTAAAATCTACTTTGCATGTGTTTTTGCATGAATTTATTGATGTTAAATGAGTTATTGTAATAGTTGGATTATGGAAGAGATGAATTTATATCATGCAAATCAAAGTTGAAAGTAGAAAAGTTAATGAATTTGAAATTTTTGATCAAGTCTCTTTGAACCAGTTTGAGTATTTTATGAATATCTCGAGTTTTATAGCTCCAACTTGGGAAATTTGAATTGCTAATTAAACTTAAGACATGGACACATAATCTTGTAGAGAAACCTAAATGAGATTTTATTCCTAGGTGTTCTTGGTTTTAACTTGAAATTTATAGTGAGATGCTATTTAGTTTTAGAGAGCAGGTTGCTATAATTTTTATATAAGTTTTGATAAAGAAGTCAAAATCCTATGAGGAAAATTCTTGGACAACATAAATTCATAGGAGAAAAAATTTCATGAAGGAAGGTTGGCCTAAATCTGGACACATTTTATTCTATGTATTTTTAAAGTTGTTACTAGAATAGATTTTAGTAATGTGAGCTACTGATTTTGGTTCTGGAACAGCTTTTTGGAAATTATGATGTATTTCATTTAAAGTGGTTAGTTTTCTATGAGATTTAATTCTATGAAAAATATACTTCTAAATATACATTTCATATGAAGAAAGAAATGAGTTATGAATATAGTTTTTGATTGGATGTATAACATGGTTGTTATATACTACTAATATCTAGAATATCTATACATATGACGTATAAAACATGAAAGTTATATAAGTTACTCTTGTAACCAAGATTGATTTATAGGCATAAAGAAGATAAACTCGCAATGTGTTTTCTTAATTGCTACACAGGTAAATCACGATATAGCCTTAAGCATAGTATTTTTGCATGGCTTATAGAGGAAAGATGGGTTTGATTTGTATTTTAGAATTAATGTAGCATGGTATCTAATATTACTTATTATGAACTCATGACTATATGATTTACTCTTAGTGCTAGCGCATAATTTGATGACTTTTATAACAGATTATGCACAGTTTAAATTATTCCCCACTCAGCTTTTTAGCTTACCATGGGTTTTATCTGTGCAGGTTCCCAAGTCAAGACTTTTGTTCATGTCTGATATGAGCAGTGGGTTAGCCAACACAAGATATGAAAATAAAGAGTGAAATGAAGTGCAGTTAAAGGTTTTAAAGAAATTTTTATACCACAACGAGAATTTTAAGTGATTGAACAAATGGTGTTCATTATGCTTGATATGTATGCTACTTCACATATTTTTTTAAAGATACAAATTGAGTTTATATCTTAATTAGTGACATAGGTTTAATTATGGATTGGTTTATCATATTAGGGTGTTACAATATGGCATCAGAGCTTGGTTTAATCATCTATGGACAATAAAAGTATAGAAAGTAAATGTTTAGATAGTTAAAGTGTGTTGACCACTGCAGATATCTCCGTTTTATAGATTCAAAAATCGGTGAGCCTTAGAGTTTAAATTTTATCGTTCCTAATATAGCTACTCCAACAAGTATATTATTGAATGATATATTCAGGTTGATTATAATGCTTTATATACATTTTAGTGTTCCTTATCGAGTATTGGCAATTTGTGAAACATTACACATGGGATGGGGCAAAAACATATACAGCACTTGAGAATATGCATTTGCATCTTACTGCAGACACAAAAGCATCATTCACACATAGCATAGCAGCAAGCATCATATTATATGTACAAGCCCTAACTGATAAAAGAAATTGACAGGATATATTTTGACCATTGTAATTATGTGATTGTATGATAAGATTGCTCTTATATGGAGATTGAGTTATAAGAGAAGCAAATTAAGTTAAAGTAAGCATCAAGGAAAGTTGGTAGATATAGTATGGAATGAGAGTTTATAGTATTAGACACAGATGTATAAGAATTGATAGTGATGAATTTGAGTAAATGATACAAGTATGAATTTCGAGGATGAAATTACTTTAGGGAGAGAGATTTGTAAGGATCCAAAATAGGTCCTAGTAGAATTCAAGGGCAATTACATGTTATTAAAGTCTAATTAAGCATTATTGGATGAATTAGTAGTAGTTAAGATCTGATGAATTCATGGTCTTATGTGATAGAGTATACAATAGTTAATTGATATTATTGTATATAGTGTGCATAATTAGAATAAAATATAGTTAAGATATTGATTGGGGCATAAATGTTTTTAAGTTGTAATTAATTTGTGATAAATGTGTGAATTATATGGTATAAATTTATAAGGGAATAAATTTAAAATAAATAATACTTTGAGGGTTAAATTAAAATAGGATATAAATTTTGGGGCCAATGTCAAAAAAAGGATTAATTGGGGTTGATTTCATAAGAGAAAGAATATAAGGGGTTGAAATTATGATGAAAATATTAGTAGGGGAGGATTTTTGACATGCAAAATGTTTGAGGACCTAAAAGAGACTTATCATCCTGCTTTACACTTTGGAGCATTGCATGTTAGAGACAAAAAGACCACTTTTAGGGTATAAAAAGGGGAAAGGACGAATTTTGAAGAAAGAATTGTTAGAGTTTAACGGTTACATGCATCACATACATGAGCGAAATTTTAAAATTTTTAACCATTAGATCTGATCTTGCCATGAGTACACAATATAACAATATGAGAATAAGAAAAATCACCTTTGATTTTTGTTGAACAGTTGATTTTACTTCGCACCGGGTTGTCGTAAACCACAGTGTCCAAAATCGAACACCTCCAATGAGTAATCCACACTAGGGAGGGATAAATTGAACCAAAAAATTGGTATTTAACTAGGGCTGGCCGAAATTCCAAGAAGCTAGCTTGGAGTTGGCACAAAAAAGGAGAGATAGATTAGAGAAAAAGACTTTCTTTTTGTTTTAATCACTTAACCCTAATTCCTCATTAGTTGGCCTTTTATAATTAGGTTAAAATTCCAACTTCTAATGAGATTGGGCTCTTTAAAATTGGATGGAGATTTATTAATTGGACCTCTAGAATTAATTATAATCATTTGGGCTTAATTAAATTCAATTTAAACCTTTTCATAAAAGACTATGCACAAAACCCACAAACTAGGCCCTTTGTACAACTAATTGAATTTAAATATCCAAATGGATTCCAAATCCAACCAAATTAAATATGTGAGTTCCATAAAACTTATGTTACATATATAAATTAATTTGGTGTATGAAATAGGCCATTAAGGCCTTCTGTTCTGCACTTGGTGTGTGGCCCTTATAGAAGGGCTTCCGCCAACTGCTTCATTCCTTTGGCCCTTAATAATTCTTCCAATGGACTTATTAATTATTATACTAGTCCTATAAAACTTATAGTAGTCCTATAACACTTATAAGATAATAATAATTAATTATGAAATACATTACTTCAATTAGGTCTAATTTACAGAACATTTCTCAAAAGTTTCGCGGAGAATTTATTTGATCATAATTAATCAAACTCTTTAATTAATTATTATCATATTCACTTCTCTACCTTCATAATAATATCAAATATTATTATCCTTGTCATTTTACTATTTTACCCTTTTCTCTATATGTGTGTGACCTATTGGGTTCCTGTCCATATTGGCAGTATAATATGTAATTGTGAGTTCAATTCAAAACTCACATGATTTAAACTCCTTTAAATCATTTTATCAATCGTTGTTGATATTTTGATACATCATTATACAAGTCATGATTGGCCTCTAGCTAGGCATCATGACTACCCAAATGTCAGGAAATTCATGTGGTTTGACTATACCCTTCCATAGAAACAGTTACTGTGCAATTACTCCTTTCACCACTCTTATCTCAATTAGATTTTGAGTATGGATTTCTGTCAACTCATATAAATCTAATTATGTATGTTCTATTAATTTAGCCATTGTTCCCAAAATGTCCTTCATGGATCTCTATCCATCTTGGCATATTACTCTGGCAAAAGATTCTCTGAACAAGGCAATCATAGAAACATGCAAGATAACTTCCCTTATTAAATCTGGGATGGTGAATCCATTGTCAATAACTCAACTTTCTTCAAGTAGGTCATGATATACCCAATCTCCTAACTATGTTCACTCCTAGTTGGAAGTAATCAGTTATGGCGTCAAAGTATACCACTTGCTACATAAGATAACTTTGATGATCTCAAGTCTAAGGATACTTGCACAACCGCTATGAAGAGATTCCTCACTGACATAGATTTAATATCCATATGAGAATTCTCCTTGCAGGTCTCCAATGAACTTGTTCTTCTAACAAGCATCCACATGTGAGCTTTGAATATATTCCATAATCACAGTTATGAGAACCACTGCTTGAACCATTCATGAAGAATAACATGTGCTAGTCTATCCGAATTAACAATGTCCTATCTTGTTAATTCTATGACTAGGGATATTTAGATATTAACACATTTGCATGCAATAGACATCTCACATGATGAATAGCTTCATGATTGCCTTTGCACTGTGTTTATAATATCTAGGACTTCATTTATTAATTTAAGATTTACAAACTAATGTATTTAAACATAGCATTAATAAATGAATGATGCCTTTTATTAAGAATATAAATTTCATACATATAAAAAACATCCCTATTACATGGGCTCTAGGGCATACTCTCTAACAATCTCCCACTTGCACTAGAGCCAATCACTCATATGTCTCAGACCCATGCTATTTATATGGTGATCATGCTTAATCTAGGATAGTGCTTTAGTGAGGGGATCTGCCACATTGTCATCTATGGAAACCCTTTCTATTTTCACATCATTTCTAGCTATTATTTCCCTTATTAGATGGTAGCGTCTAAGAACATGCTTGGATCGCTGATGAGACCGTTGTTCATTTGCTTGCGCAATGGCTCCATTGTTGTCACAATATAAAGGAATCGGATCAACAATGCTAGGTACGACGCCTAGTTCAGTTATGAACTTTTTGATCCAGACTGCTTCTTTGGCTACTTCTGAAGCAGCAATGTACTCAGCTTCCGTCGTGGAATCAACAGTTGTTTCTTGTTTGAAACTTTTCCAACTAACTGCTCCTCCTTCCATTATGAACACATAACCAGACTGTGATTTACATTCATCTTTGTCAAATTGGAAGCTGGCATCTATATACCCATTTACTTCCAAATTGTCCTCTCCATGTACCAAGAATATATTCTTAGTCCTTCTCAAGTACCTAAGGATATTCTTGACAGTTGACCAATGTTCCTCTCTAAAATTTGATTGGAATCTGCTTGTGACACTCAAAGCAAATGCTACATTTGGACGTGTACATAACATAGCATACATGATAGAACCAATTGCAGATGCATATGGTATTCTATTCATGCTCTCTCTATCCTCTAATGTCTGCAGACACATAGACTTAGAAAGGTGTTTCCCGTGGACCATGGGTATAAACCCTTTCTTAGAGAGATCCATATTGAAGCTCTTCAATACTTTATCTATATATGTACTATTAGAAAGACCTAGCAACCGATTGCATCTATCTCTATAGATCCTTATTCCCAGAATATAGGATGCTTCTCTAAGGTCTTTCATGGAGAATTGCTTGGATAACCATATTTTAACATATTGGAGAAGAGAAACGTCATTTCCCATGATCAATATGTCATCTACATATAGAACTAGGAAGACAATTGTACTCCCACTGAGCCTTTTATACACATAAGGTTCATCTTCATTCTATGAGAAACCAAACTCTTTGATTGTCTCATTGAATCGAATGTTCCAGCTCCTAGAGGCTTGTTTCAATCCATAAATGGATCTTTGAAGCTTGCATACCTTTTCGCCATTTCCTGATGTGAACCCTTCTGGTTGTGTCATATACACATCCTCAGTAAGATTTCCATTAAGGAAAGCTGTTTTCACATCCATTTGCCAAATCTCATAATCATAATGAGCTACAATGGCTAAAAGTATTCTTATAGACTTAAGCGTTGCTACAGGAGAAAAAGTTTCGTCATAGTCAATACCTTCTTTTTGATAATAACCTTTTGCTGCTAAGTGAGCTTTATAGGTAACTATATTACCTTCCATGTTGGTCTTCTTTTTGAAGACCCATTTGCACCCTATGGGTTTTATCCCTTCAGGTGGTTGAGTTAAAGTCCATACTTTGTTCTCATACATGGAGTCCATTTCAGACTGCATAGCCTTAAGCCATAAATCATGTTCTGAACTATTCAAAACTTCTTGATAGCTTGTAGGCTCATTGTCCTCTACTACAGTTATGCCTCTATCTGAATCAATGTGAAATCCATATCTCATAATGATATAACGCATCCTAGTAGATCTTCTAGTATTTTGTTTATAATCTGGTTCAACTGCAATCTCATCATTATGAAATTCAGTTTCGGGTTCAAACGGTTGATCATCTTCTATTTGTGGGTCTTGAACTTCACCAAGTTCATTTTTACTCCCACTGTCCTCTCGTAGGAGAAATTCTCTTTCCAAGAAAATAGCATGCCTTGAAACAAACACCTTTTGTTCTAAGGGATGATAGAAATAATATCCAAACGTTTCTTTTGGATATCCCACAAATAAACATTTGTCAGACTTAACATCCAGTTTGTCTGACATTGTCCTCTTCACATAAGCAGGACAACCCCATACTTTCATATGAGAAAGCGTGGGTTTCTTGTTATTCCACATCTCATATGGAGTAACATCAACCAATTTACTAGGAACTCTGTTTAACACATAAACATAAGTTTCTAGTGCATATCCCCAAAAGGACTTAGGCAAGTTTGCTCGACTCATCATTGATCGAACCATATCTAATAGTGTTCAATTTCTCCTTTCAGATACACCATTGTGTTGTGGTGTATATGGTGGAGTCCATTGAGATAAAATCCCATTATCTCTAAGATAATCCTGAAACTCTTGGCTTAAGTATTATCCACCTCGATCTTATCTAAGTGTTTTAATACTTTTGCCAAGTTGTTTCCCTGCTTCATTTATGAATTCTTTGAACTTTTCAAATGCTTCTAATTTATATTTCATTAGATAGATATATCCAAACCTACAATAATCATCTATGAAAGTAATGAAGTAGGAGTAACCTCCTTTGGCATGTGTAGTTATTGGACCACATACATCTGAATGTATTAAGTCCAAAACCATTTTAGCTCGTTCTCCTTTACCAATAAGGGGAGCTTTTGTCATTTTTCCCAATAAACAAGATTCACATGTATCAAATGATTCATAATCAAATGATCCCAAATCACCTGACTTGTGTAATTTGGTCATGCGTTTTTCAATTATATGGCCTAAACGACAATGCCATAAGTATGAGGTATTTAGATTATCATGTTTCATTCTCTTGGTATCCACATTATGTACTTCATTAATTAAATCAATAACAAATATACCATTCTCAATGATAGCTTTTGCATAAAACATATTGTTCTTAAAAATGTAACAACATTTGTCCTTTAAAAAAATATCATAATCGTTCATCAAACGACTGAAAGAAATAATACTTTTGGGTAAAGTTGGAACATAATAACAATTATTTAATTTCAGTACTAATCGATTAGGAAGAGGCAAATAGTAAGTTCCCACAACTGTTGTAGAGATGTTCTTTCTAGTAGCTGACAGCAAACATATCTCTACCTTTCCAACTCTTCCAAAGCATCTAAGCCCCTGTAGATCATTACATAAATGAGATCCACATCCGGTATCTAATACCCAAGATTGTTTTAAAGCAATAGAGTAAGTATTAATTTCAATCATATGAATACCTGAAGTAGAAGCATCAGCTTGCTTCCTCTCCTTGAGAGAATCTAGATAGGCCTCGCAGTTACGCTTCTAATGACCATCCTTTCCACAATGAAAGCAAGTTCCTTTGGGATTCTCTTTCTTGGAAACCTTCTTCTTGGGGATCCCACCATTCTTTGGCTTCTCCTTGGTTATATTCTTCTTCTTCTGCTTCTTGCCTTTAGCAGAAGTGACAACCATGACACTTTTTGGATCCTTCTTAAATGATCCATCAGCTGTCTTGAGCATATTGATTAACTCAGGAATGGATACTTGGATCTTGTTCATGTTGAAGTTAAGCACGAAAGGTGCATAACATGAAGCCAACGAGTACAAGATTAAATCTATGTATAGATCATTATCCATAACATAGGCAAGTCTACTCAAATGCTCAATATACATATACATCTTCAATGCATGAGTAGCAGCTGAAGTGCTTTCCACCATTTTACAACTAAATAGAGCTCGAGCAATCTCATATTGCTCAGTTCTAGCCTGAGAAGAATAAAGCTCCTCTAGATGCAACATGATGGTTCTAGCATCCATCGTCTCATGTTGCTTCTGAAGCTCCGAGGACATAGCACCTAGCATCAGACATGCTGCTGCTTCACTATCCTCCATGTATTTTCGATAAATGCCTTTGATCTCATCAACGGCATCATCTGATGGAAGTGGTGGTTGATCTTTATCCAAGACATAGTGGATCTTTTTAGCTCTGAGAACAATTCTAACTTGCCTGATCCAGTCAGAATAGTTGTTGCCAACCAGCTTGTTATCCAAGATTGATCGTATATTAATGTTTGATGTGCTCATGATGATGACCTAGATGTGAAAAAGAAAAGATATGAGAGTATGTTCATATATATGTATGCATTAATAAGGTCTTTAATTAATCCATTTACTCCCACTATTTTATTGCGAATTATTAGCCCTCACTATATAATTCGAGAAAACCTGATGGTTTTCTTAGTGGGCCAATATCCAATCCTTGATATGTAATTTGTCCTTGACTATGGTCAACAAGCCAAATTCCATATCCTTGAAAGGTAGGTATCTATATACCAATTGTATCTCTACACAACTATTGGATTATTAGGTTATCAACTCTTGATGCATGCATATCGTATATGCATTCCCTAATCTTGCCTCTAGAACCATTAGCCTTGACTGTGGTCAATAACCCACACTATAAAGAACTCTGGTTCTCCTCAAATTAATGGAAGGCTTATATACCTTAGTATTTGTTTGAAGGTTTTAGTTAATTAAGTCTCATCATACATGGTTGGCATACATTGGTATGCATCCTATATCTATCACATAAATATAAGCACACAAATATGGTATAGTTATGGACTTCACTACATTGATTTCCCCGAGCCAAGAAGGAAATCAAAAGGTCACACCTAGGTAGTATGCATGTTTCAAACAAGAAAAATAATTACATTATCTTAAAGTTTGATGGATCTCCATCTGGCCCATCTTACTCCTTGATAGTGGTCTCCATCTCTATTTCTAATTCTAATCTAAGTAATCTAATTACATATTACAACTTGAAAAGAAATACAAACCAAAAACAAGTGGCCGGGACATGAAAGTCCTCATTGGGCCAAAACATACATAAAGCTCAATCACATTGGGCTTTGTCCATAACTATCCATCATGCTAATCATACACCCTTATATGTCTTTCTAATGCATAAAGAAATGGATTACTAAACCTTGTTTCAACTTTTGAAACAATATTTTGAGTTATTTTGATGATGTGATCAAATTAGGAAACTTTCATTTTAGGAAACCTTTTTGCATGCATGTATTCTTGCCTTAATAATCAATCCAATTGATTATAAATTAAATATAAATTGGTTATTAATTAATTAATCATATTAAATAATTAAAAGAATCAATTTTGGGCTTAAAACCAAGGGTGGCCCGAGACCCACAAAAGTAAACCCTAAATGTGTTCACATACAAACTAGTTTTGTGTCTTTTGGACCATTTGAGTCTTTTGGAATGAGCCAAGCCCACTCCAGCCCATAAAACCCATTAATAAACTTAATTAATGTTTATAATGTTTAATTTAAATCAGCTCCTTGGGCCGACCAAGTCATTCACTAATTTAAACAAAGTTCGTAAACATAATTAAGCCCATTAAGTGGTTTTGACAAATTAAAATTAATCAAATTAATTTAAGGCCCATTTCAATTAATCCAATTAATTAAAAACACTTTAATATATCATATATATCAGATTTAGAAGATTAAAAATCGTTCTAACCAAGAACGCATCAAGAACATATGAAGAACACCAATTTATCGAACTTTTCGACTAAACTAGTTTTCATGCAAAACTTGTTCAATTTTAATTTCGTTCAATCTTACGGCTTAATATCCCATATTAAACACATAAAATATCATCTAAATGATGTTTTAATGGATCCATAAGAAATTAAATTAGAACAGCCCCTTAAATGACCTAGGGTTTCACGCCAAACCCTAATCACAATCCTTCAAAAGTTTTGTTTTTGTTTCCACCAAATTTATTTGATCACACATACAACCAGAAATCAATATTTCTCATTCACAAACAATCAAATCTAATATTTTAAATTTCATGAAATAAATAACTCAAAACAAAACAAAACTTATTCCTCAGAAAAATATAGAATTGTATATCCACGGCAAAACCAAGGCTCTGATACCATGTCAGAGTTTAACGGTTACATGCATCACATACATGAGCGGAATTTTAAAATTTTTAACCATTAGATCTGATCTTGCCATGAATACACAATATAACTATATGAGAATAAGAAAAATCACCTTTGATTTTTGTTGAACAGTTGATTTTACTTCGCACCGAGTTGTCGTAAAGCATAGTGTCCAAAATCGAACACCTCCAATGAGTAATCCACACTAGAGAGGAATAAATTGAACCAAAAAATTGGTATTTAACTAGGGCTAGCCAAAATTCCAAGAAGCTAGCTTGGAGTTGGCGCAAAAAGGAGAGATAGATTAGAGAAAAAGACTTTCTTTTTATTTTAATCACTTAACCCTAATTCCTTATTAGTTGGCCTTTTATAATTAGGTTAAAATTCAAAATTCTAATGAGATTGGGCTCTTTAAAATTGCTTTATAATTATTAATTGGGCCTCTGGAATTAATTATAATCATTTGGGCTTAATTAAATCCAATTTAAACCTTTTCATAAAAGACTATGCACAAAACTCACAAACTAGGCCATTTGTGCAACTAATTGGATTTAAGTATCCAAATGGATTCCAAATCCAAAAAAATTAAATATGTGAGTTCTATAACACTTATGTAACATATATAAGTTAATTTGGTGCATGAAATAGGCCATTAAGACCTTTTTTCTGGACTTAGCATGTGGCCTTTACAGAAGGGCTTCCGCCAACTGCTTCATTCCTCTAGCCCTTAATAATTCTTCCAATGGACTTATTAATTATTATACAATTCCTATAACACTTATAGTAGTCCTGTAACACTTATAATATAATAATAATTAATCATGAAATACATTACTTCAATTAGGTCCAATTTACAAAACATTTCTCAAAAGTTTTGTGGACAATTTTATTTGATCATAATTAATCAAACTCTTTAATTAATTATTATCATATTCACTTCTCTACCTTCATAATAATATCAAATATTATTATCCTTGTCATTTTACCATTTTACCCTTTTCACTATATATGTGTGACCTATTGGGTTCCTGTCCATATTGGCAGTATAATATGTAATTATGAGTTATATTCAAAACTCACATGATTTAAACTCCTTTAAATCATTTTATAAATCCCTATTGATATTTTGATACATCATTATACAAGTCATGATTGGCCTTTAGCTAGGTATCATGACTACCCAAATGTCAGGAAAGTCATGTGGTTTGATTATTCCCTTCCATAGAAACAGTTACCGTGCAATTACTCCTTTCACCACTCTTATCTCAATTAGATTCTGAGTATGGTTTTCTGTCAACTCATATAAATCTAATTATGTATGTTCTATTAATTTAACCATTGTTCCCAAAATACCCTTTATAGATCTCTATCCATGTTGGCATAGTACTCTGGCCAGAGATTCTTTGAATAAGGCATCATAGAAACATGCAAGATAACTTCCCTTGTTAAATATGGGATGGTGAATCCTTTGTCAATCACTCAACTATCTTCAAGTAGGTCATGATATACCCAATCTCCTAACTATGTTCACTCCTAGTTAGAAGTAATCAGTTATGGAGTCAAAGTATACCACTTGCTACTTAAGATAACTTTGATGATCTCAAGTCTAAGGATACTTGCACAACCACTATGAAGAGATTCCTCACTGACATAGATTTAATATTGATGTGAGGATTCTCTTTGGAGGTCTCCAATGAACTTGTTCTTCTAACAAGCATCCATATGTTAGCTTTGATTATCTTCCATAATCAAAGTTATGAGAACCACTGCTTGAACCATTCAAGAAGAATAACATGTGCTAGTCTGTTCGAATTCACAATGTCCTATCTTGTTAATTCTATGACTAGGGATATTTAGATATTAACACATTTGCATGCAATAGACATCTCACATGATGAATACCTTCATGATTGCCTTTGCACTGTGTTTATAATATCTAGGACTTCATTTATTAATTTAAGATTTAAAAACTCATGTATTTAAACATAGCATTAATAAATGAATGATGCCTTTTATTAAGAATATAAATTTCATACATATGAAAAACATCCCTATTACATGGGCTCTAGGGCATACTCTCTAACAAGAATTATAGATTTTTGCTTCCTTTCCCTCATTCAGTCTCTTAAATAATCCCTCACTTAATGCTTGAAAATCTTCTCTCTCAATTCTCCATAGAATTTCTCTTTTGAATTTAGCATGCAAGGACCTTTAAGTTGTGATTGCAAGGTAGGATTTTCATCTTCTTCTTCCTAGATTTTGATGGTATTTGTGAGGAGGAATTCTGGTTTCTAGAAGTGGATGTTGTTTGTAGTTGAAGAATAGAAAAAGAACGACAAAGGCAATAACGTTTTAGAAGAGTAAGTAATTAGTGAGGATTCGGCCAAGGTGAGGAATTGAAGTCTAAAATCTACATTGCATGTGTTTTTGCATGACTTTATTAATGTTAATTTAGTTATTATAATATTTGGATTATGGAAGAGATGAATTTAAATCATGCAAGTCAAAGTTGAAAGGAGAAAAGTTGAAAAATAGACTTCTATATATACATTTCATATGAAGAAAGAAATGTCTAATTTTAGATATTAACCCTAGTCATAGAATTGAAATATTTGGATTTTAGATTTTTAGGGATCTTTCAAAAAGTTTCAGTTTTTTATGAATATCTCAAGTTTTATAGCTCCAATTTAGGAAATTACAATTTTTAATTTAACTAAATACATGGAAACATAATCTAGTAGGAGAAACCTAAACGAGATTCTATCCCTAAGTGTTCTTGGTTTTAACTTCAAATTCGTAGTGAGATGCTGTCTAGTTATAAAGAGCAAGTTACTATATTTTTTATATAATTTTTGATAGAGAAGTCAAAATGCTATGAGGAAAAATCCTGGAAAACATAGACTTATAGGAGAACAATTTTTAGGAAGGAAGGTTGGCCTAAATCTATACACATTTTCTTCTATGTATTTCCAAAATTGTAACTAGAACAAATTTTAGTATTGTGAGCTATTGATTTCGGTTTTTGAACAGCTTGTTGGAAATTATGATGTATTTCGTGTAAAGTGGTTAGTTTGATATGAGGTTAAATTCTATGAAAAATAGACTTCTATATATACATTTCATATGAAGAAAGAAATGACTAATTTTAATTCCAAGTATGTAAAATTTTAGCATGAAATTCGTAGAAACTGTTTTCACTGTTATGGAACAGATTTTGATATTTTGGGCATAAATCTTGGTAGAAAAGTCAGATTGCTATGATATAAAATTTTGGTTAAACTATATACATAGGTGTCTAACTTTGATGTAGGAAAGTTAGCTAATTCTTTCCTCATTTTATTCTATGAATTTTATAAACGGTCAAAAAAATTGTTTTTGATTTTATGACCAGTGAATGGTTTATTTTGAATATATCAAGTTATAGATTCAATATTGAGATAAATTTTAATGTTTTGGAAACTTAAAACATAGGGCATTAAGTTTTTAGAAGACCACTTGGCCTAAAACTAATTTTTTTCCAAATTAAAAATGGCACACAAATTAGATCTAGAATGTTGCCCTTGTGCAAAATTTTGTAGGAAAAACTTTTAATGTTTTTTTTTCTACTATTGTTTAAATGTTGTTATGTTAAATATGTGCCTATATGAAAACACATTCAATTATGAATGGCATGTAATATAATTTTTTATAAAGGTCTATATGTATAATCTTGTGTCTAGATAAGTAAAGATTAATGTTAATGATACAAAATATTTATACCTGACTAAACTTATGTACATGCTTGTTATATACAATTATTCCTACATGTTTGTACTCTAACGGTAGAGTAAATTTCTATTTGAACATACACTTAGATTATGAAATAAGAAATGCTTTAGTATGACCATGTTCACATGTGGTGCTTGAATGATAACATGTTAAAGTACTTAATTACGATGATATATGTTCAACTTTCGTTACTCGTGTTGTTATATGACTATATGAATATATGTGTGCATATATATACATTAGGGATTGTTTATATTTTTACATGATCACATACATATGATTAGTTATATTGTAAAGTTTTAGGAATGAGGCATGTTTTATGATGAGCACTTGAACAGGTATGATAAATTACTTGATTTACATAGGATGAGTATGTTAATATGCGACATCTAATGATAGTATGTTAAAAAGTATTAATTAAGGTAGACGTTTGACACGTATATGATCATATTAAAATATATAGCTAATTATTTATGATCTACTAGACTATAATAATGAACAAAGAGGGTAAACTATAAGTAAAAGGGAGGCATGGTGCATAAAACCAAGCTATATGTGTTAGTACCATACTGTGTGGTTGATTGTAAAATAGAATAATTGTAGTAATATATATATTGTGTAGGGAACATTAGATTTATAGACAAGTTATACTAGATCAGTAAGTCATCATGTAAGACAAAAATATTTATAGTATGATCATTATATAAGGATATGATTGAATGATCATTGTAGGATGAAATAACCTCACTAATTATATTATATTGATCAAATAAATATACCTAAGCATTATCTTCATATGAATATGTATGGTTATGATTAACTATAAGGATCTATAAGTTATAGGTTAGTCCTATCGAATGGATTCCTATAGGTTGAGTTACTATGAAATGTAGAGAATGGCCATGGGCCCTTATAGGTTCTTTAGTCTATATGTGACATATGCAAGAATACTTGTTCATACTTGAGACATATAGGTTATGGATTGTATGCTTACATACATGTACCTTTATGATGAAATCCATAGCTACAGTGTAAAGCATTTACATGTTTCTGCATATGTTTATATGTATTTGTGTGTTTATATATGTGAGTATGATAAAGACTATACTTATATATGACTCAAATGGGGTCGAGTTACACTTTACTTTATGACCCAAATGGGTTCAATTGTACTATAGCTTTCAAGAAGACCCAAACGAGGATAAAACTATAATCTAGCAACTACAGTTACCCTTATAGGCATGCCTATCTATCTATAACCTAGACGCATATACAACCAATAAATGTCTTTACTTTATCTTTACTTTATTCAATCATATTCATACATGCATATGTATCCTCTAGTGTAACTTATGAACAATGTAATCATATATATGCCCATTTGTAACTTTTCGTAAACATGTGATCATGTGCACTATTGGGTATTGCTATTCTATACTTTACTCTTTTCTCATCATATGCATAGATGTTCATACATATATATTCATGTTTAACTATAATCATGATATCATATACACATATATGTATAAATTTTTCTATAAACATATTATCTTGAGCATAATTAAGTATTACTATTTTGTTCTTGTAACCATTTTAAATCATGTAACTATTTCACATATTTGTTATGATGATATGTAACATCATGCTCTATTGAGCTTCTTTAATCAATGATGTGTATAAACATGTTCATAACATAATTACCTTTGAAGTATACTTTGTAATCATATCTACTTAACTACATGCTTTTGTGGTCATATATGTACATACATGCTTTACTATCCTTTTTTTGTGTCATATTTTAATCACATTATAATCTTGTGAAAGCTTTACATATGCACATAATTAATTGCAATTACACTCAAGTAGGTAAACAATGGAAATCTATACAATTGTTAGTGTATATACTTGCATATAGCATCTCGTAAAAATGCCATTGTATACTTTGTCATAATATCTATAATAACATATACTTCTATGTATTCATGTACTTTAGCATGCTAACATTAGGAATCACATATGCATAACCATACTATTTTAATTAAGTAATATCCTTGTGACTATACGACAGGTATACTAACATATAAACATATATATAATATCATATGGTATCAAAATATGCATGTACATGCTTTTACTATACATGTATCACATTATCTAGTATGGAAATAAATATATATAGACATATTTATAATCATGTAAATGACATGCCATCTCTAGTGCATAAGCATGTATGCACGGCTTATAGCATGGTTCGATCAAATTTCTCATGTAAGTAATCAATGTAAAGTTATATCATCTTTAGTGAATATACTTATATACATAGTCTCATTTTACAAAGGGATCATATACTTTACTAGATTATTTATAATTAACATACTTCCATGTAATCATGCTTCATCATATATTCATATGATATCAAAAAGACACATAGTCCCTAATACATAGATATGTATTCTCATCTTCATATAACATTATAATCAACTTGTACATGATGCATTTATACCCGATAGTCATACAAATATATATTGACATTTTTAACTTATAAACATGTCATATAACTATAACATATAAGCACGCTTATGTTATATTCATGAGGTGAATAATAACATACCTTTGTCATAAATATGGTTTAATAAGTAGTTATGCTTACAATATGATATTATTTTATATACTCATGACTTATCTCTCTTAACGTTTTACTTTTCCATTATGGATAAGCTTGAAATACTTAAAATCATTTCTATATATTGTCAAAATGATGTTTTATAGATGCTTAAATTTATTTAAATGCATAAGAATATTCCAAAAATGCATACCAAAAATGATGATAAATTCTAGCAATAATCCTTCATAGAGATAGATTTTCAAGCTTATATTTAAAGCTATTTGTGACCTACCTAAAGCAAATTTTGATCAAACTGATCTTTATAAACATGATCCTATATGTTTTTAGTTTCAGGAACATTAAAAATCATTGCAATATCATTTGTATAACTCAAGATAATTAGAAATTACTTATTACTATTCATTATGATGGGCAGCATATGATTCTGAACTTCAACTTAAATTTATATAGCCTTAAAAACAGATTTAGAATTGGTTTTCTTTATAGAAAAGGTATATATAGGAGTCTAGTTTCCAACTCAATTTGAGTTACATAATTTCCATATCTATAACTCATGATATGAGCAAAACAAGCTCACTAGGTAAGGAGAACTCAATTACGAATTTTTTATTTTACGGAAATTGTCAAGCATTTTGATACATTTAAATGAAAATGAAAATTTTCTCTAATTAGTGATTACTATTAACACATTTCCCTTAAAAATTGGTCATTACAATCTACTTTTAAAATTTTAATCTAGGGTTTAATCTTCCTTATTCATACAACCTTTTTTAAATGAACATATACAAAGTTCCTAATCTCCAAACTATAATTAAGTCTTAATTTCATCAAAATCAACATCTAAAATCTACATGAAAACATATATACATCAAGTCCCTTACCTTGGCCAAAATCCACTTTTTTTCAATCTTTATTCAACTTCTTTTCCCTTGTTCTTCTTAACTTCCTCTTCCACAATTTACATTTGATACTTGGATCAATGTCCAATAAATTCTCACTTGAGATATATCACCATAAGAAAGAAAACAAGATGAAGTAAAAGATGAAATTAACCCTTTAACTTAATATCTAACCTTAAAAAAAACCTTATTTGCATCCACATTCATTAGGAATTCCTTGAGAAAATATAGAGAGAGAGTTATTCCTTTAGAGATAGATGAAGAAGAAATATATGTTCTTCCTTCAAAAATTGACCTCCCTCTATTTATAGCCTTAAAGTGGCTTTTCTCTCTCCAACATGCAAGGCCTTAAAGTAACATGTAAGAGGAGAAGTCTCCTTTAGGTCCTCCAACAATTTGCATGTCAAAAATCTGCCCCTATTAAATTTTTCATCACAATTTCAAAGCCCTTATATTATTTCTCTTATGAAATCAATCCCAATTAATCCTTCTTTCAACATTAGCCCCAAAATTTCTATTCTCTTTTAATTGCAACCTAAATAACTTTTATTTTATTTAATTTGGCCCACTAAAACATAAATATACCATAATTGACCACTTAATTACACTTATGACCTAATTGACCCTATAAATTTTATTTTTATTTCTAATCATGCACATGGTAAAATAATTATTTTGCCCCTTTAACTTTTTAAAGAATAAATCCTTAATCCTGACTTGTTATACATTATCTAATTTTGTTCAATTAGACATTTTTACACTGCTAATACCTTAAATCCTACTAAGGCCAAAGTTGGGTCCTTACAAATCTCTCCCCCTTAAAGAATTTCTTCCTCGAAATTCATACCTATAACCTTTTTGTAATATACATCATTGCCATTCTAAAATCTCTATAACTATCACATTTAAATTTTATCCCATACCTTTCCTACCAACATCTTTTGTTTTCCACTTTACTTTATTTTAATTCACATTCAGCTCTATCTCCTTAAGATAACCTTCTCATGTTATTTGACCATTCTAAGCTCACATATATCTTGTCAGTTTCCCTTATACAATGGGGGCCAATACATGTGATATGATGTTGTGATATGAGTGAATGATGATTTCATGTATATAATAGAATGCAGATGTGTATAGTCTTGTAATGCACATGTTTTGCCCCATCCCATGTAGTGAAATATTTAATCAACTACCCTCATTTGTTAAGGAAGAACTGATAGGCATACATAGCATCATAATTGACTTTAATTCCTCATCATAATAACCTTGACTATGAAAGACCTTATGTAACACACCAATTATAGCCTTAGCAGAAAATATGATAATTTTAAAGATGCATATGTAATTTAAATGTTCATTCAATTTAATAAGGTCATTATAAGGGTGAGAAAGTGATTTTTCATATGAAAAATGTGAGAATTTATAATATATGATAAATAAAAGGGTTAATTTATAAATAGATTTAATTATAGGGATAATGTTTAAAGAAAGTTAGGAGTGGGGTTTGAATTAAGAAAGATTATAAATTAATAGGTAAATTTGTTGCATGCAAATAAAAAAGGGAGTAAAAGAAAGTTTGCCACTTATATATATATATGGAAAGATGTTAGTGGGAGAGAGAAAATGAAATCATTTTGTTGGTGGAGTTCATCTTGGTCAACACCTCATCTCCCTTCATTCTCTTCTCTTCTTTGTTCTTTTCTTTCGAAATATCAAACATTTCCCACTCTTAATTTTCATGCAATTCAGATGCATGTGATGATGTTAAAGAGAATTATTTAACTAAATTGCTAAGGTAAGGAGAAATTGAGCATTCTTTTTTTTCTCCTTTTTCATTAATGGTAGGGTTGTATACTTTGATGCAAAGGAAAATTCTGTATTTTAATGCAAGTATATGTGATATGTTGTGGAGAAAGATAGTAGTAAGAAGAATAAAGGCAAAAGAGTCTTGAAGGAGTAGGGATTCCTAGTTGTTTCGGCTAAGGTATGGGATTTGTGTGATGTTGTGTTTATGTGAATCATAAGGTTTTTCCTTTGCATTCAAATTAAATTCCTATATTAGAATTTAGAGACTTTGATAGTTTGATATTATTGAATAATTATTTATCTAAGGGAAGATTGATCATGCAAAGACTCATAACCACTTGTAGTATACACATGTTGTAATTTATGTTTGATTTCAATTTGTGAAATCTAATTAAAGAGGTAATTGAAATATTATGAATTAATATTGTATGAAATCGAGAATATAATGGCGTTAAACTTGTGTGACCTATATTGGCATAAAAAGGAATCTTTACAAGAGTTGTGTTAATGAAAATATATTGAAATTGTGTAATTTGCATCTATCACGCTCGTGGGGATAGTTGCACTCATGGTAATGCAGAATATATGGACTTTTAATTTCACCTCTGTCGTGCTCATGACCCTTGTTGCACTTGCGACTTGCCTATGTAACATGAATTCTTCTTTTATTGCCATGCTTTTGGATGAGAGAACTTGCTATGCTATCTTAGTACCTCTACAGATTATGAACAACACTATAGCATGCCAAGAACCCATATGAGCAAAGTGTTGATATATGTATTGTTAAATTATGATCTAAGATCAATTGAATTATATGATAAAATGCAATTGAATGTTATGACATGTTATAGAGTTTCATATGTGAGGCATGTGTTATGATGAACAACCAAACAAGTATGTTTCACTACTTGATTAAAAAGGCATATATTGCACACATGAGATAGTTATTTAAAGTAAGTTAAATGAACATAAAAAGCCATATGATTAATGCGTATGAATATGCCATAGTAATGAAACAAATGTTATATGATTATGGATACACTTTAATTGTGTGATGTCAGAATAAATATGTTATATGAAAAGAGAATCAATAAAATTATTGTCTACCTATAGGGTTCAATAGTTGATAGATAGGCGCCTATGGGAAAATTACAGCTGCCCTTGTTGACCATGTTTGGGTCTAAGTTACTGTTGATCCCGTTTGGATCATGAATAACCCCTTTTGGATTGTGAACCGACCCCATTTGGGTTAGCTTGATTGGTCCCCTATTCTGTTGACCCTATTTGGATCCATGTTTTGATATATTCGGATATCCCCTATTTTGATACCATCGGGTATCCCCTGTTTCTGTTATCCACCTTTAGAACTCAAGCAGACTAACTAAAGTGTAGATCCATCACAATTAATTACATTATAATTAATGCATATTTTATATGAATTAACATGTTTAGTTATAGTTTTAAAAGAATGTGTTATATTATATTCATTATGTACAAATCCTTTCTATGATATGTTAAATTTCAAGTATGTTGGATTAAAATATAACGTTACATTGTTATTTATGATATCTTATTTTGATATATTTATTTGAACATGTTATCTTTGATATTTTCAGTTGTTATATGTTATATGTTTCTAACAACCACTATTAGTGGTTGTTTTCATATTTAGTATCCCCACTAAGCTATATAGCTTAACACGGGTTATTTTATCCGTGTAGGTTTGGTAGTCAAGGCTTTTGCA
This sequence comes from Excoecaria agallocha, assembly GCA_037975025.1. Lineage (NCBI taxonomy): Eukaryota > Viridiplantae > Streptophyta > Magnoliopsida > Malpighiales > Euphorbiaceae > Excoecaria > Excoecaria agallocha. Next base: position 30,134,741 of record CM075815.1, read on the forward strand.
CAGGAATGAACTCTACATCAAGACAGGCTAACAACAGTTCAGTTCATAGCAATTGATGTAGGGATTTTTTTAGTTAATCATGTAAGGATCCAAAATGGGCCCTAGTAGAATTCAAGGGCAATTACATGTTATTAAAGTCTAATTGAGTATTATTGGATGAATTATTAAGAGTTAAGATATTGATTGGGGCAAAAATGTTATTAAGTTATCATTAATGATGTGATAAATGTGTAAATTATATGGTATGAATTTTATAAGGGCATAATTAAATTATTATGTTGGTATAATAATATTCAAGGGTATAATTGAAGTAAAAAGTATTAATTTGGGGTAAATTTGTAATTATGGCATATTTAGGGGCAAATGTGAATAAATGAATAGTTGAGGGGTTAATTTAAGAGACGAAATAAATGGAAAGGTTTATTTAAAAAAAAGATTTAGTGGAGGGGTCACTTTATAGCATGAAAAAAGGTGGGTGTTCATTGTGTGACATGCAAACTCTTAAGGGACCAAATAGGGAATTTTACCTTGTTATTATATAAGCTAAACATGTGATGAGAGATTGTGTGTGAGACATTGAAGTGTCAACAATTTTGAGAGGAGAAAACCAGAAAAATACTTCCTCTCATTTTCTTTTAATGTCTTTGAATCTTTCAAGCATTTTAAGTGACAATTCACGATGATTTATTAAGGCAAATAAGTGTACAACTTTAAGGTAAATAATCTTTACTGAATTTCATATTCTTATTCTTCTTCTTCTTCTTTTCATTTTGGTTGAGGTAAATGTTGAATAAGTGCTGGAAATTTTAATGAATGATGATGTTGGTTGTAAAGGAGAAGAGGAGGGTAGAAACAAGTAAAGGAAAAGTAGTTACAAAGAGTAGAGAGTAAGGAGAATTTAAAGAAGATTTGAGTTGCATGTCCAGGTTTGGGAACTTATTCTTCATCCATGTGTGTGGATATCAATTTTTATACTTGGATTAATTAATTTTGATGGTAATTTATTAGTTTATTCAGGGTTAATAAGAATTTTAAATAGGAAAATCGTGTTTTTGAATGTTGAGGGAAAACTGGGTGTGGTTCTTATGAACCAGCCTGCTTGTTTTGTCCATATCTGGAGTTGTAGACATTGGATTGAGGTGATTAAAAATTTTGGATAAACCAGATTCAATTATCTATAATTCATTAGAAGAAGTCGTGGCTTGATTCTATTGTTAAGGAACTAATAAAATTTGTACAAGTGAACTATTTATGTGTATAGGTAGTTTTGAAAAGTTACCAATGTTTTAACCATAACTCCTTGTATTTAACTCATAACTGAGTAAGGTTTGATTCTATGTAAACTTGACATAATTATAAACAACTTTTTAGAAGATACCTAGGGCTAAATATGTTTGTATGCTATCCAAATATTCACTTGAAATTGTAGTGACATGTTATTCTTGGTTCTAGAACAGATTGTAGAAAATATGATATATCTCCTTGTATGGTGAACAAAATACTATGAGGTTAAATTCTGGGAACAATAGACTTCAAAACCTATACTTTCCATGAAGAAAGTAAAGCCTAAATCTTTCCTTAAGCTTGTCTAATTTTAGCTTAATTTCAGACTTATACATAACATTGTAAATATAAACAGTAATTAATAATGTGTAAAATCAGTTTTGCATGTGTTTTATTTTGAATGAATATGATTATATTGATTGTTTTGTTATAATATTTGGTTTATGGAAGAGATGAATCAAAAGCATGCAAATCAAAGTTGAAAGAAGAAAAGGTAATGAATTTGAAATTCTGGGTTAAGTTTCTATGAACCAGTTTTGGAATTTTGTGGATATCTCGAGTTTTATAGCTCCAATTTAGGAAATTCCAATTGGTAATTAAACTTAATACATGGATTCATAGTTTTATAGAAGAAACCTAAATGTGATTCTGTCCCTAAGTATTTTTTATTTTTACTAGAAATTCGTAGTGAGATGTTGTCTAGTTGTAGAGAGCAGGTTCTAGTATTTTTGAAATAATGTTTGATATAGAAGTCTAAATCCTATGAGGAAAAATCCTAGATAAAATAGACTTATAGGAGAAAAATTTTTATGGAGGAAGATTGGCTTAAATCTGTACAAATTTTCTTCTATGAATTTTCTAATCAGTAACTAAAACTGATTTTGTTATTGTGAACTGCTGTCTAGTGTTAACGAACAGCTTGTAGTATTTTTCTTATAACTCATGATAGAAAACTCAAAATGCTATGGGAAAAAATTCCAGTTAAAATAGACTTACAGGAGTACAACTCTTACGGATAAATGTTTGTTCAATTCTGTACTTATTTTGTTCCACGAATGTTTCAATATGGTCACACAAACTATTTAACAAAAATGCACTCTTAGACAGTCTGTAATGTTTAGGTTATAACTCCTAATTTCATGGTCCTATTTGACTGGTATTTGAAGCATGAGAAACTAGTGATATAAAAGATTATTATTTAAAAGTCCAATTTGGTTAATTCAGACATTTAGCATGGCAAAATTAAAATGTTAAACAGAACTGAAAATCTCTCTATCTTATTCACTATAACCTAATTATTTGATGTATAAATGTACTACATGTAATAATAATAATATGATATTTTTACAGTAATTTGATCATAAAATGATGACATTGCTGGTTGTATAATTATAGGTAATAATAGTTGTATTGTAAATTTATACATGACTATGGTGTTAGATGATATATGTATACGACAAAAAGGTATGATAATATTATTAAACTAAAGCTATAAGTGTATAAAAGTTTAGGAAATATAGTATGCAACAAGACCATGAACCAGATGGATAATTACTTATTTTAATGAATATGATTATGCCTATATGCTTATGTCTATTGAATAATATGTTAAGGTAAATGATTACAGTATTATATAATTACAGTTACTTGATTTGATACCTGAGTGTGATTGTGTGTGTGTGTGTGTGTGTGTGTGTATATATATATATATAGTCATACATGTATGTACGCATATAGGTTAACTTGTTGTGAACATGATCATACACATCATTGATTAAAGGAACTCAATAGAGCATGATGTTATGTATCATCTTATTACATATGTAAAATAGCTACTTGATTTGAAGGGATTACAAGTACAAAATAGTAATACTTGATTGTGCTCAAGATAACATGTTTATAGAAAATTTATACATTTATATCCATGACACTGTGCTCGTATATATACATGAATATATATGTATGAACATCAATATGTACATGATGAGAAAATAACAAAGTACAGAATAGCAATACCGAATTGTGCATATGATCACATGTTTATAGAAAGTTATATGTGAGCATGTATATGATTACCTTGTATATAGTTCTATAAGAGTATACATGTATATGAATGATTAAAGAAAAGATAACGTAATGAGATTTTACTGCCTGCGTTGAGTCTAGGAAGTGGATAGATAGGCATACCTATAAGGATACCTTGTAGCTGCTTCTGAACATTTTGACCTATTTAGGTCCACTTGAATTTAAAAGTATAGTGACCCTATTTGGGTTTAAAAGTTAAAGTTAATTTAAAAAACCCTCGTGTGGGTTGTAGCCGACCTCGCTTGGGTCAGCTTGACCAGTCCATGTTATTTGATTGACCTCATTTGGGTCCACCGATTTATCATACAGTTTTATCCCTACAAGGGATCATCGTTTAATACCTTCGGGTATCTTATTTGTACCTTCGTGTGCCACCGTTATAATCAATAGTTTTGCACCTTCGGGTACTACCGTATAACCCGTTATCCACCTCTTAAGAATAGTGCAGGTTTTATTGTCAAAGGTTAAGAAAAGTTTAATAAGGCATGCAAATTCTTAATTGACTTCATATTATTCTACATGTGAAATTCCTTTTATTGCATACAAAACCTGCATCTATAGGAATGCCCAATAGTAAATATATGTAAGTAATACTACTAGTATCAACAATGCATGCTAATTGTTAAATGATGAATTTGAGTTATATTAATACTTTGATTAAATTGATGATATATATATATATGCCTTTGTGATCATAAACCTTATTTCTATATGTATGCCAATATATGATTGATGAAGGAACTATGGAACATAAAGTAAGCTTGTAGTAATTTTATAATCTCATGGTAATTAGATGTGTTGATTTGTTGTATAATTCTAATATGTTTATATCCTAGACATACAAGAATAGAAGTAAGATAATTTCAATACTTATGAAGATTGTTTATCAAATTAATAATAGATAACTATACTTTTATGATTATGCATTGAGTAATAAAATAATAATTTTATCAATAGTTTGAACTTAAGTCTAAAGGATGTTGGAGCTTGTATAATCATATATGGTGATTGAAACATGAATACAAATTCTTACCGTTGAACTTTATGATTTCTATAAGTGAATGTAAATGTATAATTTCTTGAAATAAATCATTGTTATATTTGAGGCATGTTGTGTGCTTGTTGACGATCACTGTGAGTGGTTGTTTATCATGATTTTAGTTCCCCACTAAGCTTTATAACATAGCATGGGTGTTCCATCCGTGTAGGTTGCAGGGCTAGGACTTTGTTGCAGGACTGATATCTACAGCAGGTTGGCCAACACAAGTCTTAGAAGATTGATAATAGAGTCTTCTTTTTGTCCTTATATTTTGTAGTTATGGAAACTTTAATTATGTTGGAAATTTTGTAATTACTATAGATGTTTTTTATATGTAATATTTGATGATAATGAGACACACCTGTAAGTAAAGCTTCTAATAGTTAACTTTTAGATAACTGTTTAGTAGAATAACAGATGTAATGTTATGATAAGCATGTTTAATTAATATTAAATAAAGTGATATGTATAGATTATAAGATAAGGCTGCTACATATTATGTACAAGTTTCTTAACATGTTTAATATGTAAAAAAGGCTATTTATACCTGTATGTCATATGGAAGTAATTGATGTAATAAAACTTATTAAAAGAATGCTAGTATATGCATGCATATAAGAGCTAGAATGCTTATATATATATATATGGTAGAAGAAAAGTTGAATGCTATGCATGACAATGAATAGATTAAGAAAGTTGTATCACACTTGAATATGATAAGTGAGTGTATGATAAGTCATTATGCATATGTCATTAAGGGTATGGAATTGTGTGAAACCCCTAATTAATGTACATGTTATCTAATTAAATAGGCCAATTTATAGGATTAATGATGTTTTAATTAGATTAATAATCTACTATAATATAACTAAAATGCATGATAAGATATATGATAAAAAAAACTAGAATAGGGTGTTTCAATTTGGTATCAGAGCCAAGGTTTAGTCTTTTCTCGGTAAAATGAGTATAGAATTCTATGGCATGAGATAGTGTCGTGTTGGCCTAATGTAGAAGTTCCTGCTTTCTTATAGATTAGAGATGGAGAATTCTTCTAAGGATGCTATAGAAGAATCGACTGAAAGTAACTTACCGATTAGGTCGAATCCTTCTAACCCTATGACTTCATCCTCCTTCCAAAATGAAATCCCTGCTGTTGTTCCTGGAGAAGCCTTGTTAAAAATTTCTCAAGATATGGCTTAAATTTTACAATGAATGACAATGCCCAAAGCTCCGATATCTGATATTAGAAAGCATGGAGCACTATAATTTCTGGGCACTAACTTAGAATAGTCTAAAGAAGCTGAGTTCTAGTTAGAAAGGTTAGAGAGGATATTTGATGAAATTAACTATCTTACTAATCATAAAGTATCTTGTGCTGTGTCGTTACTTCAAGGCATGGCTTATGATTGGTGGGAGTTAGTATTAAGACAACCTCAGCTACTTGACCCATTTACTTGGGAATTCTTTGAGGTGAAGTTTAGAAAGAAATATGTTACTTAGGCTTACAAGGAGGAGAAATTGAAGTAGTTTTTGAATTTGTGATAGAGAACTTTACCTATGGCTAAATATGAAAAATAATTTAGCTATTTCTGCAAGTATGTTTCTAAAGAGATGTTGATAGGATTTTTTAAATGCAACATTTTAAAGATGGGTTAAATGATCGAATCAAAGAAAAATTGTTCAGATTTACATCTCTGAATATGGTGGATTTTAATCAACTAGTTATTACCGCCATGAAAGTTGAAAGATATGACATGGCTAAAAGAGAAAGAGAGCAGAAAAAAAGTGGTTCTAAAGGAGGATCTTTCATTGGGAAGAGATTTAGAGGGGCTCAAAAAGGCCCACCTGCAAAGTCTATTTTTAGTTCTGTTAACAAAGAAAAGAATCAAGAATCTACCACCTAGTTTAAATCTGAGAAGGAAGCTTCAGGAAGACAAAGTAGGTGTCAAACACTAGAATGCTCTCATTGTTTTGAACTTTATTGGAGTAATAGTAGGAAACTGACTTGTGAATTCTTTAGATGTGGCAATATTAATAATTTTTTGGCTAATTATCCTGTGAAATAGGACCAAGGTTTTGGGCAACAAAGTAGTAGGGGAGCTTCCAATGCACCTTTATCTAGTAGAGGCTGAGGTAGAGGCTGAGGCCAAGGTTGATCAAATTATCATGGATCCCATTCTCAGAATGTGTAAGAATCTTTCGATAGACCCTCTACACAAATGGTTTCTAGTCGGGCTTATGCAATAAAAGCTTGGGAGGAATAAAGTTTTTGCTAAATTTAGCGATAAATTTTAGCGAGGACTGAAGGTGTTGCTAAATTTAGCAAGAACTGAATTGTCGCTAAATTTAGCGAGGACTGAAGTTGTCACTAAATTTTAGCGAGCACAATTTCCTTGCTAAATCTTAGCATCAATTTTGTGACAAATATGTTATTGCTAAAGTTGGCGTGAGATATATCCTGCCTAAATGTTGGCATGAATATTGCGACAACATTATACTTGCTAAATTTGAGCGAGGACAAATATCTCACTAAATTTTAGCTTGTATTTTTATGACAAATATTTTTCTCGCTAAATTTGGCATGAAAATTTTCTTCGCTAAAAGTTATTTGATTGTCGCGATGACAATGTACTTGCTAAATTTTAGCAAGACAAAAACTATCTCAAAATTTTAGTGAAGACATGTTCCTTGTTAATACACTTTTGTTACAAATATTACACAATAAATTTATAACGGAATGTTTTTTGTTTTTTTAACTTACTATGGATATTTCATTATTTAAATAATAAACAATAAATCAAAAAATAATAATTATATTTATAGAGTGCTCAACATTTAATGTATATATATATTTATATATTAATTAATAAATTTATATTTACAAGTGCATGTCATTGTTAATAATATATCCAAAATACTATATACATACATATATAGCAATAACAAAAGATATACAAAATGTCCTAATATATAATTATAACTATAATGTAGGTAAAATAATATCTATGACCCGATGTGTTGATCATGTAGTGAAGCACTTGAACCATTAGTATAGCCAGTACGAGAAGCGAATAGACTCATATGTTCCTCCATTCGTTGCTCAAAAAGTTGCTGCTGCACCTGCATCTGCTGTTGGATCTTTCCAACCCACTGCCCAACTTCATTGATCTAACCTTTGTTCAACCTTAGCATGAATTTTAGCATGAATCTCATCTTGAATCTCAACACACATAGTGGATAAATGCTGCTCAAGCCTCTCCTCCATCTGTTTTGTAGTGTTTGCTGCAAAAGCCAAAAAGGAATGAGATGTGCAAGCCTCAAGGTAGTATTGAGTCGCTGTAGCTCTAAGTCCATACACTCGTCCTCTATGTGCACCCCCTACTATGTCCAAGTATATTTGATTCTCATCAACATTTTCACCTTCATTTTGAGATCTCTCTAATCGAAGCTGCATGATTTTATCCTAAAAATTCATATTCCAAATTAGAACTATGATCAGCAAATTCTTTTAGCATGCAATTACAGTATCTATACTAATATCTACAATCAATCTACACTTACATATATTGCCCCTACATCTATCATTAACAAAAGACATTCCATCATTCTTTTTTTGTATGGGTGTACAAGAAGACTTCACAAGCAGTGGGCCGCCTTCATTTCTTCTTAGCCTAAAATAGAGTAAAATAAGAAAAATTAGAAAAAAATTGACTTAGGTGTTATCGAAAATTCGACAGCATTTCCCCTAAAACTAAGACAAATCCAAATTGTTAAACCTAAAAAAAATATTTACAGTTACACTTCTACAAGGATCAATACATTTATAACATCCATTTTCGCCACTTCTAGACCCTAAAGCAACACATATAATAGTCACGTCAAACATATTTTTCTCATCATATAACTCAAATTCCATTTACACTTTTATAAATATCCCTGGTCAATCATTGTTATGGGAATAACAATGAATTAAGACTAGTATGCTCTCTCTGATATTATGAGTTATGTCTTACGGATCATTAGGACAAGAGTGTCAATCAGAGATCATAGATACATGTTAAAGAACATGGTATCTGGATACGATCCGCTCATAAGAACAATACATGGTACAAGTCATAAGTGTTTCTCATATGCAAGTTTTGTATCGGAGTTCTTAGACCTGAAATCTCTATGAAAATCTTTATGAATTACTGTGTACTTTGACATACACTTGAAGGTATAAAACTATTTGGTTATAACAATGGCAACCAAAGGTATGAATAAGATACCTAAAGGTATGAATAAGATGCCTGAAGTGTTAGAGAGTATGCCCTAGAGCCCATGTAATAGGGATGTTTTTCATATGTATGAAATTTATATTCTTAATAAAAGGCATCATTCATTTATTAATGTTGTGTTTGAATACATGAGTTTGTAAATCTTAAATTAATAAATGAAGTCCTAGATATTATAAACACAGTGCAAAGGCAATCATGAAGGTGTTCATGATGTGAGATGTCTATCGCATGCAAATATGTTAATATCTAAATATCCCTAGTCACAGAATTAATAAGATAGGACATTGTTAATTCGGACAGACTAGCACATGTTATGCTTCTTGAATGGTTCAAGCAATGGTTCTCATAATTGTGATTATGGATGATAATCAAAGCTAACATGTGGATGCTTGTTAGAGGAACAAGTTCATTGGAGACCTGCAAAGAGAATCCTTATATGGATATTAAATTTATGTCAGTGAGTAATCTCTTCATAGCGGTTGTGCAAGTATCCTTAGACTTGAGATCACCAAAGTTATCTTAAGTAGCAAGTGGTATACTTTGACTCCATAACTGATTACTTCCAACTGGGAGTGAACATAGTTAGGATATTGGGTATATCATGACCTACTTGAAGATAGTTGAGTGATTGACAAAGGATTCACCATTAGAAAGGCATATAAGGGTGTATGATTGGCATGATGGATAGTTATGGACAAAGCCCAATGTGATTGAGCATTATGCATGTTTTGGCCCAATGAGGACTTTTATGTCCCGGCTACTTGTTTTTGGTTTGTATTTCATTTCAAATTGTAATATGTAATTAGATTACTTAGATTAGAATTAGAAATAGAGATGGAGACCATTTTCAAGGAGCAAGATGGGCCGGATGGAGATCCAACAAGCTTGAAGATAATGTAATTAATTTTCTTGTTTGAATCATGCATACTACCTAGGTGTGACCTTTTGATTTCCCTCTTGGCTCGGGGAAATCAATGTAGTGAAGTCCATAACTATACCATATTTGTATGCTTATATTTATGTGATAGATATAGGATGCATACCAATGTATGCCAACCATGTATGATGAGACTTAATTAACTAAAACCCTCAAACAAATACTAAGGTATATAAGCCTTCCATTAATTTGAGGAGAACCAGAGTTCTTTATAATGTGGGTTATTGACCACAGTCAAGCTCACATTATATCGAATATGTTCAAATCTAATTAAATGGGTCATCTTAGCTAGCCCATTAGTTTGTTGACCACAGTCAAGGCTAATGGTTCTAGAGGCAAGATTAGGGAATGCATATATGATATGCATGCATCAAGAGTTGATAACCTAATGATCCAATAGTTGTGTAGAGACACAATTGGTATAGAGATACCTACCTTTCAAGGGTATGGAATTTGGCTTGTTGACCACAGTCAAGGTCAAATTACATATCAAGGATTGGATATTGGCCCACTAAGAAAACCATCGGGTTTTCTCGGATTATATAGTGAGGGCTATTAATTCGCAATAAAATAGTGGGAGTAAATGGATTAATTAAAGACCTTATTAATGCATACATATATATGAACATACTCTCATATCTTTTCTTTTTCACATCTAGGTCATCATCATGAGCACATCAAACATTAATATACGATCAATCTTGGATAACAAGCTGGTTGGCAACAACTATTCTGACTGGATCAGGCAAGTGAGAATTGTTCTCAGGGCTAAAAAGATCCATTATGTCTTGGATAAAGATCCACCACCACTTCCATCAGATGATGCCATTGATGAGATCAAAGGCATTTATCGAAAATACATGGAGGATAGTGAAGCAGCAGCATGTCTGATGCTGGGTGCTATGTCCTCGGAGCTTCAGAAGCAACATGAAATGATGGATGCTAGAACCATCGTTTTGCATCTAGAGGAGCTTTATTCTTCTCAGGCTAGAACTGAGCAATATGAGATTGTTCGAGCTCTATTTAGTTGCAAAATGGTGGAAGGCACTTCAGCTGCTGCTCATGCATTGAAGATGTATGGGTATATTGAGCATTTGAGTAGACTTGGCTATGTTATGGATAATGATCTATACATAGATTTAATCTTGTACTCGTTGGCTCCAAGTTATGCACCTTTTGTGCTTAACTTTAACATGAACAAGATCCAAGTATCCATTCATAAGTTAATCAACATGCTCAAGACAGCTGATGGATGATTTAAGAAAGATCCAAAAAGTGTCATGGTTGTCACTTCTGCTAAAGGCAAGAAGCAGAAGAAGAAGAAGATAACCAAGGCGCAGCCAAAGAATGGTGGGATCTCCAAGAAGAAGGTTGCCAAGAAAGAGAATCCCAAAGGAACTTGCTTCCATTGTGGAAAAGATGGTCATTGAAAGCGTAATTGCAAGGCCTATCTAGATTATCTTAAGGAGAAGAAGCAAGCTATTGCATCTACTTCAGGTATTCATATGATTGAAATTAATACTTATTCTATTGCTTCTAAACAATCTTGGGTATTAGATACCGGATGTGGATCTCATTTATGTAATGATCTACAAGGGCTTAGAAGCTTTAGAAGAGTTGGAAAGGTAGAGATATGTTTGCAGTCAGCTACTGGACATAACATCTCTACAACAGTTGTGGGGACTTACTGTTTGCCTCTTCCTAGTGGATTAGTACTGGAATTAAATAATTGTTATTATGTTCCAGCCTTATCCAAAAGTATTATTTCTTTCAGTCGTTTGATGAACGATTGTGATATTTCTTTAAAGGAAAAATGTTGTTACATTTTTAAGAACAATATATTTTATGCAAAAGCTATCATTGAGAATGGTATATTTGTTCTTGATTTAATTAAAGAAGTACATAATGTGAATACCAAGAGAATGAAATATGATAATCTGAATACCTCATACTTATGGCATTGTCGTTTAGGCCATATAAATGAAAAACGCATGACCAAGTTACACAAGTCAGGTGATTTGGGATCATTTGATTATGAATCATTTGATACATGTGAATCTTGTTTATTAGGAAAAATGACAAAAGCTCCCTTTATTGGTAAAGGAGAACGAGCTAAAATGGTTTTGGACTTAATACATTCAGATGTATGTGGTCCAATGACTACACATGCCAGAGGAGGTTACTCCTACTTCATTACTTTCATAGATGATTATTCCAGGTTTGGATACATCTATCTAATGAAATATAAGTCTGAAGCATTTGAAAAGTTCAAAGAGTTCAGAAATGAAGTAGAGAAACAACTTGGCAAAAGTATTAAAACACTTAGATCAGATCGAGGTGGAGAATACTTAAGTCAAGAGTTTCAGGATTATCTTAGAGATAATGGGATTTTATCTCAATGGACTCCTCCATATACACCACAACACAATGGTGTATCTGAAAGGAGAAATTGAACACTATTAGATATGGTTCGATCAATGATGAGCCGAGCAGACTTGCCTAAGTCTTTTTTGGGATATGCACTAGAAACTACTGTTTATGTGTTAAATAGAGTTCCTAGTAAATCGGTTGATGTTACTCCATATGAGATGTGGAATAACAAGAAACCCACGCTTTCTCATATGAAAGTATGGGGCTGTCCTGCTTATGTGAAGAGGACAATGTCAGACAAACTGGATGTTAAGTCTGATAAATGTTTATTTGTGGGATATCCAAAAGAAACATTTGGATATTATTTCTATCATCCCTTAGAACAAAAGGTGATTGTTTCAAGGCATGCTGTCTTATTGGAAAGAGAATTTCTCCTACGAGAGGACAGTGGGAGTAAAATTGAGCTTGGTGAAGTTCAAGACCAACAAATAGAAGATGATCAACCGATTGAACCCGAAACTGAATTTCATAATGATGAGATTACAGTTGAACCTGATTATACACAAAATCCTAGAAGATCTACTAGGATGCGTTCTATCCCTGTGAGATATAGATTTCATGTTGATTCGGATAGAGGCATAACTGTAGTAGAGGACAATGAGCCTACAAGCTATCAAGAAGTTTTGAACTATTCAGAACGTGATTTATGGGTTAAGGCTATGCAGTACGAAATGGACTCCATGTATGAGAATAAAGTATGGACTTTAACTCAACCACTTGAAGGGATAAAACCCATAGGGTGCAAATGGGTCTTCAAAAGGAAGACTGACATGGAAGGTAATATAGTTACCTATAAAGCTCGCTTAGTAGCAAAAGGTTATCATCAAAAAGATGGTATTGACTATGACAAAACTTTTTCTCCTGTAGCGATGCTTAAGTCAATAAAAATACTTTTAGCCATTGCAGCTCATTATGAATATGAGATTTGGCAAATGGATGTGAAGACAGCTTTCCTTAATGGAAATCTTTCTGAGGATGTGTATATGACACAACCAGAAGGATTCACATCAGGAAATGGCGAAAAGGTATGCAAGCTTCAAAGATCCATTTATGGATTAAAGCAAGCCTCTAGGAGCTGGAACATATGATTCAATGAGACAATCAAAGAGTTTGGTTTCTCACAAAATGAAGATGAACCTTGTGTGTATAAAAGTGTGAGACCCCTTACCTGACCCTAATTAAATTTCATGTTTTGAGAGGAGTTTTAATTGATTAAGATTAAGAATTTAATGAGAAATTCATATAAATAAATTGTTAAGGGATAAATGACATTTTTATTATTTTAATGGCATGGAAAATAAATTGATTAGTGTGATGTAATTTGAATTGAGGGTTTAATTGGAGTATAAATATTGATTTGGGGTAAATTGGTAATTATGACATTTTAATGGGGTCAATTGAGAATTTAAGAATAGTGGAGAGGTTAATGTAAATAACAGGTTAATTGGTGGGGTTGAATTATGAATAGACTAGCTTGTGGGAATGAATTGTGACATGCAAGATTTGGTTGGAAGTCTTGGCATCATGCAATAAAATGAAAGGATCATTTAGGCAATTTGCCTTATTATTATATAAGTTGAAATGTAGTGGATGGAAAGAGAAAAGTAAGAAGGGAGTGTGGTGTGGTCGGCAATGGTGAGAGGAAAAACCAGAGATTCAATTCCTTTCAATTTTCATACAAAGTCTTTGAGTCTTCAAGAAATTTAAGTGACAAATCTTGATGGTTAATTAAGGCAATTAAGTGCATAACTCTAAGGTAAGTGGTCTCTATTGAATTTCATCATCTTCTTCTTCTTCTTCCTCTCATCTTGGTTGAGGTAAATGATGGATAAATGCTGGAAATTATAATTGATGATGATAATGATGTTTGTGAAGGAGAAGAGGAAGGTAGAAGGAATAAAGGGAAGGATATTGCAAGGGATTGAAAGCTAGGGTGATAAAGGGTTCGGCCAAGGTATGGGATGGTACTCTCCATGCATGCAAGTGATTGTTAATTGAATCAACAAGGTGTTTATGTGTGATAGATGAAACAATGGAAATGAGATATGAATTTAGACTTTGTATCAAAAGGTATTGCATGAAGATTTGCTTAAATTATTGACTGTAATTTAGATATAAAAATGAGTTCGTGACCTTAATTTAAGGCTATATGAATTTTGATAGTTTCATATGAGATATAGGTATAATAGTGTAGTTGAAAAATAGTACTAATTTGGCCTTTAAATTATCCCTACATTGATTGAATATTAGATACATCTTTGAATCCGATTTTGAACAGCTTGGGGTAAAATCTTCATAATTGATTGTAAATTGATCAGAATGACAAGGGGTTAATTCTAAATAAAATAGACTTCATAACCTACAATTTCTATGAAGAAAACAAAGTCAAATAATTCCTACAACATTGCCTAATTTTCACTTGAAAATCGGAAATTCTGTGTAGCCTACTATGATGAACAATCTTTAGTAATTTCAACATATCTCGAGTTATAGAAATGATATTGAAAATATTTTTGATGTTATAGAAACTAGAAATGTATATCTACAACTTTGTAGAAGACAACTGTTTCTAAAAAGTCCGTTTAGTGTGTCAAAAACGATCTAAAAAATAAAATTTGCAGGATTTTGGGGACAGGGTGAAAAACTCGTATGGCCAAGCATACTGTCGCGAGCGCAACACTTGCCGCGAGCGTGATAGCATGATTTTGGCCCATAACTATTTTTTATTCACCTTTATCAGTATATTAGACTACCCCCATGTGTTGCACATATGACTGAACAAAATAGACCTAAAATGCAAGTATACGAGAGTCATATACTCGTGTGTATGTAAATTTGTATCACTTACATTGGAAATTGCCTATGAATGTATACCTATGCTATGAAATAGGAAACATGTTGATATTTGTATAGTACATGATTTGATTAATGATAAATGTATGCACATTGATCAACATGCTTATAAGAATAAGCCTACTATAAGCGAATGTATCTACAGGTATGTACATTTATGATTATGTATATGAATGTATGAGCAATTGAATAGGTATGATGCATTACTTGATTAACATATCATGATTATGCTAATATGAGATATCTAATGATGGTATATAAAAAGTAATTGTATCATAAAATGAACTTACATATGCAGTAATGTCATAGTAACAATGCAGCTATCATATGATTATACATGTGCAAAATGAACACTATAACTGCAAGTATGATATATGAAGGAAAGATTAAATAGAATTTGCCTGCAGTTATAGTTCAATTGTGGATAGATAGGCGCCTATAGGGATATTGCAGCTGCCACAGTCGACCTTTTTAGGTCCACAGTATAATTGATCCTGTTGGATCTTGCACAGCCATTATGGTTGTTACTTGCCCTCGTGTGGGTCTTTGACCGGTCCATCGTACAGTTGGCCCTGATGGGTCCATAGTTTTGATATCTTCGGATATCCATAGTTTTGATAGCCTCGGTATCCACCGATCCCGTTATCCACTCTTAGAACTTAAGCAGGCTAAAGTAAAGCAATAATGTATCATAGTGAATCACAGTATGAACTATGCATCTGATATATGATTTATCATGTTTAACAGTGGTTTCTTAAACATGTATTGGTATCTATTTATATTATATACATATCTCATATTGAATTGTATGAACTCAAGTATGCTGAATAAATTGTGAAGGGTTATCTTGTTATGCAAGTATTATTATTATTCAATTGTTTTGAATATCCTATAGTTTTTTTGACGACCACTGTGAGTGGTTGTCTTTCATATTTAGAATCCCCACTAAGCTGTATAGCTTAGCACGGGTTATTTTGATCCGTGTAGGTTTTGGTAGTCAAGGCTTTTGCACAGGAACTAATTCTGCATCAGGACAGGCCAACACCAGTCTATAGAAGTGGATGTAGGAAACTTTTGATAAATCTTGTTTAGTTCCTTACATGTTTTATATGTATAAGGGTTGTAATATATGTATATGTGAGTTATATGGAAATGAAGTTTGTAATAAGCTCATAGTGAGAATGCTGGTTTATGCATGCATCTAGAAGCTATAATACTTCATATAAATGTGCTGAAATGCTGAAGGATACACATGAAAGAAAAATGGCTAAAGTATGATGATATAGTATAATTATTAAGATATTGGAATTGCATATGAAGTCAATATGCTTATTCAAATTTAAATGTACAGGAAAGATGTGAAAGTCCTGATTAGTATATTAGTTATATGATTATTTGGATAAAATGACGTAGATTGCATTATATATAGTAAAGATGTGGTTTAGGGTGTTTCAATTTGGTATCAAAGCATAGGTTTAGCCTTTTCTGGGCAATGCATGTATAGAAACTTTAATATGAGATAATGATGTGTTGGCCTAATGCAGAAGTTCCTGTTTTCTTATAGATTAAAGATGGAGAATTCTTCTAAGAATACTATAGAAGAATCGGCTGAAAGTAATTTGCCGGTTAGATCAAATCCTCCTAATCCAGTGACTTCATCATCACATCGAAATGAAATTCCTACTTCAGTTCCTGGTGAAGCTTTGTTAAAAATTTCTCAGAATATGGCTCATATTCTGCAGAGAATGACTATGCCCAAGGCTCCAATATCCGAAATTAGAAAGCATGGAGCACAAGAATTTATGGGCACTAATTTAGAACAATCTGAAGAAGTTGAGTTCTGGTTAGAAAGGATTGAAAGGATATTTGATGAAATTAGCTGTCCTGCAAATCATAAGGTATCTTGTGTTGTGTCCTTACTTCAAAGCATGGCTTATGATTGGTGGAAGTTGATTTTGAGACAACCTCAGTTACCTGACCCACTTACATGGGAATTCTTTGAGGGGGAGTTCAGAAAGAAATATGTTACTGAGGCTTACAAGGAGGAGAAATTGAAGCAGTTTCTGAGTTTGAGACAAAAAGTTTTATCTGTGGCTGAATATGAAAAAGAATTTAGCCGATTATGCAAATATGTTCCCAAGGAGATGTTGACAGGAGTATTCAAATGCAGGCACTTTGAAGATGGGTTGAATGATAGAATCAAAGAAAAATTGTTTGGATTTACATCTTTAAATGTGGTAGATTTTAATCAACTGGTTACAACTGCTATGAAAATTAAAAAGTATGAGATAGCTAAAAGAGAGAGGGAGCATAAAAGAAGTGGTTCCAGGGGAGGATCATCTACTGGAAAAAGATTTAGGGGAACTCAAGGAGGTCAGCCTGCCGAGTCCATTTTTAGTTCTGCTAATAAAGGAAAGAAACAAGAATCTTCTGCCAAGCTTAAAAATGAGAGGGAAACTTCAGGAAGACAAAGTAGGGGTCAAGCACCTGAGTGTTCTCATTGTTCCAGGCACCATTGGGGTAATAGTAGGGAAATTGGCTGGAGAATGCTTTAGATGTGGCAATGCTGATCATTTCATGGCAAATTGTCCTTTGAAATCGGATCAAGGTTTTAAGCAACAGAATAGCAGGGGAGCTTCTAATGCACCCCCATCTGGAAGAGGTAGACGCAGAGGAAGGTTTGGATCAGCTCATCATGGATCTCAGTCTCAAAATATGTCAGAAACAGTTGATAGACCTTCTACTCAAATGGTTGCTAGACGGGCTTATGCCATGAAGGCTCGGGAGGAACAGGATGCCACAGAAGTTATAGCTGGTACTTTTTATCTTTATAATTGTAACATACATGCACTCATTGATCCTGGCTCTACTCACTCATATGTTTGTATTGGAGTTTCGGGTAGAGATAGTTTTAAAACACAACAGTTAGATTTTGATGTATGTGTAACTAGTCCTTTGGGACATAGTATAATTGTTAATAAGGTGTACAAAGACTGTCCTATAGTAGTTCAAGGGAGAGAGTTTCCAGCAGATTTGATTGTGTTGCCTTTTCATGAGTTTGATGTAATTCTGGGAATGGATTGGTTATCCAAGCATCATGCAGTAGTAAATTGTGAGATGAAAACAGTAACTCTCAGGGATGATGAAGGAAAGGAAGTGGTAGTAGAAGGCAATTATTCTAAGCTAACAAATAATGTTATATCAGCAATGCAAGCTAGGCGATATCTTAGAAAAGGATGTGAAGCATTTTTAGCTTTAGTCCTTGACTAAAAAAGGGATACAGTGGAGCTTGACAAAATACCGATTGTGAAAGAATTTTCAGAAGTATTTCCTGAGGAATTACCTGGACTTCCTCCAGAAAGAGATGTTGAGTTGTCTATTGATCTGTTATCTGGTATGGCCCCAATCTCTAGGGCACCATACAAAATGGCTCCATCTGAATTAAAAGAGCTGAAGGTTCAATTACAGGAATTGTTAGACAAAGGCTTTATCAGACCTAGTGTGTCACCTTGGGGTGCTCCAATTTTATTCGTTAAGAAGAAGGATGGGTCTATGAGAATGTGTATCGACTATAGACAGTTGAACAAAGTGACAGTGAAGAACAAATATCCTTTGCCACGAATAGAGGATTTATTTGATCAGTTAAGTGGTGCTGGTGTGTTCTCAAAGATAGATTTGCGATCAGGATATTATCAGCTCAGAGTTAAAGATGGGGATGTTCCTAAGACTGCTTTTAGAACTCGTTATGGGCATTATGAATTTTCAGTTATGCCATTTGGGTTGACCAATGCACCTGCTGCATTTATGGATCTTATGAATAGGGTATTCAGACCCTATTTGGATCGATTTGTGGTTGTGTTTATTGATGACATATTAATTTACTCTAGAAATGAAGCTGAACATGCTGAACATCTGAGAATTGTATTACAAACTTTGAAAGAAAATGAGTTGTATGCCAAACTGAGTAAATGTGATTTTGTTTGGCTTAAGGAAGTTTCTTTCCTAGGTCATGTTGTATCCGCTGAAGGTGTTAGGGTCGATCCAAATAAAATTGAAGCTATTGTTAATTGGAGACCACCCAGGAATGTACATGAAATTAGATGTTTTCTTGGGTTGGCAGGTTGCTATCGTCATTTTGTGAAGGGTTTTTCTGTCATTGCTTCACCCCTCACTAAGTTGTTAAGAAAGAATATTAAGTTTGAATGGTTTGATCTTTGTCAAGCAAGCTTTGAAAGGTTAAAGAAGATGTTGACTGAGGCTCCAGTGTTGACTCAACCAGTGTCAGGGAAAGAGTATGCAATGTACAGTGACGTTTCTAAGGTTGGTTTGGGTTGTGTATTGATGCAAGATGGTAAAGTTATAGCTTATGCATCTAGACAGTTGAAACCACATGAACAGAACTACCCGACTCATGATCTAGAACTGGCAGCTGTGGGTAT